>FR990150.1:6028934-6628934 GCA_905404295.2 Ochlodes sylvanus | reverse complement strand
AAGCGAGGAATCGTTGTTGGCTTCAATGGTGTAATTTTTGATTTTGAACACAAAAGATGAGTCATAACATTATTACTTTCGTCAATAGTTCTCATGTAGACACACGCACCGTAGGCGCGTTGTGAAGCATCACTGAAAACGTGAATTTCTATATTTTTTGGCGCTTTACACAAAACCTTTCGTGGGATCTGTAATGTAGAAAGTGTTGGTAGATTTGTAGCAAAATCATACCATAATTGTCTTATTTCTTCAGGAACTGGACAATTCCAATCAATTTTAAGTTGCCATAATCGCTGTAACATCATTTTAGGTTGTATTGTACAAGGGCTAAGTAAGCCTAAAGGATCAAAAATTTTAAATGCATCAGAGAGTATGGAACGCTTGGTGATATCTTTGTTAAGAGAAGGAAGTTTAAATGGAAAGTGTAACGAATCACATTTTGGATCCCAACCAAGACCAAGAGTACTAGTGGATTCACTAAGATAAAGAGATTCATCTGAAGTTACTTCATTTAATAAATGTGGAACATTCGTTTTGAATTTTCGTAGCTTGAAACACGCAGAGTTTAAATTTTCTGTAATTGAATTTAAAATAAATTGTAAAAGTTTTTCATCATCGCACCCAGTATATAAATCGTCAACATAAAAATCATGCTGAATAATATTTTTAATTAATTGATCGTTACATTCTTCTCCCACCTGCCAGAGGCAACGCGTGCTTAAATAACTCGCACTTGCAGTACCATAAGTAAGAGTATTCAGCTGTAACGTCTTAAGAGGTAATGACTGCTCTTCTCTCCACAATATAAGTTGCAAGTTACGGTGTTCATTTTTGGCAACATGCACTTGTCGATAAAATTTATCAATATCTCCTGTGATAACATACTGATACTGCCGGATGCGAACCAAAATGGAGAAAAGAGAGTCTTGGATGTGGGGGCCTTTTAACAGAATATCATTAAGAGAATAACCTGAGGAGGTGGGTTCAGACCCATTAAAAACGACACGCAATTTTGTAGATTCACTAGATTCTTTATATACCGCGTGGTGGCATAAGAAGTATGAATGTTCTGGGTTCGTAACGTTTAACTTAGTTAAATGTCCAAGCGCTTTGTACTCTCGTATAAAATCTGTATATTTTGATTTTAATTGTGGATTTTTATGAAATCGTTTTTCTAAGTATAAAAATCGTTTTTTAGCCAAATTAAATGAATCACCTAGGCAGTCAGGGGAGTCCTTTAGCGGCAACTCTACGCAAAACCTGCCCGAGTCTAATCGAAAAGTAGTGGACTTAAAAAGCTCTTCGCACCTCTTGTCTTCTAGACTTAAAAGAGACTGCTGAGGAAGTTCTTCAAGTGACCAAAATTGTGTGAGCATTTCGTCAAAATTATCATTTACGTTATTGTCTGAAATAACGGCATGATTGCAATGGATGTTATGATTATTATTATTCTGAGATTTGGATTTTGTAAACTGAATTGGACCTGCAATTAACCAACCAAATTTAGATAGTCGTAGCTTAGGATTTTGGGGACCCAACGAACGTTGTTCACATCCAAGGATGTCCCAGAAAATATCTGCACCAATTAATATATCAATTGGACCAGGTTGGTCAAACTTTGGATCCGCCAACCTTATGGTCCGTGGTATTTTTAGGTTCTTGATGTGAATTGGAGACTTTGGAATGACTCCTGTCAACTCATCAAGAATAAAACATGACAAAGTAACAGAATATGATATGGTTGTTGAATTTAGCTGAACAACACAACTTTCACTCACCTTGTTGTTTGAATTATTACCAATGCCTATGACTTCCATTGTATTAATAGGATTTGTTTGCAAATTCAACCGTTTTTGTAGCGATTTGGTTACAAACGAAGATTGGCTGCCGCAATCCAGCAATGCGCGCACCCGTTCATATTGATTAGTATTAGGATTACGAACTTCAATTATAGCTGTAGATAGAATGACTTGATTAGTTACCACAGAGGAACTATCACACTCTTTTGAAAAGTTTGAGGTTGTCTGCGTATTTTGAGATGGATTATGTAATAGCGAGTTGTGTCTCTCTTTACAGCCACGTTCCCGACAAGGTCCCATCCGACACTCGCTTTCGGGGTGGCCCTGCCTAAGACAATTAACACATAATTTGTATTTAGTGACGTCAGCCATACGTTCTTGAATATTTTTAGATTTAAAAGTTGGACAATCATATATCTTATGATTGGCGTTGCAAATAATACATAAAAATATACCTGTATTTTTAATACCACTTTCAAAAGTTTTCGTTTGATTGTATTTTTTAACTTGAGAAGAATTATTATAATTAGTGCGATTTTGTTGATAACTAGTGGATGGTGTTAGACGGGGAGGATATGATTTATTATTAAAGTTATTTACCGGCTTAGAATTATAATCATTTCGAGTGCGATTCAAAGCTTCGATAACATCCGCGCGATCGGTCAAAAACTTCATAAAAACTTCTAACGTAGGTAAGTCGGAGAGACCACCACGAGTCTCTTCCCACTTCTCAAGAGAACGACTATCCAATTTTGAAGATAACATGTATATTATAAGTATGTCCCAATAAGTAGTAGGCTGATTCAAACTAGACAAAGCTCTCAGATTTTTAGTCACGTGATCCACAAGAAATCGTAAAGATTTTTCCGACTCACGAGTAATAGGTTGAATATTAAATAAGGATTTTAAGTGATGATTGACCAATAATCGTTTATTATCGTATCGCTTCAACAATAGACTCCACGCAGTAGCGTAATTATCTGAAGACACTTCAAGATTAGAGATTATCCTAGCTGAATCACCTTCGAGATAAGAAATTAAATAATGAAATTTCTGGATAGAAGACAAGCGTTCATTTTCGTGTACGAGAGATGTAAATGTATCACGGAAATCCAACCAGTTAAAATAAGCACCATCGAATTTGGCAATTTCAATTTTTGGCAATTTTATTCCAATTTCTTGATGATTGAGACTGCAGTGAGCGTGAGAATCCCTTCGAGAATGATCGAGATTTTGTTTATTTTGTTCAAGTAAATCATTGGCCATAGCAATCAATTTAATCATATCACGCTCAATGACGTCACGTTCATCAATTTCATCATCAATAGAATCATGATTCAAAATTTCTATCTCACCTTGCACCTCTTCAAATTTAGACGACAACATTTCGAATTTACTAAGTTTTAAAGTCAATTCCGCGTAATGTAAATGTTCCAATCCGTTTATATTGTCGATTAATTCATCGAGGTACCTTTTGAATTTAGTTATTTGACCTTTTATTGAGCTTCGTCTAAGAATTAATCTTTTCAATTCATTATCTTGTTTTAGTGACATTATGTAAATAAAATTTCAAATATAGGACCTAATGAAAACGAAAGGATCTCAATATTGAATATATAAAAAAATATTATACTCAGCTTGGACGAACAACCCCTTAGATAAAGCTCAAAAGTTAATAAAAATTAAGTAGTTATAAAAAGATTATTCTCACGCTCCTTATCTGGCGCAGTATGCACATGCAGTAGGTATCGGGAAGCCGGCGGACTCGAGCAACGGGTTTATGAACAGCTGATTTGTTTACTTGCGACGTAACTATGTACTGATAAGTAGGTACCCCGTGCGAGTCAGACACAGGAACCCTGAAAACGTTCGGCCAAACACGTTAATTTTCACAATAATTTATGACAAAGCTATATATAGGTATAATGTAATGATACTAATTATTTATTTGTCTATGCTTGACTTTAAATAATTAAGGAAAGTATTTTTTATCGTTTAAAGGCTGTAGTGCAAGAGGCAAGAATTTAATATGAAAATTATAACTATTGGAAAGAATCTAATCAGCGTAAATTTTAAATTAAGTATTTCAATACAATCGGTAAGTAAGAAAATAACCTTAGGTATTATCTTGTTTGATCTGAGGGTATTATATTATATTCATAAGTTAGGTATATAAGTTATATAAATAAGCTAGGTAATTTAGGTTTAATCTTGATTGCTAATAAGAAATATAATATTTATTATTTTGTTACTATTTAGCTATATATTGGCTTTAGGTATATTTACTAATTAATACAATTTAGTTACTAATTAGCACGTATTTAGATGTTTACGTATTTAAGCAGTAATTCAATTTAGTTAGTCTTCGATTTAGATATCAAGTCTGTACTTATGTTTATTACTTTAAAAATTAATTTCTGTATATTTTAATTATTTATAACACTTATTTTTAAGCAGTCGTTTTGGAAAAAACAGGAAATTTAGGGTTAAGTATAGGAAGGGCACTTAGCTTTTATGGAGTTCAATCCCGAGGTGTGAAATTTTAGAAGTTCCACTGATCCAACAAGATGTCGATTCCAATCTTCCTTATGGTCGTAATATAATACGTTTCAGTATTGTTCAAAGTTGCGGCTTCTTTCTCCGGTCCAATATTCGACGACAACAATAAATGTTAATTTGCTGAAGTTGTTTTGATGAATAATTTTAGGATTCTTGTTCTAGACTTCTATTGAAAATTCCTTCGAATTGTGTGCCGGCCGGCATGTACACGTATGGATATTGTAATTGATTAATTTCTTCGTATTTCTTCGATCCTTCAATTTACACAGTTATTTTGTCCTGTCACGGTCGCCAAAATGTTAATTCTTTAGTGGAATAACTGCTTGTCGTCGCAAATAAGTAGACTTTTTTGGGAGAAGACACGTTTAATTTAGATATTAAGTACAGAGCCAAATGTGAAAGTAAAAACAGACGGTGAATGAAATATTAATTTGCAAAGAAAATAACGTCGGTAGTTCGCGTACGAAAATGCAACACGGAGATTTAAATATTTGCACGGTAGGAACTGATAGGCGCGGCAACACATAGGACCTTTTCTTAAAGTCACAACTTAGCTAAAAGCGTTATACATGAAATATTTACCTGAGTAGTGTTTATTCATTCTATGCATATACAGGTAATGTTTATTCTTGAATGTCTTGTCACAAATATCACAAATGACTGCCGACTCTTCCGAGGAATGTACTCTGGTGGTGTGGAGGTACAGATTCTGGTAGTTCTTGAATTCCTTGTTGCATTTCTGGCAGATGTATCTCTTGATCCGTTTGGGGAACATGACCGGCTTCCAGGTCGTGAGCACCGACTCGTACATGGCTCTCTGCTCCTCGGTCAGCGCTGGGTTGTTGACGCTGATGAACTTGGTGACCTTGGGTTCCTCCTGCTTCGGCTCCACCGGAGCTGGCGGTGGCTCCTCCATGTTCTGAAACATTTTAAATTTGGAATACCAGTTTTACAGGTGGTCGAGCCTAGAGTTCACCCAGGGTAGTACCACTGCCTGACACGATATCTGGTACAATTTCAGCCATGTAATAATTGTTATAACAGCAATTGTGTTCTGGTTAGAAAGGTGTGGAGCCGGTTACACTTTTTTAGGTGATCATCTTAGTCCTCAAGGGTATCAACACATCTGTGACCTAATTAGAACAAGCTCTTGCATACTCGTTTGCTACCTTAAGTCCATAAATATGCATGCATGCATGTACAATCAACACTCCAAATTGTAACACTATGAAACTAATGTTTCTGATATTGTATTAATTGGTAAGTAATAATGTCTGTGATAGCTAAGTGGTTTAACATTGGGCTACCGAACAGGTAGGTGCGGGTTCAATTTTTCAAAAATTATGTGCATATTAGATTCTAATTATCTTTTGTTTCGGTGACATCCTGCACATCTGTGTTTTCTATAATGTTATCACTTGGCCAGCGTGGTAGACTGACACCTACCCCTCTCACTGTGAGATACCCGTTCCCAGCAGTGGGACGGTAATGGGTTGTGATGATGATGAATGACCTGATCGGTGTTGGTTGCCAGTTTTCATTAATTATTGAAGGGTCTCCTACCCTAAGGAGCGGTCAAACGCCTTACAATATTTAATGTTTACTATTGAGGAGTACTAAACAAAATGAACGCCCGCAGTTACGTTGATATTAAAACAAAAAAACCGGTTACCTTAAGATTATTGTGATTTAACCAAATTCTGCAATAATAATATGTTGATTGAAACAAAAAAACTTAAGCATTGTGTCAATAACGCACCAATCGTTCAGTGTTCATAAATTCAAAACACCAAAGCAATACTAAAATAAATAAACTTACTTTATAATATGAAGATTCAGCGTTTTATTCCTATATCGCACTCAACCACGTCATAACTCAATCATAATCGTCGAAATAACAAAAGAAATAAATGCTTATAATGATAAAATCATAAAAATGGCTCGTATACCATCAAGGCATATTTTCATATCACACCCCACTGTCACTAAATTAACATAATAAAAACTTTTTAACACAGTTTTAGCTTTCAATTTGAACTACGATTACGATCTAATTGTTAAATATATGCAGAGGAAATACTGAAATAATGTTTAAAAGTTATTCACTACGGCGACATATCGCACGTAAAATTGCTGTTTGACAATTTGATTGACGTTTTTAGCCCTTTCTTTCTCACTCGACTTTTCGCGTTGAGACACAGACTAAAAAACACAGACTATTGCAACAGGTAAATGAAGCCAACGTTTTTAAAAGTAAAATTACAATTTCATAAAATTGTGAAAAACTAATTATCTTCATTATTAAGGAATTAAGTTTTTTCTTTATTTATCCTGATTAAATTTTTTCATTTACAGCATTCTTTGTCAACTAAAATATATTTCCTTTCATAAGATAAATTACCTATTAAACTTAAGAAAATGTTGTTTAATTTCAAACAAATCCTATTATTGTATTATTTTTAATATTTTATAAATAAATGTATGTACTCAATGATATGTTGAAAGCAATAAAACAAAACAAACAAGAATATAGTCCCCACGTGTTAACCAAGCTTAAAATAGACCGTTGTATTTCCTAGTGTCTGCGCGATTTCTAATTCTACGAGTGCCTTGTAGTGAAAACTAGAGATAATGCGGGAAATTGTGCATTTACAAGCTGGCCAGTGCGGCAACCAGATAGGGTCAAAGGTAAATTTTTAAAAACCATTTTAGTGACAATTTTTAGTCTATGACGCCACTAGACGTAGCCAAATCTATTTTTATTATTGATACGCTCTGAAAGCGATCATGGTTCAATGATCAACGTAATTAAAATAGAATAATGAGAATGTGTGTAGATGTTCGTATAATTTATTACCAATAACCGTACTTTATGATAAGAACTCTTACCTAATTAGCGAGGGGTAAAAGTAACATAAACCTTTCAAAGATTAATGATATAATCTATGACCATTTCAAATATCGAATGCGAATATTTTTAATCGTATGCAACGAGCTTTATAGTATTTTCGCTGATCGTTTGTAAATGAGACTATTATAAAATACTTCAATGTCCATTATTTAATTCATTTTTAATAGTGTATTCAATACTACGTCAGGCTCGTCGTTGGATCATGTTCAAACCGATTCCTTCTCTAGCGATAACTTTAACTCTCGCATCGTCGTTGCACAAGAAACAGTTCTGAAGTAAAGATTCTTATGGGTTTAGATCCCACAAAGGGGGCGGGCTGCGAGAGAGTCCCCCCAATTTTTCTATTGTCCTGTGCTGACAATCTTAGTTATCCGGTCATGTTGTTATTTAATCTTTCACCTAAACAATGTGTATTCCCAGAGTTATGGAAAGAAGCCCATATTGTTCCAATTCAAGTAATCATTTAAAGAACTTCATACATGTACAGTGTACACAATACATGAAACAAGTCAAAAATGTATCCTAAAACAACACTCCGTGAATTCACGAATTCTACCGCTAGAGGTCTCTCCATTACCCTACATGCTTACCTACGTCGGCGGACCCATTCCATGCGGATGCGTTGAGCCGTTGATAACGATTTGGTGGAATCAGCCGCGACTGTCGCGAGAGACTACAGTTTAGTGGCTTATTGGTAGGGATATTAATAATAGTTTACGATATTTAAGCAAGAAACGGAAAAAGGGACCTTCCTCCCCTCCCCACCGCCAGCTCACCCCGCCGCAGCCGGAGACTTTTAGCATGTTCATCAAGAAATAGCTGTACCTACCAACTTTCAAAATTACAAGCAATAAAGTATAATTATATCATCATCGCAACCCTTAACAGTCCCACTGTGGGTCTCCTCTCACAACCTCTCCGACTGAACGCTGTTGGAACTAGCCTAGCCTACAAATTAGTTGGAAATAACTAGCTGGCCGGCGGTTCTAGGCCGCTCTGAACTTTGTTCGGATCGCTGCGCAAAAGTCAATTTTAGGGTCGAAAACTCGAAATGGTGGCAAGACGCGCGGGGTGCCACTTTGAGCATTGTTTGTTTCAGTCACATGCTCAGTGTTCGTGTCGCTGCGCACTATATCCGAATGCCTAACATCAGAGCGGCCTAGAACCGTCGGCCGTACTATAGGAAACTTCGATAGCGTAATTCAGGTTTCATGACGTCACCGAGTGACGCGTGTGCGATGTCGCCACAGTAGAAACAGATAAAGAATTAAATTGTCGTCAGTTCTGGGAGATCATCTCGGACGAGCACGGCATCGACCCCACGGGCAAGTACCGCGGGGACAGCGACCTGCAGCTGGACAGGATTCAGGTCTACTACAATGAGGCCGCTGACGGTGAGCTGCCGTTGATACTCTGTACATGTACCTACCTGAATAATATGAATTAGATTGCCTTTTAAGGTAGGTATAGTGTGTTAGCTTTACCAGAGGCGCAGACTCCGTGGGTGCTCGGGGGCTCGAGCACCCATGAGAAAGACAGTGGGTGCCGAGCACCCCTGAAAATACACATCAAGAAACAGATCAGTAATTGTTGTGTTCAACCTAAGAGCTGACCGACACATCATTTTTATTTCATACCGCTATTATTAAGTACGCAGTATGTAAGTGGGACATTTATTTATTTGTCGGTCGATCAGTGTGCATTACTCTTCTCACACTTCGCCACTTTTCGAGTCATCAAATGAGCACGATCACCCATGAGGTTTTCTAAAAGCCGGCGCCCCTGAGCTTTACTGCACCGTGTCGTAACTGACTGGCTTTACGACCACGTGTGGTGCCGTCACTTTCGTAGCAACACTCCCACCTCTTCCTGGGATGTCGTAAAAGGCGACTACTAGAGTACTACAGAAGACGACAGCAGTGTCTTCTAATATTAACGTATACTTGCGGTCACCAATACGCACTAGGCAAGCGTTATGACTACCCGGCTAACAGCCCCATGGTAGCCACATCTAAGCCCCGAAATCAGTCCCCGGCAGCTCCGCTATTCATATAGGATTAGAGGTGGCAAGACAACGCAAGGATTATAAATATATACCCATGGATGACCGCTAGTAGCAAAAATTTATTGGGCGCTTTCGTGCTTCGGAGGGCACGCAAAGCCGTCGGTCCCGGTTGTTACATTTGGTAGCAGTCGTTAGGCCATGTCGGACACCTAAAAATATCCGACACTTGGGTTGGCCACTAACCCCTCCACCAATCCGCACTGGAGCAGCGTGGTGGAGTATGTTCTAGGCCTCCTCAGGTATGAGGAGAGACCCGTGCTCAGTAGTGGGCCATTAATGGGTTGAAGCCACCCATGGATGAGTAATTAATTTTGTTATTTTATTATTATTGGCTTGCGCGACAGCGCGTTTTTGTGTGTGTGTGTGTGTGTGTCTGTGTCGTTCTCTGCGTACGGCAGTGGGTTGTATCTGAAGGTGTGGTGTGTCCAGGAGGTCGGTACGTGCCGCGCGCGGTGCTGGTGGACCTGGAGCCGGGCACCATGGACGCCATCCGCTCGTCCTCGTACGGCCAGCTGTTCCGCCCCGACAACTACGTGTTCGGACAGAGCGGTGCTGGTATGGACTGGCTACTCATTTATATGCTTAGATATAAATATGTTAATACATATCAACGCAAAAAAGCAGAAACGCTGTAACCCACCTAATAGAAAATGTTCACCAGAGCTGATAAACTTCTGAAATAAGTCAAGAACTAACTACTTATACCATATCAGTTGAATCGGTGATACAGGGGCTATAAAAGATAATAAATATGCCCGATAGACACAACCGTGAGTGGTTCCGGTGAGGGCTCCTTCGACAAATTTCCACATCGGGCCCTTAAAATAACTGCGAAATGTTTCGGACAAGTTTCGCAGTTATTTTAAGGGCCTAACTTGTCCGAAACAAGTTAACCCTTATAGCCAGCCTCAGCCAATATCCGTTCGTCGGTGGACGTGGAGAGCCAGGGCTTAGCTGAAAGACACTTACCGGTACACAACTGTAATTTAACATGGGCATATATAATCTATTGTTATTATTATTTATTGTTATAGATACAATTTAACAATTTTCAGGTAACAACTGGGCAAAAGGGCATTATACTGAGGGTGCCGAGCTGGTGGAGTCGGTCATGGACGTAGTCAGGAAGGAGGCGGAGCCCTGCGACTGTCTACAAGGTGAGGCACAATTTAGGTCCCTAGGGAACTAACATTTCGAGCTATTTGGTTTGGCTCGAAGGACCAACTTTACAAGAATATCTTGGGTGAATGATCAACAATTACTACTTAGATAGATATTTTAAAATGGGAATTAAAGACTTTAGTATTCCATATCGATATTTCAATCTAGGTATAATATTCACCGTGGTCACAAAAACCAATGAGTCTTACAATACAAATGAGTTCCATTTAAAATACTACATTGATCTCCACGTCTCCCGTCCCAGGGTTCCAGCTGACGCACTCGCTGGGCGGCGGCACGGGCTCCGGCCTGGGCACGCTGCTGCTGAGCAAGCTGCGCGAGGAGTACCCCGACAGGATCGTCAACACCTTCAGCGTCATGCCCTCGCCCAAGGTGGGAGGACCAGACCTGGCGTCACTTCGTTCAGTCCGGAGTATTGCTATTGCTATGCTAGCCACAATTACCTTTCACCTGGTTTTGGATGTTTTTGGTATGATCTGGGCATGGGACCCTAATCAATCAGCCAAGTGTGAGTCGGGCTCGTACATGAAGGGTTCCGTACCACTATCCAATCTTAATATATAGGTAAACTCTTGCGTTACTGAGTGACTGAGAGTGAGAGACAACGTAGAGCCGAAACTACTAAACGCAACAAGTTGAATTTGGCATGTATGTTCCTTGGGGAGTGTGGGGAAACACTAAGAGAGGATTTTTGGAATTTCCCCCCTTAAGGGGATAAAAAAGGAGGTAAACTGAGTTTTTGGAAAATGGCGGGCGTAGCCGCGGGGAATGCTCGTTTCTTAATATAATTAGAGAAAATACTTCATGACAGAAGGACAGGTGGACTACATAGTGCTATTCACTCTCCTCCTGCAGGTTCCCACATCAAACACAGACGGAAACACTGACACACTTTATTCTTTGGACAGGGAACTCTCTCAAACCAACATTGTGTTGTTTTGGACATCGTACATCAGCCTATCATCTAAGTACCACTTATATCCTGCCGACCCGTTGGATACACAATGATTACAAAATAGATAGAATAGATCTGGACTTCCCAACCGGTGGGGCACGCCCCCCTTGGGGGGCGTAGAGAAATTTCAGGGAGGGCATACTAGATACGTGACCATTTCCGAAAAAAAAATCACAAGTCACAACACGACGTGTGACGCGCAACCCCCCTCTTGTATGTGTATTGTACATTGTAAGGGGGGCATCGGCGAAATAAAGGTACTTGTGCTACGTACAGCCGTAGTTCCTCGTGCCCGCTCACCAGATGTCATATCCTCTTCTGTCTACGAGCCAGACATGTTTCCGTGCTCCGCAGGTGTCGGACACGGTGGTGGAGCCGTACAACGCGACGCTGTCGGTGCACCAGCTGGTGGAGAACACGGACGAGACGTTCTGCATCGACAACGAAGCGCTCTACGACATCTGCTTCCGGACGCTTCGGCTCGCTTCGCCCACGTACGGGGATCTCAATCATCTCGTTTCTGTGAGTATTTGATTATGTATTGTTAAAAATATTCTCGTGCAATATAGGTATATGTTTTTTTTCCTTACCGACTTCAAGCAAAGGAGGAGAGTTTTAAATTGGACTGTATTTTTTGTGTGTTACCCTATAATTTTTACTGGGTGTACCGATTTTGATGATTCTTTTACTATTCGAAAGCTGGTGCTTGTCATGTGGTAAACATAAATGTCGTTCATATCTCCGACTCAACACAGATTCCATTCTAGGACAGCATTGAAATACGAGCTTTATGCTTTATTCTTACGGTTAAATTTACAAAGCGCACTCCTGTTGAGGCATCGTAACCACAGCCAACTCCAATCCGGCAGAAAATTCAAACTTAAATAACGCGTTAAGAAGCTTAATATATGAAAATAATAATAATGTTGCCAATATAATTTTGCAGTTGACGATGTCCGGGGTGACCACATGTCTCCGGTTCCCGGGGCAACTGAACGCGGACCTCCGCAAACTGGCCGTCAACATGGTCCCCTTCCCCCGGCTACACTTCTTTATGCCCGGTGACTATTTTAATGTACCTACACTGTATAGTACGGCCGGCGGTTCTAGGCCGCTCTGAAGTTAGGCTTTCGGATATAGTGCGCAGGTATTGTACTTTAGAGAGAGATAGCGACACGAACACTGAGCGTGTGACTGAAACAAACAATGCTCAAAGTGACACCCTGCGCGTCTTGCCACCATTTCGACCCTAACATTGATTTTTGCGCAGCGATCCGAACAAAGTTCAGAGCGGCCTAGAACCGCCGGCCGTACTATACAACAATTCATATCATATCTGTGACATTTTGAAATTGTGTCAAAATTTTACTCTGTATTCCATTTGCCGTATGGTACCCTGGCTCTGTAACGTTCCCGCCGTAGACTGAGAAGAGTATAGACCTATGGATGACATCTATCTCACTCACACAAGAAAAAGAACAACTTACGCCGATGACACAAGAAAAAACGAGACAGAATTCTAATATTTTTTATCTCACTCTGCGTGGCGATTTTTTTTAAGGAAAGCACAGTTGCTTACATACAAATTTGACAGCTGATGCCGAACTTTTCTTGTGCCACATACAAAATTGCAGTTTCTCGTGCTGTCTCATGTAGGCCACGCCCACCAGATGTCTATATCCTTAGCTGTCTGTGGTTCCCGTTAGGGTTATAGCGAACACAATATTATGTTAGAAACGAGTTCGCATCGCCTCACTTTAAGCCTTTAATAATTCTTCTTTAATTTCCATCTTTAAATAATGTTCCTTATTTGCTAGACTTAACAATGGACAAATATTTTAAAAGCTTTTGAAATGCTGGAAAAATCAATAATAATATAAATCATCCGTCTTTCTACATACAATATTATTATTATCCCACTTAAAATTAATCTATGACAATAATATTATGTATAATAAGTACTCGTAATGCGTAATCATGATTACATTTTGCCACGGTAATAGTATCATACAGTATTCCATCTTCATACAAACGGTCCGAACGCGAATCATACCTACGCGCCTCGGAGTTTAGTACACATTAAGTATACAACAGCCACAGAAGCGGCATAGGGACGAACGAACGTGTGGGTTTGTAATCGGGAAGCGTGCGTATTACCTACCCACTTACATTCACTACAACTAGAAAGAGGCGGCCCTAGCGCGCGCGGCTGTAGGCAGTTATTTCGAGGACAGGGCCGAGTCACACTACTGTATGATACTATTACCGTGATTTTGATTTTGCCCATTTCCTCTGTCATTGATGAGTAACGTACCCTCATGCTCCGCGGTCCAGGGTTCGCGCCGCTGACCGCGCGCAACAGCCAGGGGTACCGCGCGCTCACCGTCCCGGAGCTGACGCAGCAGGTAACATAATATACAGTAGAACAGATCCCACCAAACATGCACATTTATATGTTATAGGTAATGTATACGGGTACTCACGATTTCGAATTGTTTTTCCGATATTTCGACCCAGTTGCATGGATCACGGGCTCGTCGTGACCATGATCCATGCAACTGGGTCGACAATTCGAAATCGTGAGTACCCGTATACATTATAATGTTTAGTGTCCGCGATAATATCAGTTTAAAATTATGTGAAAAAAGCCAAGATCGTAAAAATAATTTTCCTAGATATCCGTCTAGTTATCTAGGAAAATTATTATCAGGATCCGTATTAAAAGATGTTTTATGTACCTGGACACCAAGTTCTTTCGAAGTTCCTTGAATCAGAAATACATAATATAAGCTTGTGTGCGTGAGCTTGCGTGACGTCATTTAGAGGCTAACTGTTAGTTGTTAATTTTATTAATTTAGTTAGTTACCAAGCTGTTTTCTGTAACTCTATCTAGATAATAATATATTCAAAGCTTCTACTTGTATTTCAACGAGACATTTCGAAGCATGCGAGTAGGTCGAAATATCGTTAACAATTCAAAATCGTGACAACCTGTTTGCATTTAAAACTCCAACGATGTAAGCGTTCTAAGCTGCGTAGATAGCGGCCGTAACGAGCTACCTTCGTCACCTGCGTTCGATGGTCTAATGACCACCCGATGCCCGCTCCCCCCCAGATGTTCAGTCCAGTGAACATGATGGCGGCGTGCGACCCGCGCCACGGGCGCTACCTGACGGTGGCGGCCATCTTCCGCGGCCGCATGTCCATGAAGGAGGTGGACGAGCAGATGCTCGCCGTGCAGGACAAGAACTCGGGGTGAGGGCCGTTTTTATGTAATTTAATATGCACCAGGCCTAATACGTTCCTATTATCAGAAAATCTCAGTTCAGTACACAAACGTACGCACACATCACACTCACACACACACTCACACATACACACGCACACACACACACGCGCGCGCACACACACACACACACACACACACACACACACACACACACACACACACACACACACGCGTACAGTTTCCTAGGACCTCAGAACGTGGAGACCTTATGAAATCTCGATTTTCGAAAATCAGGGTGAAACCAATGACATAAGTAGGTATATTCGTATTTTTGAAAAATTTAAATTTTCAAAAAGTTAAAAAGCAAAGTGTTCCATAAATACAGTCGTAGTATAGAACCGTCCCCCTCCGGCAGTTACTTCGTGGAGTGGATCCCGAACAACGTGAAGGTGGCCGTCTGCGACGTGCCGCCGCGCGGGCTCAAGATGGCCGCCACCTTCGTGGGCAACTCCACCGCCATCCAGGAGATCTTCAAGCGCGTCTCCGAGCAGTTCACGCTCATGTTCCGCCGGAAGGTCTTTTTTTATTGGAACGAAGTTCCTTACGGCAGGCTTGGAGGGGATAGGTTTTGCTGCGGCGACCGAACTGAAAAATATGTGATAGTAAAACCGTAAGAAAAAATGCGTGGAATAAAAGCGTTAAATGAGACGTGCGCAGGCGCGACAGTCGCATACACAAGCGAGTAGTGTATAATACCTTTCTCTTTCTCCCTCTTTCTTTTCGTTCGCCGTTGCCTTCATTAGCCGAAGGAACTTCGTTCCTACCTGGTGTCCCACGACACCACATCATTTTATTGATTTAAGGTAGCAAACGAGCGTGCAGCCACCGCTGCCGCCCATGACAACTGTGACCGACTTAGAACAAGGCTCATATGGGGACTGGGATGGTTAGGTTAGTTCCGGTGGGCGCTGGGGACGGACCCCGGGCCGGGGGGGCTCCGTTACGTGACGCATTCAGCGGGAAGGGGTCGGGACGAGACTCATACGACCACACGTAGGGGAGGAGTCTCGACGATCATCGCGTATAATTTTCCGCACTCAATTAGCTTTTTGCGAGGAAACTGGGGTTTTCCACTAATATGGCCATTAAATACAATGAAATACTACCTAATTCTTTATGGCATAACTTAATTCCATATTTTTAAAAGCATTGAATTTAATTAATAAAAAATATTTTGCATTTGAATTAATTGAAAAATGATATGGACCGCCTTCCATTGGTCTGTCGGTCAGTGTCTTTTTAAAGAAATTTAAGCAATAGATTTAGATAAATTATATCAAATTAGTTTTTATTCATTGCAAGGATCATAATCTGATCCCTGTTGAATTTTGAACGTTTAAAAGTTACAATCGAAACAAACCCAAACACTAGCATGTTGTTGACGTGCCGTGCAGGGTCGCCATAATGTATGAGTGTTCCAGTAGTGTCCGTGTCCCCAGGCGTTCCTGCACTGGTACACGGGCGAGGGCATGGACGAGCTGGAGTTCACGGAGGCCGAGAGCAACATGAACGACCTGGTCTCGGAGTACCAGCAGTACGAGGTGGGTCACCGACTGGTACTAGCGCTCGGCGATGGTTTAGGTGGTGAGAGGTCATACAATGGCGCCGCATCAAAACAATTCAGTGTACGATTACCGCGAGTGCGCGAATATTTAAAGTGAAACTTCTTAACATTTGGATAATCAAATTCATATTATGTCATATCAATGTCAAGTCAATTGCACAGATCATACCATGAATGCTTCGTTAAACATCAATATTTGGACTGGCAGTATTCGTTTTTTGAAGTTTCACTTCTACCACGTGTAAATTGCACACATTTTGATTTTTTTTAATGACAACATTTTTAACTTTCCGTACAGGAAGTAGGCGTCGAGGATGGAGAATTCGACGAGCAGGAAGAAATGCCTGGAGAAGAATACCCAGACGAGGAATGAATGGAGAAAAGTCGATCACAAAATAATATTAGCTTTATTAAATAAACTGAGGGTCTCCCCATACTTATCGATGCGGTATCGGCTTAAATGTTCACATTACCACATTATTCGCAAGCCGTTTTTGGCCAATCGGCAGGCCTCAAAGGCTTCGACATAAAAAAAAATCATTTTCATTATTAGAATACGAATTTAGAGTCAATTCCCACCAGAGATGCAAAATGTAATCATGATTAAAAATTACGATTACATCTGGAGTCCCGGAAATGTCCCCTTACTTTATAATTAATCTATAGTCCTTTTCTATAATCCTTACTTTCGTTTCGAATTTGAACTTTTCTATTACGGCAGAAGGTTTAAAATGCCTAGTACTATTTTGCACCGAAAAGCTGTTGTTTAATAGGAATTGACCGTTAAAAATCAGTGCGAAGATAGATCAAAAACGAGGTGAAGTCGCTCCGCACAGCTGAAGTGAAACTTCACACGATAAAATTCAAAAGCGCAGGTAATTTTAGTTGATTTTTAAAGTAATACTTTTTATACAAACTCTTTCATGTTTTACAATTATGTACCTTTCCATTTCCGTGACGCACGTACCTCTAGCGTTAAACACTTAACGCAACCACAGTATAAAGATGCAACCTACTGTGACGCAACCGCCTCCGAAGTCTGACTTCAAAAATCCTTAATTGACATAAATGAATAGTACCAAAAATCTCGGCCTTAACTTCACTAGTCATCTGTTTAAATATTTAGTTATATTTGATCTATAATGAAAGATTGTTTATAACTTATTATTAATTTGTGTTGAAATAATTAGGTTTTGAATGTAATTTTATAAGTTTTCAAATAAAACATCGAATAAACTAAGGAATTTTTATTTACAATAAATTTTATTTTATTTACGGGTTTCTTTGGCAATTGAAAGACAACTTCGTTACCAAATTTATCATAATTTAGGGCTTCATTGATATTACTAACTATGGTTTTGTCTATGGATGTACAATCAACTATTTCTACCTCGGCTACATCTGCCAATCTTTGTTTTACGTTACTACTAGCTGGTGTCTCGTTGCCAGTAACTTTTTTATCGTTAACAGCTTCATCACAACTTTCATTAACAAAACATGGTTTAAATTTCTTTGCTGTGTCTATGCTGCTATTGAATTTTCGTTTATTCCTTATTAGTTCATTTCCTAAATTAATAAAATTTGGCTCTCCCATGTTTAAAAGATTTATCTTAGATATCTGTGTTTCATTTACATTAATAATATCCTTATTAGAATCACTTTCTTCTACAGACTTCTCATCTTGTAAAAGTCTTAGTCTGCGTAACACATCATTTTCCCTTTTTATTATTTTTCTATAAGTTTCCTTAACGGATTCCATCTCCGGTGCATAACACACATGCAACGAACCTCCAAAAAAGTTTTTAGTGTCCAACACTCTCTTAGCTACTCTGGCGGACTGTATCTCTTGATACTGCACATGATAGGTCTCTGTAAAGGCCTCTGAAGCATGATCTGTGCTGATGTTGAACTGCAGAAGTGTACCGAACCTGACGAATAGCCTTTTGGCCTCTCTCCGGAGTTTTACTGCTGGTACGCCAAACACCAGTAAATGGTTTGATTCCTTCGCAATGGAATATACCTGAAATTGAGATGAAATCTATTTTATTTAGACCAGCAACAATATAAATGTAGACATTTAAGGAGTCCAAAAGGTTCTTTTCACGTAATTTATTTCCTATATTACGAGGCGGTCCTTACAATAATTTCTTAATTTTGGTTACGCCTCGTAAATAGTAATACTATCCGTAAGCAAAACGAATCGTTTTTAAAATATAGCGGGCATTTGATGTTTTTATTTTTGAAGTAGGTAAAGCTATAACCTTGACGGCAGTAAGCTTCCTCCCCTGACGGTACCGGAGCCGCGTGTCACATAACTCCTGTTGGACATGGTGTGGGAGAAGGATTTTGTCTTTCTCCTCAGCGTCTCCCATTCTTAGAACAATGGTTAGCAATTGTTTAAACTTTAAACTAATTATGCCTCGGTTGATCCATTTGATATTGTTTTTGTGATTTGTTTTGACTTTTGATCAATAACTTGACGGACGTCAACGTCATTGTAATATTGACAATTGCTTGACACATTTGACAAGTTCATAGTTATCAGATAATTCGAGCCATAGTGTGGTTTAAGGACTGCGCACAGTATAACGACTCCACGACCGACAGACGCGAACGCGACTAAAACCTTGACAAAGCTAACATTCAATTATGAGCCTTATATTTTTGAAAGTAAGGTTGAATTTCGAACTTATACTTAAAAGCCCTGTACGGCCCCTCCCCGCCCTACACCCATAGCCGTTCCGTTTCGAGACCAACGCGTCGACGTTGCGTTGACGACTCACCGTAGACGAGTAGTCCACGCGTCGACCGACACAATGACGTAATGTACCTAGAACGGAACGTCGTAGTTGAAACGGAGTGGAGACGGAGTCGAGTTGACGTCGATGAAGCGTTGATCGCGGAACAGAACGTCGGAGTTGAAACGGAGTGGAGTCGGAGTGGAGTTGACGTCGAGTTGGTGTAATGTGCGCACTCCTTTAGACGTGTGGAGCATTCGCATATTAAAGCAGTTCCATTTTCATTATCTAATCTGGCCATCGATATTTTTAATTTTTCCACTCAAGGTACACTTCACTTCGTCTACTCTACAACACCCAATTTCATTAATAGGTACCTACTCTAACCAGCGTCGTTTTGAAGGGTTTGAACTTTGAACTAATATTACTGACAACTGGACACTTTAAACTTGTCCCCTATATTAAAAGGTGCTCCTTACTTCTGTACTCCATGCCCAGAGCGACTAAAATAAAGACAGAATAGGTAGGCTGGCCACTTTGGCCATGTCTCTACCATAAAGTTATTGTATCTATAGCATAATGAAATCTAAATTGTGTGATTTAGGGGAGTGTCTGAAGCTTTATACTGAATATTCATAAAAACTATTGAACTGCATTGTTTAAGGCTCAAATAAAAAAGTTAAAAGAAAAAAAATACCACTATAATACTAATCATAACTTATTATCTTATAAGTAACGGTGTCCAAAAATGATTTCGATAGTTATTTGTATTAAACTGAAATCAAACAAAACATTTCCGTAACAAAAAATTTAATTATACAATTTTTGCTTTATAAAATATAATGATTACAGTACAATATTTCAACAGAAGCCACACGTGTATAATGTACAATTTAAATGTAGTAGGTACCCGCTCTGCGCTCGAAATTCGACCGTAATTCATTGTCAAACGGTTACTCTACAGTTTACATTGACAACGTCGTGTTAAAGGCATGTTAGTGCGCATATCGTAACATTCGTAACTAACATTAGTGTGTATATTGTTATATTTATTCAATAAATGTATTTTTATGCATTATTTTTTAAAAAATATTAGCATCCTGCACTCCTTCTCTATATAAACTAGCACTGTGCCAAATTTCATACTCCTTCGTCCGCGCAAACGGGGCACAAAGTTTTTGCTTCAAGTATAAATATATAGATTACATAAAATATAAGCTTGCTATACTTCAGTCTTTGAACACATTGCAACATTCTCAACATACTTCAAAACTGTCAGTGTCAACGTCATTAAAAATGGCGGGAAAGTGAATTATGCCGCGTAAACTAAAATTTATTTGCGAATACAATAATGTAATAATTATTAAAACTTACATATACTTTATTGCATCATTATTACAAAAAAACAGATACAAAAAACATTGTGTTACAATAGTACAATACTTTACAAGTAAGCTTTAGAAAAGGCATTGTATACCAAAACTAAACTGAAAATGCATGTAACATAACCTATCACTCTGACTTGCGATGCTACACATATTTATATATTATATAATTGCTTCCCTCGATCTTCACAAATCTATGGACACGGGGAAGTAAGTAAGAGATGATCAAAATGTAATCAGATTACAATGACATCCGGAGGCATGGGATTGCCCCCGCTAAGAGCGCACTACGTAACTTTACACGATATCGTCGTATTTCCAAACCCTTCTTTCAAGCCTGGATAATTTTAATAGGGTGAAATTTTCTCTTTACAAACTTTTAATTATTTAGGACTTCAGGGAGTACCCTAGGGGTTTTAATAGTTGAGTGAGTCGGTGACAAAGGACATATTTTAAGTCTTAGTATCAAAAGTGTAAAATCTAGACAAATGTTAGTTACAGCGTTCTTTGCGGGGGCCATTCTGTGTCAGATGTAATCGACATGCATAATCATATTTTATGCCAAATGCACCAGATGAAATAATCTGTAATCATGATTACATGTACCCTAGTCCAAATCCAATAATAACAACCACCAAATACAACTCATTGTAACAATTCAAACCATCATCAAATGTAACCAGCATCGCAAAGCTCCGAAGCAATATCACTTGGCCAGTCCGTCCGAACTACTCCGTCCATCCCCAACCTCCAGTCTCGTCCACTCCGGCCCCCTCAGCTGTCCTGCTCGTAGCCCTCCGTCTTCATGTCGTTGAGGCCCAACTCCTCGTTCTGTTCGAAGGTGCGCTCGTAGTGGGTCACCTTTAGACCTGTACACAGACAAAATTTTTAACTCTATACAATTTATTCGTCATCATCTCAACCCATAACGCCTCGGAGTTTAGTACACATTAAGTATACAACAGCCGCAGAAGTGCCGTAGGGACGAACAATCGTGTGGGTTTGTAATCAGGAAGCGTGCGTATTACCTACCCACTTACATTCACTATAACTAGAAAGAGGCGGCCCTAGCGCGCGGGGCTGTAGGCATGTATTTCAAGGACAGCGCCGAGTCACACTACTGTATGACACTATTACCGTACTATAGTCCACTAGTACTGTAGACGGTCAGCCCTTGACCGCCGACGTTCACTCACCGTCGTCGAACACTGTGGGGTCGTCGCTCAGGTTCTGCACGTACGAGTTCCCGGCGGGGTCATCCAGCACCAGCGTGACCGCGCGCCGCCCCTCCAGCACCTCCTCCACCTTCGCCATGAACCTGGGGGACGACACCGTTAACACGTTCATTACCACTACGAATTTCATTATGTCCTCTCGGATGCCGCCTACATTTTACGGCAGAATAGTTTGTTTCCTTTCAAATATAAACGGGGATTGTCAAATAATTTGTCAAAAATTTGTGAAAAATTTGTCAAAAATTTGTCAAATAATTTGTCAAATAATTTGTCAAATTATTGTCAAATTATTTGACAATAATTTGAGCGTTAACCGGCTGCACAACACTCACCGCTCGAGGTTCTCGCGCGTGGGCGTGGGCGCGTCCCCGAGCGCGGGGGCCCCGTCGAGCTGGTCGAGCGCGGCGCGCAGCAGCCCGTCCGGCGTGGTGAACCGCCCGCCCAGCGCGCGCCCGCCCACCTCCATCTCCAGCTCCGGGATCGACAGGCTGCACGTCTCCGACTACGAATACAAATACGTCTTACGTCAGCACCAAACACGAAGGTATAGTACGGCCGGCGGTTCTAGGCCGCTCTGAAGTTAGGCTTTTGGATATTGAGCGCAGGTACTGTACTTTAGAGAGAGATAGCGACACGAACGCTGAGCGTGTGACTGAAACAAACAATGCTCAAAGTGACACCCCGCGCGTCTTGCCACCATTTCGACCCTAAAATTGACTTCTGCGCAGCGATCCGAACAAAGTTTAGAGCGGCCTAGAACCGCCGGCCGTACTACACGTTCGTTGCGGATAATTCGAGTTTCTTTCCATAGAAAATTACGATCAGCGCAGCGAACGTGTTAACTCAGTATACTAGTAGAAGAATATGTTTCTTTCTATATTTTAGTGTCAATAAAGAGGATTTTGTTGTTGTTGTAAAAGTCAAGACACCATTTTGAACATTTTTGAAGTGAAACTTCTATAGCATCGTTGTGATTTGAAAGTCGATGAAACGAAAAAGCGACAGTAAAAAGAGACAGACACATTTTAACGTGGGAGAAAATGAAATAGGAAGCATTATCTGCTTGCGTGTTCCAAGGTCGGGGTTCTAGAGCAATACCTTTTACGGCAAAATGGCGGCTTACGTAAGCAAAGCAAAAATTCAATATTGGGACTGACAGAATTCGTTTTTTTTTCAAGTTTCACTTCTGCCACGTGTGAATTGCACACAGATATTTTTTTGGCAGAATTAAATGATTTGAACTTGAATGAAGTGATCACCTTAAGAATATCCCTGGAGAAGTCTTCCTTACTCGAGATCCGAACCTCGAACCGCACGCCCTTGTCCTCCACCCCGCCGCCCGACTTCACCTGCCGTTACAATCATTAAGACTACATGTATTTATAACTGGCATTGCCCGCGACTTCGTCCGTGTGGCATTCCAATTGTTAAGGGAAGATTCTAAAATTTAAGTAGCCTAAGTTACTTCTTATTACATCAGCTATCTGCCAGTGAAAGTCCCATCAAAATAGGTCCAACCGTTCCAGCGATTAGCCGAAACAAACAGACAGACAAAAATAAAAATAATTAAATGTATTTTAGTTTAAGTACCGTGTATACATCCAATTGCATTTAGTAAAAAGCTGTTATTTTAATATTACAAACAGACACTACAATTTTATTTACGTGTATAGATATAGATTCACTTAGCATTATAAAAGCGTGTTTTTAGTGTTTCTAATTATTATCTTAACAGTACACTTTTTGTTAGTTTGTTAAATGAAAGAGAGTTTTACAACGAAATGTGCTAGTTTTATTTCGGAACCAATGCAGTGTTGCCAATATGAAAAGAAACGTATAGACAACTAGCTGGCCCAACCACGCTTTGCTGTGGCTCAGTGATTATAATAGATTAAATTATTTTTTTACTCATTATTTTGATACAATCAAATTAAATTAATTAGTTTAAACATGCCCAATAGTGAACATAAACAAATATCACGTGAAATAGAATTTGTGATCTAGAAATCGAAACACAACGCCATCTACCGGGTGTCTTCGCAACCTAGTTGTCAAACGAATGCTTTTATTGACGAATCAACCAACAGCGCCATCTATGAGGAATTCATAAAACTAAACATAAAATGAACACTATTTTTGTTTACTAAACATTTAATTTGCAATTAAAATATATAAAAACTATCCTATCTCTCAAGTTGGACCAGACTGCTCACGGTGTGCCAATTTAATTTAAAATCGGTTAAGTAGTTTAGGAATCCATCGCGGACAAACATCGTGACAGGAGATTTATATATATTAAGATTACATTGCCATACTATATAACACTTTTAAATGTAAGTGGTCATTATTATATTACCTCGTTGGTCCGGTGGCCGCACGCGTCGCACAATGTGGCCATTATCACCACCTCCTTGAAGTGTGGTATGTCTGTCGAACACACACACACGACATTACCGTCCTGACGACTAACTCGGGAAGTACAACACTCCCCACCCCCAAGGGCTGACTACTGTTGAAGGATAATCGACCTAGTGTTCTATGCAGAAAACACATTTTAAAAATTGTACAATTCGCTTGTCCGGAAGAATACAGTATTAAGTCAAAATTTGGCACTAACTGACTTAATGATACAGTTCGCATAAAAAAGTACGTCCTACCTTTTGAATGAGGTCGAAAATCGTTTGCTCCCTGAATAAGCAAATTACGAAAGTTGTGTCAATATCCCTCTCGTAAGAAAGTACCACAATATTTGTAGTTAAAAGCTTTAATCGCTTCTCCTGAAAAAGTAAGTTTTAGAGTTAATACAGTATTCTTGCGGGCAAGCGAATTGTTCAACAGTCGTCTATTAAACCTCGGCTCGACCACACGTGTGTTTTCTTGTCCTCAGTTGCATCACTACATAGTATAAAGGAGTGCGCACATTACAACGACTCCACGACCGACCGACGCCAACAAAACCTTGACAAAGCTAACATTCAATTATGAGCTTTATATCTTTGAAGGTAAAGTTGAATTTCGAACTTATACTTAAAAGCCCTGTACGGCTCGCTCTACACCCATAGCCGTTCCGTTTCGAGACCAACGCGTCGACGTTGCGTTGACGACTCACCGTAGACGAGTAGTCCACGCGTCGACCGACACAATGACGTAATGTAAATAGCGTCGGAGTTGAAACGGAGTGGAGACGGAGTCGAGTTGACGTCGAGTTGGTGTAATGTGCGCACTCCTTAAAACAAAGTCGCTTTCTCTGTCCCTATGTATGCTTAGATCTTTAAAACTACGCGACGGATTTGATGCGGTTTTTTTAATAGATAGAATGATTCAAGAGGAAAGTTTATATGTATAATATATTAAAGTTTTTCGCAAAATGAAAAATAACGCGCGTGAAAATAAATTCGTGCGCTGGTTAGGTTTAACAATTTTGGACTTGGGTACTAAGGGACAGGTTTCCCGAAGCGAAGCGAGGGCGGGTTTACTAGTTCAGTCATAAACGTCACCCGTCGCACAACCGAATAACTACCCTTGGAGGTGGTGGAACGAGGCAGGAAACGGACCCTTACCATACGTGACCCGGTTTTAACGATTCTTTATTTTAATAGGCAACAAACGATATACGACCCAAATGTCCAGTGGCCACGTCGCCCGAGCATTATTCACAAAGCCGTCACCGATGCGTCGCCAACCAAGACAGTAGGAAAGGAAAAGATAAATTACAATTTTTCAAGTTCCCAGTCGACAAGTTGTTTGGCCCCAACTCAAGTTTGAGAGTCACATTGGTCACACAGATGAGCCTCATTAATTAACGGGGCACGCGGCGCACGGGCACGCGGCGCAAGGGCACGCGGCGCTGGGGCACGCGGCGCTGGGGCACAGGCACTGGGTGCTAGGGCACGCGGCGCTGGGGCACGCGGCGCATGGGCACGGGGCGCTAGGGCACGCGGCGCAAGGGCACGGGGCGCTGGGGCACGCGGCGCACGGCAGTAGCCTACTCACTGGTGATCTTCATGTTGGTCTCGGCGGGCGCGTTGCACTCGGGGCAGTTGGTGTTGAAGCGCAGCACCTCGTCCCTCGAGATGTCCTCGAAGGTGCAGAGCCGCGGGTCGGCCGGCGTCAGCGCGCCGGGCAGCGACTCCGCGGGGCTGGTCGCCGCCACCTGACGTCATATGTCAACATACTGTCGTCAATATGTCAACTTAAAATTAATGGCTTGAGCTGTATGTATGCGTGTTCATCTGTTCCCTCATAAGTTCTAAACTGCTCGTCATAATTTGACAAATGACGTATCGTTGGAGGCAGTCGACGGTCCGCTATTTGTAGGCTATGTGACGAACGTGAATAATTATGGTGCCCTCTAGAGGACATAGTCATGAGTTAATAAAAATTTAATGTGCACGATGTGCGTATATTTGAAGTGAAACTTCTCAAAATTTGGATAGTTAAATTCATATTCTATTCACTTATTTTGACAAGGATTAAAAGTAAGTGACAAACAATATTGTGTAAATATAAAAATATGTATAGCGCTCGATGCTATAGCTATAGATGAGTGGCGAGCGGGGTCAACGCCCTAGCTCGTGTGTCACGACCTTGAATTACTCTCAGCGCTGCTAGAGAAGTTTCACTTCAAAATAATGATACTGTGTTGGGTATCAAACGAAACTGGTTTGACTAGCACATTTATTGTAAGCTTATTACACGGTCGGGATTGAACTTATAGACTCTGTTCACCCTTACGTATACAGATTGATCGTGGTCATACCTCATCCTGAACAATTTCTCATGTAGTGAGCATGCAACAGACACGGGTGCTTTAATATCACGAATGTTATCCCAGCGACACATTTACTGGCTGCGTTTTACTAAGCTCTAACATAACTGATAAATATACGATTTCTAATAAGCTGATAGATTAATAATATAATATCTTATTTAATTGCTCATTCTAAACTATCGCAAAAATTGTTGTCAAAGCGTCAAACTAAAAAGTCAATGACCACAAATAACGTTTTATTTAAAAAACCCGACTTGAAAATAATGCAAATTTAAAACTTATAAGGTTTTCTCATGGATGTCAGTTGATACGGGACCCCACGGGAAGCACCAGCTTTCAAATAAAAAAAATTTCATCGGAATCGGTTCACCCAGTCGAAAGTCCTGAGGTAATAAACATAAAAAAAATACAGTTGAATTGAGAACCTCCTCGTTTCAAGTCGATTAAAAATGTCAAAAGTCAACAGAACTGTCAAATGTCAACGGAACTGTCAATTGTAAACAGAACTGTCAAACGTAAACACAACCAAAACACATGTCAAATGTCAAGAAAACGTGTCTAATATCAACGGAACACGTAGATCGGTATGTCAAACAAACGTCAATTATAAAACAAACTCCAATGTCATAAGCAATTTACTGTGTAACTATAATTTAGCGACATTTCATCTACCACACGCAAACATACACGCACATCGCAATAGGGACACAACACCAGCTATATGCAAGGCCAGAGAGAGACAAAATGCAATCATGATTACAGATGTACAATAGGCAGAGAGGGATATAGACATCTGGTGGGCGTGGCCAACATGAGACAGCACGAGAAACTACTTTTGTATGTGGCACAAGAAAAGTTCAACATCAGATGTCAAATTTGCTTATAAGCAACTGTGCTTTCCTTGAAAAAACCGGCACGCAAAGTGAGACAAAACAGAATAATTCTGTCTCGTTTTTTCGTGTAAGCTATTCCTTTTCTTGTGCGAGTGCGACAGACGACATTCATTAGTCTATACCATTCTCCGTCTACGGTGCAAGGCATACACTTGAAACCAGCACTAACCTCTTCATGGGTGAATATACCGAGCTGATGGTTCTCCTCCTTGGAGCGCCTGAAGTCCTTCCTCTCGCAGCGAGGGTCCCGCTTGGGCGCCTCCGGGTTCTCCACGAAACAGTTACCTGCAACATTGTTTTTGTTAAGCCCTTATCACTCCCACTCAATCTCTTTGATGTCTAAAAAAATGTTTATATTTAAAAATTAGTCAGCCCGCCCTCGCTTCGCTTCGGGTAACCTGTCCCTGGGGACCTACACTCGAAAATTGTTAAGCCTGATTCCTGACACTGATATCACTTTTTTGTGCCGCTGCTGATGGAGGTAATGAAGAGGTCGAGACATACGTATGTAAATCTTAGATGGTAAAATGCGCTGCCTTATAAAAAATTGGTTGTCTGTAAAGTCGGTTTACTGACGATAGTTGAACGTGACAACGTCTTAAGAAAATAATTTCCTTTGAATGAGTAGGCAAGCACAATAAAAGAACACTTTTTCAATACAAGTTAAGTCATTTATTAAAAATGAATGCTGGATACTTATACATCCTACATCGTGATTCAGAATTATAGCGCCCCAGTACTCAACGCCATCTAGTGTACTGCGAGTGAACTACCAGCTCAGCCAGCCTTCCTCCATCGATAAATAGACCCAATCGAACTTAATGAATAATTGTTCACTGCACAATACATAGATGGCGCTGGTATAATAATTCACCAACGGTAACGACGGTAACGCATGAGTCATGTTTTTTCATGCGTGCCACCGAATTATAAGACGTTGTCACGTCAAAAACCTATTCACTCTTGACTTACAGAGGCCCACATTATAATCGAACAAACCACGTCTAGTGTAGTGTATGCACCCCACCAACCACCCAGCCAATAGACGCCTAATGTTTGATTTTCCGTATTGAATGCATTCTGGCAACTAGCTGAGGTAACACGAAGCGAGATGGCTAATTCAACGCTGTGATTCACTAATTCAAGGCCACACGAAACGTTGGAAAGAAATAGATTAATTTAAGCAACGGGAGAGAACGAGACGGCACGAATTTATATCGTCATTATAAGCCCGATGTGTTGGCAGAAGCCATTCGCCTGTTATTAGGAGTCTATTGGCTGTGCGGTCGGCGATGCACCCAGTACTCACCGCTGATGTCGGTGAGCTCCAGCGTCCACTTCTTGTCGAGCGCGCGCAGCTCCCGCAGGCGCTCCACGACGCCGTCGATCTGCGCGGCCGCCGCCGGGTGCTCCGCCCGCCGCGCCGCCTGGTCCTGCGCCAGCCCGGCCATCGCGCGCGCCACTATGCCCTCCACTGTTGTGATCTCTGCAACCGATTTAGTAATGACTATTTACTAAGTACTCCGCTCTCGGTAAACGTGTTAGTACACGCACCTGAAACATTGCTACTCATTAATTTCACAATTAATTTTAAGGCAAAATGTTGCTATCTATACCAATAAATAAAATTGGAGTTTCTGTTTGTAATATTAAAATAACCGCTTTTAATTAAATGTATATGGATGTATACATGGTGCATATACCAAAATAACATTTTTTACAATTTTTGTCTGTCTGTCTGTTTGTTTGAGCTAATCTCTGGAACGGCTGGACCGATTTTGACGGGACTTTCACTGGTAGATAGCTGATGTCATAAGGAGTAACTTAGGCTACTTTTATTTTAGATTTTTTTGTAAAATTAACGAGGACGAAGTCGCGGGCACAGCTCGTTTGTAATATCTTCGGTTGTATCCAATTTAACAATCGAAGATGGAATCAACTTGTGTACCATACATGCACAACATTAGTGTCTCAAAAGGGCCTCTACGTGTGGACGTGTGTCCCCACGCACGCCTTCCAAATGACCGAGTCCACTTACATCTAGGACCAGACAATATTATTAACGTAACCGCGGGCGCCTTTCTAGAAAAGATACTTAGAGCGTTCTTAGCGGCCATTCCGTGCTTCCAGATTGGCATCTGTAATTGAAGTGACACTGACCTTAATTTGTAGTCTTTCTGTATACGCATGTCATTTAGTGTTGACTTTGTTGATGCAAATAAAAAACAAATAAATGTATAGGAAATCAGGTTATGGGATCTCAAATTAAATGCAGAGTTATGTAATATAAGAAGTGAGTTTAATATTAGTTTATTTAACACACTGAGAAGGAATACGTTTGTGTCCTATCACTTTCGTGAGTAGAGCAGAAGTAAGAGAGTGGACCAAAATGGAGAGACCTTTTATAGGAGTTTTAAATATTACGTGTCCGGTAAAACACACAGGTGGCGCTACTATCAACTGCTAGTCAGTACAACAACTAGATTAATTTTTGCACACTAAAATAAAATAAACCAACAAAATGTAACCGTAATCCGTAATCTGATTACATTGTCCGTCTCCGCACCAGACAAAATTGTAATCTGTAATCATGGTAACATATTGCCCACCTCCGCTTATGCACACAACACGGTAACAGTCCGATTCCTCGTCTCATTTCTCATTCTGACCAGTAGTGGCCAAGCCGTACCCACCTCCCTTCTGGCTCTGCGCGGGGATCTCGAAGTCCAGCTCCGGGATCCGCACGCTGGTGTAGTCGCTCTTCACCACCTGCCGGTTCAGGTCTTCGGGCACCTCCACTCGCAGCCTCCATCTGGTTGCGAACACGATGTTGATTTTTAGTGCTGTACGATTCGTGAGTGTCTGAATACATTTTACGAGTATATCACGGCTTACCTCACGTTTTAATTGTCGGATTCGCCCGACTAGTTTCGGACCATTCCGAGGTCCTTTATCAAGAGCCGTCGAAAATGTTGATTTTTGTATACAAGAAGAAACGGAGAAAGAAACTCCTCAGCGCATCTTTTAAATAAAACAATTGTTGTTACCTTAATAAATTAGTAATCTACTTGGAATTGGATTCACCCAGCTGAATTTTTCCAGGCATCCTTGTCATTTATTTAATAACCAGTAAACCCACCCTTGCTTCGCTTGGGGAAATATGTCCCTTAGCGCTCGTACGCACTATAGCGGTTAGCCGGACTGCGGCCAGCCGTCCGGCTAACCGGAGGATGCGGTTGGGCTAGCGGTTGGCCGGACGGCTGGCCGTATGCCGGTTAACCGGACAGTGCGTATGAGTAACCGTCGTCGTTTGCGGTTGGATCGACTAATTTCCAAGATGGAATTTAAAGAAGTCGCAGCTATACATTATATTTATTCACGTCATATATAAAAAAGAAACAGAGAAAAAGGTACTGGGTGCATCGAAATTCATTGTAAATCATTTGTTATCATCAATAAAATGCGCGAGCGTCGGTGAACACGTACAACATCCAACCGCAACCGGCCAACCGCATAGTGCGTATAGCGACCGTCCGGCTAGCCGTCGATCGGGCCGCAGCGCTCCCAGCGACCGGTGCGGTTGGGCGGCAGCCGCATCGCAGTGTGTATAGAAACCATTTTTTCATACATATTTTTGATTCCGGTCAGCCGGACGGCTGGCCGCAGTTCGGCTAACCGCATAGTGCGTACGAGCGCTTAGTACACACATTCGGAAATTGATAGTTGATATAGAGAAAGAGTGCAGAATTCCAATATTTTTAAAAAATAATGCATTAAAAATAAATTAAATTAATAAACAAAACATTACACACACTAATATAAGTTACTCTATTCACACTGCAATACATTTGACACGCACGACGTTAGAAATGTGTCATACGGTCATCATTCATAGAGTCAATGTTAAGTAACCCTTTGACAGAATGTACACGACCTCACAATACTAATAAACTTAGATGACATACTTAACCCCCAGTTCAGCGTGGGCCCCGCCAAGCTGGATCTCGTTGTTCTCAAAGCCACACTCCTCGCAGGCGAAGGACATGATGACCACATTCTTGTAGTGCGGGATCCGGGTCAGCAGGAGACGAGTGACGCCCTGGATGAGAATGTGTTCAGTATTATTGATAGAAGAATATCTGAATGTTTAACAGGAACAGTATATTGGAATAATGTGTAGCACTTGTTTGCCTTGTTTAAGAAATAAGGTAAATGTTAATGCCGTATGTGGGTACATGAGAATTTTTATATATTTTTTACGGAATATAAGTTACCGCTTGACTACGATCCCACCTGATGGTAATGCAGTTCAAAAAGTCAGTCACTCATCAAAAAATATTGAAAATCGCTTGACATAACAAGAAATTTGGCAAAGAGTTTATAGTTATGTCTACTAACTAAAAATATATTTTGTTATATTCCACCCCTCAAGGGGTAAAATAGGAATGGAGGTTTGTTTGAAATTCTGCCGATTGTAAAGCAGATTAGAGAAAATTAATCTTTGGGATTATGGTTCAAAATGATGAAACACCTGTTTCAACGCTTTTAGGTAAATCAACCGCTAAGGGGTTAAACTAAGGGTTAAAAGTATGTCTGAAAATCAGTAAAAAGCACCAGCATGCGGGCCAGGCTGACGGCAACAACTAGTTATGTCATATGTTAAGGCAAAGACGGTGGGATGACAAAGTGTGACATCATTAACAGGGTCGTAGTACCTCTACAATATTAGCAACATAATCAACGCCCCCATAGCCCAGTTGGTAGTGACTGCCTGTACAGCGAGGGATCCTGGGTTATGTTCTCGGGTTGTTGATGTCAGTGATGGGTTGATGGCGACACAGAGGATTCTCGTGCAGGGGTATGAGCTTGTAAGCATTTATTATCATTATTAATCACAATATTAAAATTGCAAAATATGTAAAGTGACTTATGGGGATAGGTCACACAATGATGACGAAAAATATAGAAATCAGAGATGTAATTTATAGATAGTCCCTTTAGGTCACAGAGATCAATAAAATTAGGTATGTAACATGCAATTTCTGTAATATTCCTGTTTAAAGTAACTGTCTCTTTTATTTATTAAAGCACAGAATCTTTAAGTCGGCATGTTCAAATATTCAGGATTTATCCCCATTTTCAATTTCATACAATTTGCAAATAAACTCAAAAACTAATCGATTGTCTTGTTAAATACGTAACTGATGTTGGCGAATATTAATCATGAAAGGTCAATTTAAGAGCTGGTTTTTCGTATAAATCATTACGAAAGAAAAACATGAGTCTCCCGTGTTCGAGAAATTTCGTAAACACTTACGTTCGCATGGCAGTTCATGCAGAAAGACTCGATTTCAGTCACTTCTGGGTCCGGGTCATCCGCGTTCAGGTCTCTGAACACCGGCTTCCGTTGCGTCTCGCACATTTTTGTACAAAATTAGCTTAAAACTTTAATTTACAACCTCAAAATTAGAATTTGGAAACAAACAACTTGACTTGCGAAATTCTTGAATTTCAATCATGAATGAATCATCGTTGTTTGTCAAGAAAATCAAGAAACTAATGAAGTAATGAAGTTTTACTTTTTTTTAGTTAGCAGTTTGCTGTCAATGTCATGCTGTGTGATTTGATTTGTGTCAATGTCAAGTCAACTGTCTAGTGTCTACCTCAACCAAACCTCAACCAACAACACTGTCAAGTGTCAACTCGACAGCTATTGAGAGAGATAGCAGTCGAGTCCCTTGACAATGTAACAGCTGACAACTAATTCCACAGACTAGTTTTTGTTTCTTTTTATGTGTATTACTGTGGTAATACATTATAATATATTATTATCTATATAAATAATTATATAAAAATAATTACTGTGAAATATTTATTATAAATGCGAGCCCTGCGAGGTGCGAGTGTGTTTCCTCAAGTTATAATGTGTTACACATAGCATGTTTGTAACGATTAACGATGTCAATGCATGCCACCCGCGACGAGAAATCCTACTGCGTGGGTAGCTCTAACCACATAACTGTATTATCGTACCTATATATAAACAAGCACACGTGTGATGTAATGGTAAGCTAGCAATGCTAGCATCGTTGTAATAAACAACAGTAACATAATAAAGGTTGCCTAGGCGTTGCCAGTCAAAAAGGAATCCAGAGCCTTATTTTTACTTCGACTTTCACATACGTGGAAAGTTATCCCAAGGTTCAGTCGTTATGTAGCTGGATATTACTAGTGGCACACATTTTTTTCAGCGTTTCCGTGGGAGGGCACTTATGCCGTCGGTCCCAGACCCCAGTAGTAGTCATCGTTAGTGACAAACCTTTAAGCCATATCCTTCGGGTGGCATAAAAACTTGCATGGTTTTCTCATTAAGTCCTTCACCAATCCGCTCTGGAGCGGCGTAGTATAGTCTAAGCCTCCTCCAGTTATGAAAAAAGTTCCGTGTCCTGTAGTGAGCGATGCCGATGTAGGTAGTTTGACAACAATTCTACCTGATGGTAAGTGGTGATGTTGAACGCACATAAATAAAAGCCTATTCACTCTTCTTTGTAATAGATAAAAACGTAAAAAGAGTAAGAAAGAACCCTACATCATAATTATACATCGATATGAACAGATCATTATTGTGCAAGGAATAGAAAAGCGGGAAGAACGGAATGGCGCTTGTGATGAAAGCGATGATGCGACCATCAAGAATTACATATTCAAAGCCACGGCTATCATAATTATTATCAAATCGGTAGTGCTAGAATGATGTCACGCCGAAAGAAATAAACGTAGCCTTGGAATAGCAAAGCGGTACACGGCAGTATCGAAACAACATGACGTCACTTTGTTATTTTTGTCGATTTGTCGTCTTCGCGGTACAACCCGACAAAACTTAAAAGCTTTTCCTCGTCAACATTTCATCTGATACGCCCACCTTTGTTATTTACCCGGATAACCTCTACATTCCCGCTCAATGTGAATCGTATTTGAATTCAGAATATCAAAAGGAGGCCACGTTTCGTGTCTGTGATTGTGTGTACTTAATTTAAAATTGAATTTATGGAAATTAAAATTAACGGCAACTAAAAATTTAATTAAAACTATTCTAATTGTGATATTTGGGTGTAGGCAGTGTAATTATTGTAAACCTGTAAGTACGTTTTATAATCTGTTCGAGTTTTGAAATGGGTATAATTTCCAATTTATTTTTAAAATGCCTCATCTATGCCTCGTTGTTTTTTTCTCATCAGCAATATTAAAGTCCAAGTCAAACAATGCCAATTAATTAATTATGATGTGAGATAATTATGACTGTGATTTTAACATTAATATTTAATTGATTTACTTTAAAATGAATGACCTCAGAAGCCGGCGGTTACATCATTGACATTATTGTATGTTTTGTCGGTAAATATTATGTTAGGTTAATATGTTTGACTAAAACAAATAGTAAATACCGTCGCTAAACTCGCTAAGCAAGTTGTGATTTACCGTAACAATCTTCGTGACATGATGATGCAAATTGAGGTGCTCTTATTTTTTGTGATGTATCAAACTCATGTATAATAGTTCGTGCCTGTCAATTAAAAACAATACCGATATTTACGTGAGGTTGTTATTTCTAAATTCAAACAGGTAATTATTAGGTAATGTTTAGTAGAGACCCACTCTGCGCTCGAAATTCGACAGTAACTTATTCAGTCAAAGGATATCTATATTCCGTACTATACTATACGATACTTCACATTGAGACTATGAACGTACACATATCAAACGTCATGTCACGTTGTGCCAAGGCATTATAGTGTGCATGAGTAACTTAATTATATTAGAGTGTGTAATATTTTATTTGTTTATTAAATGTATTTCTAATGCATTACAATACAACTATCAGCTTACTGCACTCCTCCATATATTTTACGTTGCCAATTCATACATAGCACAAAGTGCTTGCTTAACATATTAATAAATAGAATAAAAAGAAATAGATTATCGCATATTATGTAGGTAGAAGTTGAAACGCATTAGTACCTACTGCTAAACAAAACACACACCCTTAACACGTACGATAAGAAAAACGAAATTGTAACTATCCAAGTCGCAGGATATCGTCATTTACGCCAAATCGATATAAAAATTAGGTCAATTGTTTTGCGAGGTTACGTTGATTACGATGGGGGTATACTTAAATCAACACCATGCGGTGTAATGACGCACGCCATCCCCGTTTTATGGACTTGAGCTAGCAAACGAGCATGCAGCACCTTCCGCTGCCGCTATGACAACTGTGACCGACACAGAACAAGACTCATATGGGGACTGGGATGGTTAGTCAGTTAGAAGACGGTGTTAGAACATTACTTAGTTGGTTGGTTTATTAGTAAGTATGAGGACTGTTGGTGATAGTTAGTCCTGTTAGTAGTTGTTAGTAATAGTCCAGTTGGTAATTGTTAGTAAGTCTCGTTCTAATTCGGTCACAGATTTGTTGCTACCCCTGAGGACTGAGATTGTCGCTTCTAAGTGTAGCCGCCTCCACACCTGTCTCACCGGCACACGATTGCTATCAAAACAATGATTACACGGTAGCCATGGTACAAGTACCGTGGCGGGCGGTGGTACTACCCCGGACGAACTCTAGGCTCCATTTATTCCCCTCATAGCAATATTTGACGGTGGACAGCACCACAGTAGGCACATTACATAATAACGTAGCAATCGGCAGTTAAATAAAAATGAAATTAAACACTTGTGCAAACTGGCCGCTGACACAAATGCAATTATTCGAAGGTTTATTTACAAGATGCCGATAAATCATTTATAATTTATAATGAATTAAATATTATAATTTTATGTAGTCATATTGAATGTAACCGATAAACAGTTTTAAATCATTCAGGCAATTTTGAATTTAAAATATTAAATACCTGGTCAGATAAATATATACCCGTAATCCGAATACCGCGGGTGTTGCGATACATCCCAATCCCATACCGTCTATATTATTATAGGAGGTGTTAAGCAGCGATATAGAAAGATAGATTTACGCTGCGCTGCGCTTACGCAAAACAAAACTATATAATATCCACGTCTTATTAGCCCGGCTTAGGCACGGTAAAAGTATCATACAGTATTCCATCTTCATACAAACGGTCGAAACGCGAATCATACCTACGCGCCTCGGAGTTAAGTACACATTAAGTACACAACAGCCAGTACAGCCACAGAAGCGCCATAGGGACTAACGAACGTGTGGGTTTGTGATCAGAAAGCGTGCGTATTACCTACCCACTTACATTCACAACTAGAAAGAGGCGGCCCTAGCGCGCGGGGCTGTAGGCATTTATTTCAAGGACAGGGCCGAGTCACACTACTGTTTGATACGATTACCGTGGCTTAGGTATTAGCGCAGAATAAGGTATAAGTAGTGTTATTTATATGTATAATTTCGGTTTAGTTTAATTCTATTACTAAAAGTACCTAATAAAGATACGAGTATAGATTTTACCATGTATGTAATATTGTATAAATTATTTCTGAACTTGAGCTAAGTGTGTTCTTGTATAATAAACGAGTTTGATAACGGTGACGTCATGCAATGACTTCACTTACCTAATAAAGTATTCACGATATTTAGATAATGCCTACCCGCGGCAAGTTAAGTAGGTACGTACTTAGGTATAATGTCAAACTTGAGACACTCGCTTTTTTATGGATTAAATATAGCAACCGAGCGTGCAGGACCCTCCGCTGCCGCCATGACAACTGTGACCGACACAGAACAAGACTCACATCGGGACTAGGATGGTTGGTCAGTTAGCAGACGGTGTTAAAACATTAGTTGGTTAGTTTGTAAGTATGAGGACTGTGGCATGGACTGTTAGTGATAGTTAGTCCTGTTAGTTGTGGTTAGCAATAGTCCAGTTAGTAATTGTTACTATGAGTTTCGTTCTAATTCTGTCACAGATGTGTAGCAACACATCACAGATGTGTAGCAACACATCACAGATGTGTAGCAACACATCACAGATGTGTATCAACACATCTGTGACCGAATTACCCTTGAGAGCTAAGATGTTCGCCTCTATAAAACTGCAACCGGATTCACACCCAACTTGAACACAATCGCTACAGTAGGTATTAGATACCGTGGCGGTCGGTGGTACATACTACCCCTTGCGAACTATACACCAACCAACGTTCTCAACATTCCCTGCTAACTAACCATCCCAGTCATCGATGTGAGTCTTGTTCTGTGCCGGTCACAGTTGTCATGGCGGCAGCGGAAGGTGGTGCTTTATTTAATAAATTCATTAGGATAAGCGCCATCTATACCTAAGTTAAAGCATCTGCACTTATTAAAATGTACTTAATTGAACACAATAGACCTATTTTAGTACTGAACTGAATACTGAATACTCGTAAAAAGACAACAGACCTATTTAATTCGAATTCATATAACCAATTTCCAGAAGAATGGGCAAAGATGACAAGGAAGACTCGGGCTTCGGGTTCAAGGACAGGGCGAAGGCCGTGGAGACGCTGCGGCTGCTCGAGGAGCACGACATGAACTACCGCCGGCTGACCGTGCGCGGGCTACTCGGCCGGGCCAAGCGGGTGCTCTCCTGTCAGTATATCACGTTACCTACATAAACTTCTATATATTATATTCTATTTTTAATAAACTAGAAGTGTAGATAATTATTTAAAAAGGAAATAACGCGAAACAAATCTAATATTTTAATGGAACGTTCAAACAGAAATAGCAATTACAATATTCAGATCTTTCAATATCTAGAATACGTCCGTCTCGTCCGAATGCCACCCTGATAATGTCATCGATGCTCCGGTGGAGGTGGATGGTGGACTGGTGAGCTGCTCCCCGCACCGCACCTCGCCTGATTCGGTGGCGTGATTGTTGGCCTCGCCCACTTCTTCGAAGCAATTATGTTACTGTAACATAATTGCTTCTATATATTGCTATATGTTACACTATATATTGCACCGACGACCTTAGAAATTTTAGAATGGCAGTTGGTAGTGGCTGGATGAGATCAGCGGAGGACCGAGTATTGTGGCACGCCCTGGGAGAGGCCATGTCCAGCAGTGGATAGACAAAGGCTGACATGACGATGATGATGATGATGAAAAATCTTACGAGTTCGCGTCAGCGACATGCTAGTTTAAGGGCCAGTTTCACCGGTTACGGATAAAGTTCCGGATAGCCCTAGGAACTCAACTCCCAGATAAACTACAACTTTTGGCTTCTCAGGTAATCTGATGGAAGTGACAGAGAAAAGTGTTGGTTAAGGTATCTGCCAGTTCAAGTGGCTGTTAGGCGTTATGTGACGGATAAAAAATGTTTCAAGTGGCGTTTCTATAACACATTTGGAATTTGAACTGTAGTTAATCATATTATTATGAATCCTACTATTTTCGTTCTATAATGATAAAATTATACTTGAAAATATTAAAAAAAGTCGAATTGGATTATTTTGAACAAAAAGTATTTTATTAATTAAGATTTCAAAATAGTTTTCAAATGACAATAATTTAAGTAGTAGTAACGAAACGCAAAAAAGCGACGTTGCCGCTCTGCCGCTCCATCAACTGTTAAGTGGCAGATAAATTCCTAGGGCTATCCGGAACTTTATCTGGAACCGGTGAAACTGGCCCCTAAATGTACGCGCAGCGGCTTGTGTATAAACAATGTGTGTACACACAAACACATTGTATACAACCGATTGTGTGTGCGTTGGACGCTTCTTGGATGGATAAAATTTTGTGAGTTCGAGTCAGCGCCATGTTGTAGTAATAACAGTATACTCGTATCTGTAGCTGTCACCCGCACGTGTCCTATAATATTAGTGTTGTGTACATCTACGCAAACAAAGTTTAATTTATCACGTGGAAAGTTCTATGCATTGGAAAGCCCTTCTGGCTATAAAAAAATTCGTTGTTAGCAAACGTCTACTAACTAAAAACTACCTGTCTACCTCATGTTTATACGTCAAGCCGTTTTCACTATTTCCTTTTGTTTTTATGGCTTGGCCCACAACAAATTTTCTTTTATATATTTAGGTAATCTTTAAATTACAGTGACAAAAGCAGAAGACAAGCGCAAGAACATCTCAGAAGCGATGGCGGTGTTCGAGGAGTGGCTGGCCAACCTGGACGCCAACAAGGAGAAGAAGACTGACGGCAAGGAGAAGGAGAGCCGCAAGGAGAGGGAGAGCAGCAGGAAGGAAAAGGAAAAGGAGAATGGTGATAAGGTTATTGACTTTGTTAGAACTCTTACGATTAAGTTGTTTCTTTTTGCATTGTCATCGGAACTAAATATGTAAAATGTTAAGTCTGTATAGAAACGAAAGTATCTAGTGGTAATTCAGCTTGCAGGATTTGACACGAACATTGGTACACGACGTACAAACATTTAAATTGTATTTACAATAAATACAAAAACATTAAAATAAATTATTGAAAATTAAGTTATGAATAGGGTATTTGACAACTTTTAGAAAAATAACTCAAATTGTTCAATATAACATAATACATTATGCAGTTTGCTTAATTCTTTGTAAATATCTCTATTTTCTATGTAAATCACCATCAAAGTTTAAATTAACAAAAAAGCCGCCAAAACGCTAATACGCCATTTTAAATAGGTTATGACGTCACCTGCTGAAATAACCATACTAAGCTGTCAATGCTGTCATTGCGTATAGTAAGCAGTAATAGCAAGTGACGCCATTCAGCCAAACCGCGTGTTTTCGATCACGTGATCAAACACGAAAAATTCATTATTTTACTATCGATTTTTAATAAAAATCCAAATAATTTTAAAATAATGTGTAGGCTAAATTGGTGTAAAAAATTATATACTTTTAAGCTAACAACAGTTTGATCTATATTTTCATTGTAGTCAAATACCCTATTAAAATAAATTTAAGTAGCTAGACCCTGCAGTGTCCAGAATGCTGGCGGCATTTCCTCGCTGTATAACAATGCTAATATTAATGCAATGCATTTCAATTTAAGTTAAAGCTAGGAAAAATATGACGAGACGCTGGAACTAACGACGTTAGAAATTGTATTAACCGTAATTGTTGTTTTCCATAGGTAGTAGAGCCTAAATTGTTTTATCAGAGGTGCTGAGGAAATTCTACCATCGTACTTGTGCTCAATGATTAGGCACCACGAAAGGTTTATCTAAATATACCCTGTGCTAAATGGACTAACCATCCTAGTCCCGATGTGAGTCTTGTTCTGTGTCGGTCACAGTTGTCATGGCGGCAGCGGTGGGATGCTGCATGCCCGTTTGATCACTTAAATCTTTAAATAAAAATCTTTCTAAGTAAACAAATTCGCTTTCAGGATTCAGAATCGGACGTAGAGATGGAGGAAGCGAAGGAGTCCAAGAAGAAGCCCGCGGACACGGTCCCCGGGCTGGGGTTCAAGGACCGCGCGGCGGCGGAGTCCACGCTGGCGGAGCTGGGCGGCCGCGATCCCGACTACCAGCAGCTGGCCGTGCGCGGGCTCATCGGGCGGGCTAAACGAGTGCTCACGTGTAAGCATTTTAATGTATACGGGTACTCACGATTTCGAATCGTCTCGCCGTGACCATGATCCATCAAAAAAATCGAAATCGTGAGTACCCGTATACATTAAAATGTTTAATGTCCGCGATAATATCAGTATAAAATTATATCTCACGTGTAAGGACTGGCTTCGACCCATTAATGGCCCACTACTGAGCACGGGTCTCTCCTCGTACCTGAGGAGGCCTAGAGCATACTGCACCACGCTGCGAGCGCGGATTGGTGGAGGGATTAGTGGCCAACCCAAGTGTCGGAAATTTTAAGCCGCCCGAAGGTATCCGACGTGGCTTAACGACTGCTACCAAATGATAACAACCGGGACCGACGGCTTTACGTGCCCTCCGAAGCACGGAAGCGCCCAAGAAATTTTTGCCACTAGCGGTCACCCATCCAACTACCGACCGCCTGCTGTTGCTTCACCTTGTCGATATATACGATTATACATAATATAGAAGTTTAATACAAACTCGAAATCATTTATTTCCTGTAGGTATTTTTAAATACACTTATGAACCGTTTCGCTGAGATACCTTTAAATATTGACTTTCAAATCTTTGAGACAAGAAACGACGCAAGAAACTCCTAGGCACATCTTAAGAATAATTGTGGTGCAGGTACCCGCGACGAGACCAAGATATCCAACATCAAGGAGGCCATGGCGGTGTTCGACAAGTTTCTGGACGAGTTCGACACGCTGCACCTCGCCCGACAGAACAACCCGTACCTCGGCCTGGGACTGGTGCGGACGGTGCTCGCCGGCGCCGAGACGGTCAGCGACCAGCAGGTGGGGGGCGACCTGTAAATTACGTCACACACACACGCACACAAGGAGTTTTAAACCCATTACTGTACACACCACCACCAACCCGCACTGGAGCAGCGTGGAGTACGCTCTAGGCCTCCTCAGGTAAAGGTAATTCTTGCTCATTAGTGGGTGGAAGCCACACATAAGCACTTCAAATAGGTTTTCTCTACATTAACATGGCCACACAGTTCTTAGTAGTGATTGTTGCATATTGAACGAGTTGTGACGTTCTGCAGCGGGCGTTCATCGCCGCGTACACGGCGGTGGGCGGCGAGTACAAGCGGCTGCGGACCGTCGCCGAGACGGAGGGCGGCAAGACCTGGGACATCGTGAGGAACGCCGCGCTCAAGGACCTCAAGGAGAAGGTATAAAAAGCAAAATTAGAAATTTTGATCAAACCAAACGACGAATGAAACAGATTTTTTTGCTTCCTATAAGGTAGTGCTTGACAACAATCCCACCTGATGGTGAGTGGATGAAATCCTTGAAATGTTGAGCGCACTTACTTAGTTATAGCCATAAAGTTAGTTGTAATTAAAGAGCTGATGACCTTGAAATGAACAGATGTTCATAAATTGTAGCTAAAAATGCCTTACAACATTTTGTAAGAGCTGACACTCTTACACTGCTGGACCGATATTAACCAAACATAGCTAAGAACACCGCAAGGGGAATGTATTATTTATCCATGTACATAATGTATTTTTCGTGCGTTATTTTTAAAAAATATTACCATTCTGCACTCCTTCTCTATATCTATAAGACAAGTGTGCCAAACTCCATACTTCTCCGCCCGCGCAATTTTCATAAAAATAGGTACAAAGTTTTTGTTTCACATAATAATATAATGAATTTCGTTACAGCACGCCGACGCAAAACTCTTCAACGACAAAGACGAACCAACCAAAGAGCACGTAGAAATGCTCCTGTGGGCCTATTCCCCGGAGTCCGCGCGCGTCAAAAAACTTATACCGGAAACAAAAGACGACACCGAAAAGCGGGAAAACGACCGGAAACGCCGCTCGAGCGCGCGAGACGACGAGTCTCCGAGCAAAAAGAAAAAAGATTGATTTCAATTGTAAATATTTGGTGTTTATCGGCATTTACTTTTTGATTGTAAGGTTACAATATACTTTTAGAACTGATGTTGAAGTTTTATTTAGCCAACAAATCAGATTGCAATAACGATTTAAGTTTTTTTACAAGTGAAGAAAACTGTTTATTTCAGCCGTTACCAATCTTAAATCATCATTTCAGACCAATTGATCTGCTACTGCTACTTTACATTACGACCAAAATGACGATGTATTGTCCTGTGGCCTAGTTTGATAACAACTCTGATTCCAGGCAACCCAAAAAACTACTTACACTATTATCTTTATGGCTTAATACAAAAAGGTGTAGTACGGCCGGCGGTTCTAGGCCGCTCTGAACTTTGTTCGGATCGCTGCGCAGAAGTCAATTTTAGGGTCGAAATGGTGGCAAGACGCGCGGGGTGTCACTTTGAGCATTGTTTGTTTCAGTCACACGCTCAGTGTTCGTGCCGCTATCTCTCTCTAAAGTACAATACCTGCGCACTATATCCGAAAACCTTAGAGTATATATTACGGTAGGCTACCGTACAGTAGGCTACCGTAATATATACTCTAAGCCGAAAACCTACCTTCAGAGCGGCCTAGAACCGTCGGCAGTGTGAAATTATACCAATAACATAGAGCAATGCTTAATACCGGCCGTATTAGCATACTATAAGTAGTGTCAGTCAGTAAGTCATATTTTACTTCGATTAGTCCATTTCACTACACTCTGAAAACGCGCCTCGGCACGTACCAGCAATACCTACTCAAAGAAGGCCGACGCGAAAACTCCACATCTTTTTATTTGAACCGACACTGACTACATCCGCGAATAAAGAAATTTTAGCCACGAATACTAGTTTCTATATCTCTGGCGAATACAAGAACATGGTCACAAATTTTTAATCCGCGAATAATGAAAACGCGAATGTGGGAACCGTGTTTTTTTTTTTTGACGTGACAACGTCTTATAATTCGGTGGCACGCATGAAAAAACATGACTCATGCGTTACCTTAACGGCGTATCAATCGGCCTTTGCGTTCGGCAGCGTTCGGCAGCGTCCGACATCCGTCTCTCTCCTACTTGAGTGAGCGATGCGTCTGCCAGCGCCATCTATGTATTGTGCAGTGAACAATTATTCATTAAGTTCGATTGGGTCCATTTATCGATGGAGGAAGGCTGGCTGAGCTGGTAGTTCACTCGCAGTACACTAGATGGCGTTGAGTAGTGGGGCGCTATAATTCTGAATCACGATGTAGGATGTACAAGTATCCAGCATTCATTTTTAATAAATGACTTAACTTGTATTGAAAAAGTGTTCTTTTATTATGTTTGCCTACTCATTCAAAGGAAATTATTTTCTTAAGACGTTGTCACGTTCAACTATCGTCAGTAAACCGACTTTACAGACAACCATTTTTTTTGGGATTTTATGACCTGGTATTTAGAACCAATGATTACGCTTTTACTGATGTAATACTTGTCTTAACCTCTATCTCTATGCCTTGATCACAGGTTAACAAAGAAAGTTAATCTATGGCCTTGATGTATTCCGACTCTAAATTGACAATTTGGAACATTTGTTAATTGTTGCCATAATATTATTAAATAAATCTCATATTATTTTTTGCACTATAATCCCCTGTCATAAGCCAAAGGGGCCCACAGTGTATAATCTATGGGGCCCACCTGCGAACATAATACGTCCATGCCTGTGAACCACGGAATTTGCTTCGTGCTGCGAACCATTCATAGCCAATTTGACCGCAGTTGACCAGTATCGGTAGGAGTAAGAGTAACTACAATAAGTAATAGAATAATAAGGCGTTCAGGACTATATCTGGAGTACCTCAGGGTTCTCATTTGGGGCCTTTACTTTTCAACATTTTCATCAACGATGCTGGAAACTGCATTACTCATTCCAAGTTTTTAATGTTCGCCGATGACTTAAAAATCTACAGAATCGTTAACACATCTGAGGATGCAGCGTTACTGCAAAGGGATCTATACAATCTAGAGCTGTGGTGTAGAGCAAACGGAATGAGCTTAAACCCCAATAAATGTCACGTAGTTCGGTTTACTAGAAAAAAGATTGCACCAAACAGACTCTACCACATAAACCAAGTGCCACTAAGTGAGGTTAACCACACTCGCGATTTAGGAGTCACCCTAGATAGCAAACTGCGTTTTAATCTACATATTGACAATGTCGCTAGTAAGGCTTTCAGAATGCTAGGCTTCATCCTTCGCAACTGTAAGGACTTTAAGAGTCCCAGAACTAAAATAACGATTTATGCCTGCCTTGTACGTAGCATTCTTGATATTGCAGTACTGTGTGGAATCCGCACTACTCTATATATATTAAACGTTTAGAGAGCGTTCAAAAGCGCTTTCTGTGGCACTTGTCATATAGCTGTCACTTAGGTAAAACCCTCAGTAGCTATAACGATCGCCTACTACATTTTAAATTGAAATCTTTGCGACATCGCAGAGAATTACTTGACATCATGTTTCTGTACAAACTAATAAATGGAAATTTGGACACCCCTGATCTTTTGTCTAGAGTTAATATTAATATACCAAAACAGCTACAGAGACTTAAAAAACCTCCTTTCACAATCATCACCTCCAAATCTAACTTGGGTCATTACGCTCCATTAAACCGAGCGCTAAGGAGCTATAATCTAATTCATGATACAACATTCAAGAAGGCAGAATTACATGGGATTGAGGAACATCTAGACATTTTCTCAAACTCTCTATGTCAATTTAAAAAAAATGTAAGTCATGTAATAGGAGAATAATTTATATAAACTTTTAGAATCAAAATAATATGAATTGATTGGTGATGTAATTATATTTTTTAATTTATTTAATGACATTTATTTAGATTATTTAGTTTAACATGAATTGTATTTACTGTGTATATTAAAATAATTGTGTTTAGTAAAACTAAATATAATGAAGTGGATTTAATGAGTGCACGATTATTTTAATATACGGTGTATTTATTTATTTTTAATTAATAATAAGTAAACAAGATGAGTAAATGATGTAGTTTTAAGTAATTTTTATTTTGTGAATAATAATCTAATTAATTTTGAGTTAAGCTTATGAAATGTTATGTATTTTAAATTTTACTATTTTGCCCCTTTTAATTTCATTTTATAAAGTTGTAATATAATTATTATGTAATATTAGTGTATGCGCTTTTCTTAAACTTGTCATGCTATTTGCGCCTATAATTGGAGTAACACTTTTCTTGTATTTTATGCATGTAATAGCAACCTATGATTTAGTGTATACTTTGTTGGTGCAATTCAATAAATAAATAAAAATAAATAAATAAATAATACTTTAATGTACTGTGCAATCACAGAGTACTTTGTATGTGCTGTTCCAGTAGGCGTTATAAGCGATCACAACGCTCAAAACCATTGACTTAATAATACGTCAATACTCAAAACGACTCTTTTTCTATAGAAATAGGAATATTTTTTTAAACTTTTGAACGTTATTTGGTTATAGTCGCTTAGTAGAACGCGCCCATAGAGATATCCATATTAGTTAATAGGACGTGATTTGACATCTGAATATCTCTGTCTTAATCTATGTCTTTGACTATCTCTAATACTCTAATCTCTCTCTGTAATGTTTAGTCTGTGCACCTGACTTAATATTGTAAACATTGAGTACAATGAACTCTTTCAATTCGCATTTAAATAAACCAAAATACGGCCCTACAGTGAAAGTAATGAATTAAAAGTGATGTTTAATGTGTTTTTTCAGTGGTTACACCTAAAATTTTCACGTTAAATATTCATTTTTGCCTGTTTTCGTGGGTTATAGAAAGGGCGTGTATCACCGACTTGTCATGGCTATTAAACGAATTTTATTGAAAATACTAAGATTTTCTTTACTTCATTGAGTACAAGATCGTGCTAGTGTGTATATCTAAGTGTCCCTGTTACTCAATAGTTTATTTTACATGTTATTTCAAATATTGGTAAGTGATATGTCCCTACTTCGACTTGTATTTCTTTTAGGACTCTGATTTGCGAGAAACGTCGCAAATTCTACTTCCTTGACGCAATTATTTGACAACCCGGATGGCGCAATGGTTAACACGCCGGATAGCCGTTCCGAGGGTCCTGGGTTCGATTCCCAGCGAGACGGAAATTTGAATGATGAATTTAAATTTCCGTCTCGGTCTGGGTGTGTGTGTTCTTGTCTTGTGTGTTGTCCATGGCGCCCACGACACAGGGAATCCTAGTGTGGGGCTATGAGTGTGTAGCGTTAATCAATATAATAGGTTTGTATTCTAACAAATATTACCTGTACAAACGATCCATAGAATATCCATAGAAGTAACTAGTTTTTCCCCGCGGCTTCGCCTGACAATTTCCTAAAATCCTTTCTTAGTGCTCACTTGCGCCACTCGAGGGACCCATGTACAAAGTTTCAAGTGAATCCATTGAAATTTCATTTAATTCGGTTTATTCGTTTAGGAGCTACAATGCCACGAACACACACACACACATAGACACTTAGACACGTCAATCTTATAACATACCTCTTTTTGTAACCACAAAAAAGTTTTATCAAACTCAACTGTAGGTATGATACACTTATGAACGTCAATTTTTTGAATTTACCACCGTTTCGCTAAGGTGTCTTTAAATATTGATTTTTTAATCTTTGAGGAGAAAAAGAAACGGCAAAAGAAACTCCTCGGCACATATTAAAAAAAAAAATGCTACATTACAAATTTTAAACCTACATACAGATACATACATACTAACATGAGCAGAACCGGTCGCGGATGTCTACATTCAAGCATCTTTGTCATTAATATACATATACATTACATGTTTTTCATTGTCAACAGAAGCATGGTGTTGTCGGTGAATCACTGAATATCTGGAGAGATGGAGGCAGCTAGCGAGGCCAGTTACTGTGAGTACCTATTGCAGTCATGCACTGAAGACTTAGGCTGAGATGTATAGACGATACTTAGACTTAGCTCAGACTTTCCTCTGACTTAAGACAGCGTTCGTATTTATAAAGCAATCTTTAACTTGGCTGAGTACGAGCTGAGCAACCAAAAACTTTGGCTATTATCCGAACAAAAATAATGGTCCCAAATGAACCTTGATATTAGTCGGTTTCTAAGACATTTAAATCATTTGTATTAACAAACAGATAGATGACAGCAATCAATTGTGGCATTAGCGGTTTCAACTTATGCTGAGCACAATCTCAGCGTGACATGTCTATAAATATCAAATCTCAGTCTTTGCAAAGTCAAGTTTTTCATAAGTAAAGTCTGAGCTATCATCTATACATCTCAGCCTTATACATAAGAGCTTTGAATATGCCGAGCCGGCTCTCAGTTATACAGATTTGCAATTATCTGGACCTCATTTATATAAATTCCAGGTCATCTCAGGGCGAGGCTGTACCCGGCTGCACACTCACTTGCTCGTGTGCTCATTTGCTTGTAGTACGCTTGATACAAACACAGCATAAGGCATTTCGTTACGTGACGCTTTCTACTAAATCGCACTACCCGTAAGCCACTTTAAGGAACTTCGCTCAAAACAATGAATACAGTGTTATTTATTCAGACATTTAATAAGATTTTAGTCAAATTGTTTTTGTAGATAGTTGCATTTGGCATTCGAGTATTGCGGTTTTTTTTTAATTGGAACGAAGTTCCTTATCGCACGTTGTGAAAGGGGGCTAGACGGAAAAAATTCTTACGAAAAGTTGTCACGACACTTTTTGCTAAAGTAAGCTATTGTAAGCCGTGCGGCGTGCGCATGTTTTATATTATTAGTATAACATATATAATAGTTATATATATATATGTATGTGTATTTATATACATAATCTAAATATTATATATATATTTTTTAAATTTCTTCACTAATTAATCGAAAGAAACTTCGTTCCATCCGGGTGTCCCTTGACACCTCTCAAGTTATTTTGCGTTGCCCTAGTTTTGATCTAGGTGTGCGATATGTGAAACGAAGTGTGTGAATTTGTGTGTTGTTGCAGGCGACCGGGAGTCGTGGGACGAGTGGGGCAGTCGGTCGTCTTTGAGTCAGGTGGAGGAGGTGAGATATTACAATAGTTGTTTACTGCACTCATAGTGTACTAGAACGGCCGTCGGAGAAATTACAAACAGATATTACTATTGTTAGTATCTCAGGTTCTAAGCTGCGTATTAAGGGCAATATCTCATTAAGATGCCATGGCAGCGACCGGCCAAAACATGTAAAATTGTATTACATCGTACCTAAAACCCTACCTCACGTCTTGACGGCTTATACGTTCGAAATTCAAACTTGCGCCAAAAGATATAAAGCTCATAATTGAATTTTAATTTTGTCGTCTTTTAGTTTAGTTGGCGTTAGTCGGTAGTTGAGTGGGTCTAATGTGCGCAGACCTTTAGGCTGAGATGTATAGACGATACTTAGCCTTAGCTCAGACTTTACTTACGAAAAACTTGACTTTGCAAAGACTGCGATTTGGTATTTATAGACATGTCACGCTGAGATTGTTCTCAGCCCGCTAATTTCATAATTGCTTGCTGCCATCTATCTGTTTGTTAATACGAAAAATTTAAATGTCTTAGAAACCGATTATCAACGTTCATTTGGGACCATTGTTTTTGTTCGGATAATAGCCAAAGTTTTGGTAAGTCGTCTATTTCATGAACTTATTAAACTTTGCTCAGCTCGTACTCAGCCAAGTCAAAGATCGCTTTATAAATACGAACGTTGTCTTAAGTCAGAGTAAAGTCTGAGCTAAGTCTAAGTCATCACAGTACTATACAATACACTACAGTACTACAGGTCACGTGAGCGCGACCTATATGTCGGTAAGCTAGTATTGCGTCACAATGCGCTTAGCCCCGATATCGTGGAGCCAATTAATGTCTGCGTCGCTCGTAAATTATATCGACAGTTAATGGGGCAATCGTTAACATAACGACGTCGATGACACCCTGTTGCTAAGGTAGCCCTGCCTGCGAAGTGATGGTCTGGGTTGAAATTCAAAATTATCTATACAAATAAAAATTAAATGTGGCACTCGGAGACTGCCGCGGTAAAGCTATTGCATAGTATTTTTTATCAACTTATGCAATTATAATTATTAGAAGTTATATAGTTATATAATTATTAGAAGTTATATAGTTATATCAGAACAGCGCCATCTAGTTTGTAGAAAACATACGTACCATACCTTAGTATTAAGGTACTAGATGGCGCTGATTGGGGGTGTTAGGTTTTTTTCGTTACGGAATTTCTGGATTCGGTCCCCACGCTCAAGGCCCGCGATAAAAGCTATGCAATAGCTTAATAAAATTGGAGTGTCTGTTTGTAATATTAAAATAACAGCTTTTACTAAATATAGGATGTGTACACGGTACACATATATTATAATACCAAAATGTAAAGCCGTGTCTCGTACCGAAATGGAACGCGTGTCACTCACAAAATGAAATCAAAGTCGCGAAGAACTCGTAATGGATTCATAAAGATTGTTTACGTTCCAGAAATCCGACGGGAATGGTTTGGATCTGTCATGAATCATGAATCCGTTAGCTATAAACAAATGACCCCAATTAAAATTGCTTCCGGAATAAACGCATTAGGGCAGCGCTTCTCAAACTGTTGGTTTTATACGGTTTTATTTTACTCATCGACATTCGCAGTAAACTCCCCTGTGTCACAGGCGGCATGGACAACACAAATAATATACATATTGCTAACGCTCACCACCCGAGAACATACATTTATATTTCACATAAGTATATAATCCGGCCGCAAATCGAACCTGGGACGCCTCGCTTTTATAATGTTAAGTGAATTATTATGCTGTTAAATTAGTATCCGGTCATACTTGCCATGCATTACATTGTCATAGGAACTTAAAATGTCGACTTTAAAATGTCAAGTCCGTAGAGTAAGTGGTAGTAGTTCTAATTCACCTTGCAACATTTGACCCAAACACTGCAAGATTTGCAAGTTAAATAAAATCTTGTAAAAATATGAAGAGATTTTTATAATAATTTATTCTTTCTTTCTTACTTTCTAATGTTAACATTTGAGAAAGGCTGTGTCGGTGAATTTCCTCATACTTTCCCGCCAACACAAAACAAAATGGCCGCCGAGCCATAGATAACATTACGTCATAGAAACTTCACAAGTAGAACTACCGCAGTTTTTTAAAGTTCAATTTTTAGTGAACGGCATTTGATTGCATTTTGTTTTGAACTTTATATACATACATGTTATGGTAGAAGATGCATTCCCCGTTGCGTAATTTGAAACCTTGTCGTTTTATGAGTTCGGTATGAATTAGTTTGATCTGTGTTGCTCGTAACGTAACCTAGTTTTTTTAATTAATCGTGACTTATATAGCAAGGATGATGGATCATTATGCCAACATAATTTATACGCAAACAAAGTTGGGACGTTTTTTTTTCGTCAGACATTCTATCGAACTGCGCGACGCAAAGGTGTAATGTGTTATACAGCCAATGTGTGTTAATTCCTTTGTGGCGCTCTAGAGGCCAAAAGCGTGGGCGGCCTGGGCCAATTTGAATGATTCTTATGTTAATCTATTTTCTTTGATTTTTTTCTAAAGTAATCAACATTCAATAAGACGATAACCAGGCGTTAGAAAAAAAAAACATCAAAATGTGTGTAATTCACACGTGCTAGAAGTGAAACTTAAAAAAATAGTTTGGTTAGATGTCATAACTATTGTTTTAGCGCTGCATTGAACTTTAGTTCGAACTCTTGCTAATGTTCCTATCTCATTTTCTCCCACGTCAAAATGTGTCTGTGTCTCTTTCGTTTCCGTTTCATCGGGGATCAAATCACAACGATACTAAAGAAGTTTTCACTTCAAAATTTCAATCAAATAAGCGGGCGGGGTATCATTGAATAAGTAACGGGTAACAGAGACAGGTGGAAATGGCAAGTGCGCGTAGCCCAGCGTTCCCATACTAAACGTTACAAGACATAAACCACTTCGACTTGTGTCTCTGTTCTGTGGAATAAGTGTTTAAAAATCATTTTTAAGTTTGTGTGATCATTCGTAATTTGAATGACGATTTAGAATTATTTATCCCAACTGTTTTATTATGAATCTCTGCAAGTGCACTCTCCCTTCCGGGTTCGATTTCTAACCGAGGCAGACGTTGTTGAGCCAGAGGGTCGTTCAGCTTGTGGTTGTATGTGATGTTTCGTTGTGTGTGTCTGGACCTGTGTGTGTGTGTGTGTGTGTGCGTGCGTTCGTGCGTGCGTGCGTGCGTGCGTGCGTGTGTGTGAATGTTTATTTGATTTAACTCCCAATGGGTTTATTCAATTAGTGAGACTGGGAGCTGTCTCTCTTAATTGAAGAGTCTGGAGCGCAGTGAATCACTGGTGGGGGGTTCAGTGGCCATCGTGGGTTGAAGGTACCGCCACCCTATGTTCAGTAATTGGTCTTATCTTCTAATATATAAAATTCTCGTGTCACAGTTTTCGTTGCCATACTCCTCCGAAACGGCTTGACCGATTTTGATGATATTTTTTGTGCTTATCCGGTATCTATGGGAATCGGCCAACATCTATTTTTCATCCCCCTAAATGTTAGGGGTAGTCCACCCCTAAATTTTTTTATTTATTTTTTAGACAAAATTTTTAATTTCTATTTTTTTATGATACAACATACAAAAATACATACAATCCTCAATTTTCACTTTCCTACCCCCGCCCCTCAAATTTAAATCGCGCTATAAGTAATCTATATGGCGGAACAACGTTCGCGGGGTCAGCTAGTATTATATAAAATTATCGTGTCACAAACACAATGTTAGTTACCATACTCCTCCGAAAGGGTTCCACCGATTCTCATGAATTTTGTGTGCATATCGAGTAGGTCTGGGAATCGGCCAACATCTATTTTTCATACCCCTAAATGTTAAGGGTGACTCGCCCTAAAAAAACGTTTTTCATTCTTTTGACAAATTTTTTTTGGTTATTTTTTTATGGTGTGGCATAAAAAATACACATAATCTTAAATTCTCACTTCCCTACCCCCGGCTATCAAATTTAAATCGCGCTTTTTGTATCTACATATATGGCGGAATAACGTTCGCGGGGGCATCTAGTCTATCTATATCTATATCTATACTAATATTATAAAGAGGAAAGATTTGATTGTTTGTTTGTTTGTTTGCATCGAATAGGCTTCAAAACTACTGAACCGATTTGAAAAATTCTTTCACTGTTGGAAAGCTACACTATCCCCGGGTGACATAGGCTATATCATATATTATAAAAATGAATTGCTGTGCGTTAGTCACGCTAAAACTCAAAAACGGCTGTACCGATTCGGTTGAAATTTTTGGTGTGTCTTCAGGTGGATCCAAGAATGGTTTTGATTCACAATTGGACCCGGTAGGTGGCGCTGCTGCCGATATGCCACCATATTATTATTTGTTTATTAATTATAGAGCGGTACGAAGTTCGCTGGGGCAGCAAGTTATGTATAAAACTAAAAACTACACTAAATGTAACGGAGCAATTGTACACTTCTGACTACTAACTAGTGACGGAAGTGACCAGCCAAAACGTACCGTATCCGCACATGGTGTACAGAAATGGATGTGGACAGTTATTCACGGATTTGTAGGTACACCCTCGCGTAGTGATGTGCGCAACACAGTTTTTTTAACGGAATTAACATAGCAAACGAGCATACAGCACCACCTTCCGCTGCCGCCCCTGACAACTGTGACCGACACGGAACAAGGTTCATATCTTTTCAATCTTCTCATTCTCCTCATTCTCTAGTCTAGTCTATTCACTCCTTTGACATAATTATTTAAATATCTGGATGACCGAGCTTTGCTCGGTATTTTTTTTTATAAATTGTGTTTTCTGACTTCGTGTTATTTAACAACGCCATCTGCTGTTGTGTCGTTAAAGCAATTAGTTGCTCACAAAAAAGTATTATTATTCGCCATTAGATGTCAGGAAGAGTCATATTTTTCAGTTTAAATTGGGACTACAAAAACACGAATAAAATGACATTTTCTTAAAAATGATTCCTAGCTAGATCGATTTATCGCCCCCGAAACCCCCTATATACTAAATTTCATGAAAATCGTTGGAGCCGATTCCGAGATTCCAATTATATAATACAAGAATTGCTCGTTTAAAGGCATTAGATAGATAGATAGATTTACAATCCCACTTTATACTTGAATTTGAAGGGAGCCAAATTCAATATTACGTATATCGGCTCTACTACAGTAATATTTGTTTATAAAACATTTTGTTTATTTTAATGAGTTTATAAGCTATTGTTTGATTACTTTAGGAGAAAGATCAGCTACGCTGACGTCACACCTACAAATGCTACGGAGGTTCTTAATATGTCAAGAATATGCGTGGTTATCGACTTCGCGAACGAATTGAGATCTAAACGGAGGTTAATCCGTTCCGATAAACGTGGAATTTCAGTCGCAAAAATGCCTACGACATTCTTAATAAATTAAAAACAGCTTATACCAGAACTATGATTCAGAATAATATTACAACGGTTCGCCATATCCGTATCCGTTGTGTTGCAATCTCTACCAACGTTTGTTCATTGAGTTGTCAACCGCACTTCGAAGCTTCGAACATACTGCATGTTGGTGCATATATCGAGATTTTGTATAGATATAATTTTACTTTTATATAATAAATAATTGCGTAGTTTTGGCTTTTTAAAGTTCGTTAAAGTTTGTTTTAAAACATTTATAATTATAATTTTTTTTTAATTTATAAGAATCGAGTGTGTATCGAGTAGTGTAGCAATGGTAAAAGTTTAATTCGCTGCAGGCGACCGACCGAACGCAATGACACGGCGCGAATGTTGCCAGCGTCGGGAGTATGCGCGCTGCCGCGGTAAATTGGTAAATATTTAATTCGGGGTATTGATCGATGGCGTAGTTGCGATGCAGTGTCGCGTGATGAACATGTTCAAGGACGCTTTTTACCCTTCTTCACGATCTCAAAAAGGTATAGTGCGGCTGACGGTTCTAGGCCGGTCTGACTCTGAAGTTACGCTTTCGGATATTGTGCGTAGGTACCCCACGCGTCTAACTCTGCGCAGCGATCCGAACAAACTTTTGGCCGGCCTAGAACCGGCGGCCACGTAAGTTTTCTTCTCTGTGGCGCGCTTGAGATCGAACGCGTAGACTGGTGTTGGTGATCGCACGTACCTAATAGATTTGTATCGATCTTGCGAGTATCATTAGAGGCAAGACAGTAATCAAAATTCTATACGAAGATTTAATTTTACTACCTAAAGCAATTAACTGTTGGCTAGCAACCGTTCTCATTTTATATATGAAGTGTGGTTTTAAATATTGCGGTTGTTATTCAACTGGTAGCAGTAACGGACAAGTAGTTAAATAATTACTCCAGACACTCTATCATACACAATTTACTGAATCACTCAGTATTTATTATTTAAAATAATACAAGCCTTTGACATGTATATACGTTAATTAATACGTCAAAAAAGAATGTTTGAAATTCGAAATTTAAGTGTCGTAGCGCGGCAACCCAACCGAACTGCGCCATTGCGCGTCTTCCTACGTCACGCGCAGTCGTGCGGCCCGAGCCGCAAATGACAGTAAAACATAAATAAAACAAGAGAAACGGACGGATTCACCCTAAATAGCTCCGGTAGTACCTATTTCTGGTCGAAAATCGTTTGTTAACTACGAAACAACTGCTCTGTTGCAAGCGATACGTTTCGTAACTTCAACTACGTTCAAACTGTGTTGTGTTTTATTAAAATAGAGAATTAAAGTGTATTAAAAACGTGAAATTAAAAAGTGAAGTGTTTTGTTTTATCTGTGCTTGTAGAAAAGCTCTAAGTTATGTGGTAATAAAGTGCAACTTTCAAATTTAGTGACCCAGTTGTTGTGTTGTGACGTCATCCACGGTATAAATTATTATTCAATTTGGAGATTGATAGAATGCGGTATGAAGTAGGTATTGATTGGTCTTAATTGAATTGTATCAAGGTTAAATTGTTTGGTGTGGAAGGCCTGTAAAGTGTAAATAGATTAACTGGCTGTATGGCAGTCGCGTTGGCCGGTACTGTTATTTTGTTAAAAAAAGTTGACAGGTGCGGTGCGCGGGAAGGAAAAAATTCTATGATAGGTTTACGATTAAATTGGCTTGGTTTCAATTTGGTAGGTTTATTTCATGAGTTTGTACAAAAACAAAGCTTTGGAATATCGATATTCATTAATTATTTATATCCCACTCCAAAAATGTGATTTAGGTATAATTTATTAGTTTTATACATAACATCAATATCAGTGATAGACAAGTTGTTTGTGCGTTGGGTTCCAATCCTGCATGCATCTCTAATTTACAAAAATTATGTGCATATTAAAATCTAATTATCACTTGCTTCGGTGAAGGAAAAATTGTGAGGAAACCAGCCCATCTGATATTTTTGTATGTATAATATTCCAAAGCTGTGTGAAGTCCACCAATCCGCACTGGGCCAGTGTGATCGCCTAAGGCCTGTACCCCTCAAGTTGTGAGAGATCCGAGTCCAGCAGTGGGACAGTTATGGGTTGCGATGATGAAGACAAATGAATGTAATTTTGGATCTGCAAAAACTATACAAAGCTCTCCTGCGACAATGTTTCATTAGTTGTTTTATATTCTCCAATTGATAGGTCTCAGCCTCGTTATACCTAAAAATACAATACAATAGTTAAATGTTATTGTTATCACGTTATCTTGAACACTATAGTATACACGGTCTTATTGCTGTAATTGTGTTGGACCTGACAACGTCAGGGTAGGGTGCAAACAATAGAATATTTAGTTGCAGAATATTTTCTTGTCTAATGTCTGACAGACAGACAGACAATGAACCATCTGAACCATTGAATATAGAGGGAACTTTATAAATAAATAATGCTATACTATAGCCCCCACTAGGCCATATCCTTTACATGACACATTCAACAAAAAGAAAATCAGTAAAAAAAGCAGTGCCTATGTACTATAGTTATATATGACAGTTAAATTAAGTGTTTATGTGTGTAATAAATAAATTAAATAAAACTAACAGACATCCACCAATCCGCACTTGGCCAGGCGCGGTGGACTATGGCCTATACCCCTCACACTGTGAGAGGAGACCCGTGCCCAGCTGTGGGACAGTTATGGGTTGTGATAATGATGATGATGAACAGATGTTTCCTATAATCTATCTATGTCTCACTACGATCCAATGACTTGTTTATTCGGTATTAATCTACTTATCGTAACTTATCTTTTCATAGGGGTTTGACTTTTTTGATCTACTTGATTAGAAGTTTGATTTAAAGTTTGACGTTAATGTCTGTCTGTCTGTCTGTGGCATTGTAGCTCCCAAACGGATGGACCGATGGAATTGTTTTTTCATTGAAAGCCAGTTTCTTTGAGGTGGTTATTATCTATGTTGTTAATATCGGTCTAGTATCGGGTCAGTGTAAGAGTATCAGCTCTTTTCCAAAATGATGTACTTAAGGCATTTTTAGCTACAATTTATGAAAATCTGGTCATTTCAAGGTCATCAGCTCTTTTCTATTTGACAACTGTTTCATTTATCGTGGGTTCTTTCAAAATTTCTAATTTGGTTCTAACAAAACCAAATTTGGTTTAACAAAACTTTACCCGTACAGGGTACAGGGAGTGTAACTTATCGATTACAACCCATGCTCAAACTCAAATCATTTATTTCACGTAGGTATTTTGCATACACTTGTGAACGTCATTTTTTGCATTTACCACCGTTTCGCTAAGGTGCCTTTAAATTTTAAATCTTAGAGGAGAAAAAGAAACGGAAATGCGAATTGCATGCATCCTCCGCGGAATTGCAGTAGTACTAATTATTTCGATCGTCTAACCAGTGTTGCCAGATGCCATGAACCATTTATCTGTATTTGAAACGGCTAAAATCTGTATAAAATCTGTATGTCTATTTTAACTCAAAATCTGTATAAAATCTGTATTTAAAAAAATAGAATATTAGTCATCATCATAAAAGGAGATGTTCAAATCTATTATATTATTATTTTTTTCAATACATAATTAATACATTTAATGTTTTAAATAATAATATGAATTGTAAACCAAAATCATGAAGAAACGAAACGTAACGACATAGATTAGTACCGACCTCGTTTGGTATTAGTAACTGTCAGTGTCAACCGTCAATCAATCAAATTCAATTATCAATATTGATTATTGGTTTCCGCGGATAGGATTGATCACGGCGGTAGCGCGGCGACGACGGCGTATAAACACAGACCACAACGAAATTACGAACAGCGCGGAACGGAGTCGGAAAGACGTCTGAAATTCTGAAATATTTTTAAATGAAATCAAAACCAAAACAAAATGTCAACGTTCATTCATCACTCAACGTCACTCTCAGTCAGTAGTGTCAGTGTCAGGTTAGAGTTGCCAGACGTTAAAGGTGCCCATTGTCGCAAGCTTTTTATCTATCTACTGAAATTCAAACACAAATAAAAAAACAAGGGTGGATCTTTTTTTTATTTTAATAACCTTGTCATAATCGGAATAATTTTCACTTTCTCCACATCCAAGTTTTGTTTTTGTACAAATTTAGGACCAGCCCCCATACATTTTTTGAATTGATCAACATTCAACTTCAACTGTCAATGTCTTCAAAGTAGTTCAAAGTTCTGTTTAATAGCGGCTGTACACTCACTCTCGCTCTCACATGACGAGGCGAGGCGAACGGCCGAGCGCTACCAAGTACACTCTCGTACGAGTGCAATGCACTCGCTCAGTTAACAGTTTCGCTCTCGCGAGTTGCGAGACAGCGAGAGTGTACAGCCGCTATTAGTTGAATATGGTCCACAGACTAGGTAGGATTGGTAGGAATATGGTCATTTTATCAATAGAGTAAAAATTCTGTATAAAAATCTGTATCCAGTGAAAATCTGTATCACACATCGAAAATCTGTATAAATACGGAGAAATCTGTATATATGGCAACGCTGCGTCTAACCATGTGTCCAGTGTTGCCAGATGCCATGAACCATTTATCTGTATTTGAAACGGCTAAAATCTGTATAAAATCTGTATGCCTATTTTAACTCACAATCTGTATAAAATCTGTATTTAAAAAAATAGAATATTAGTCATCATCATAAAAGGAGATATTCAAATCTATTATATTATTATTTTTTCAATACATAATTAATACATTTAATGTTTTAAATAATAAAATGAATTGTAAACCAAAATCATGAGACACGAAACGTAACGACATAGATTAGTACCGACCTCGTTTGGTATTAGTAACTGTCAGTGTCAACTGTCAATCAATCAAATTCAATTGTCAATATTGGTTTCCGCGGATAGGATTGATCACGGCGGTAGCGCGGCGACGACGGCGTATAAACACAGAGCACAACGAAATTACGAACAGCGCGGAACGGAGTCGGAAAGACGTCTGAAATTCTGAAATATTTTTAAATGAAATCAAAACCAAAACAAAATGTCAACGTTCATTCATCACTCAACGTCACTATCAGTCAGTAGTGTCAGTGTCAGGTTAGAGTTGACAGAAGCTAAAGGTGCCCATTGTCGCAAGCTTTTTATCTATCTACTAAAATTCAAACACAAATAAAAAAACAAGGGCGGATCTTTTTTTTATTTTCATAACCTTGTCATAATCGGAATAATTTTCACTTTCTCCACATCCAAGTTTTGTTTTTGTACAAATTTAGGACCAGCCCCCATACATTTTTTGAAAGTAAGTAAAAATTCTGTATAAAAATCTGTATCCAGTGAAAATCTGTATCACACATCGAAAATCTGTATAAATACGGAGAAATCTGTATATATGGCAACGCTGCATGTGTCTATTGTGTCATTGTTAACAGTAGGGATGTTATTCGCATTCATATGAAATTTCGGATCTGGATGTAGGAATAATATTATCCCGGTCTCAGTTTCGGTTACAGATATTAGACATAGTTAAGATTACCTAATCAATAATAAAATACATGTGTGGTTTTATGAAACCACAGTAAAAGTGAAACTTTTTTTCACATTATTCATATTATAGACATTTAACTAAAAAAAATTTGGAAAAATATTCCATTAAGGGTATAAAAATGGCTTTGTCAATCTTAATTTTATACTTGGAAAATTGGAATGATAATGGGAAATAATAAAAGTAGACTATTATATTAAACACTGACAAAAATAAACAAAATAGCATGGAGCACTGGCACAAATGAGTAATATAATACACTACACGGTCAGCTGCTGCGAACTATAGGCGCCGCCATATTGGCCTTGGCTGCTCTGACGAGCGCCTTTCACTTTATCCCTACTCTGTGGCCGACCGTCACGCGACATGCAACACACAGACGACAAAGTTTGAGACGATGTAATAAAAGTTTCACTTTAATAAGGACAAACTATGTAAGACGCGCGCTCTGATGTCAACTCGGCGGTGCAAAAACAAGAGCTCTCAAATTATTTCTCATTTAGGTTCCGCCCCTAACTATAATTACCTATAATAAATGCGGTTACGGTTACGGAGCTCCATAACGCGAATTGTTTACAGCAAGCGACGAAGCTTGCATCACTGCAGAGTGATGCCATCGTGTGTTTGGACAACAAAAGCGTATTGAATTACGAAGTTGGTATGTCAGCGTATCTTGATTTGCCGATTCGATAGTTACGGGGTACGGGTGACGGGTGACGGTGGGGTCGGTCTGTTTGATGGGTAAGGCCTTGTGGGTGTTCGTCGCGTGTTGGGTGATGTATGTCGGACAAACTGATTCTACGATAGCCTGTGTTATACGGTAGGCTAATGCGTAAATGATATTTTAAGTAAAAAGAAGTAGATATGTCACAATCACTAGCATGCGAAAAGTGGTCACATTCTTAGTTACAGTGATATCATCGGAGCGGATCCAAAAATGCGACTCGCGTTGTATGATCGTAACGTGTCTATAGTTTCAATATCTTTGTATGTACATAATTATGTAATCTGTACTAATAGGTATTACAAGGTGATTTTTTAGTCACTTGACATATTAATAAGGGGTACTCAGTATTCGATTCTCATTCCAAATATGTAATCAAAATTTATCCATTACAAACCCATAGTGTGGACAAACTGAGCGCACGCGGTTTAAACTACTCCACTAAAGGTCATTAACCCCGCCCGTAGTGCCCATTATTTTACGAAATAATTATGTAAAAACGTGTAGAATTTTTACTTTATATATTTAATCATTACCTATGACCATGTTCTTTCATGTCTTCGAGTATGTCAAGTGAATTAAAAATCACTCTGTATAAAGTTGAAGAGTTTTGTTTGAACGGGCTCATCTCAGGAACTACTGGTTCGAACAGAAATATCTTTTTGTGTTGAATAGGCCATTAACGATGAAAGCTATAGGCACATCACACTAAGACCAATAGTCAAAACAAATACCTACAATAGATGAATAGACGTCGGTACCATCAAATCCTCCACCATCTGGATGGTTCTCAGCGGTAGTGCTCCCGGTCCTAGTGACATTCGGGTCGGACCCTTCAATGAGCTCTCGACCCTGTTCTCGGGCACAATGGTGTGGAATAGAAGCTCTCGTGGCTGGCAGACTTCAATGTTTAGTCTAAGTAAAGTAATAGAAGTGGCCAAGTGCGACTAGGACTCGCTCGTGAAGGGTTCCGTAGTAGCAAACAGAGATCAGACCGATTAGGCTTACACCTAACCAAATTGCTACTATCATTTTTCGCTAGCAAAAATTACATTGTTTTCTTAGTGTTGTTTGAGGTTATACCTATTTGCGATTTTTGAAAATGTGCCATATTTCAAAAACTGCTGGCTATATCTGGTTCGAACCAATTTTCGTTGAAAGTGTTCATTGAGATCTTTTTTTTTCAGATTTTTCACTCTTATTTAAAAGTTAGAGGGGGGGGGGGGGGGGTTATTTCGATAAAAAAAAAATATTTTATTTTTGCCCGTATAGTTAAACTTATCGGGTAAGCTGCTACGTAGTAGACATACACGCACAGTAGTGCAATTATGTACACTCCGAAGTTCACCTGCACAGTTCAACAGTACAGGTGAACTTGTCAGGTGCACCCTAGCTTTATGAAGCTTTCCAGTGTATTGACGACAAATACGAATACGTCGAGTCTGGAAAAGTCCGCGCACCTGCAAAATTTCCATTAGTTTCGGTCGAGCTGGATTCTGTGCTAATAATAAGACTGAACGGAGTAAACTCTGAGCACTGGATATTATTGGGAAATTTACTGTAGGTAGGCTTTTTTATCGATATAGAGGCCAAAATTTATTGTTTTGGTAAAAAAAAAACAAATGCGATCAGCGACATCTATTTAGTTCTTACATTATCTTACACAAATGAAATGCGATCAGCGACATCTATTTAGTTGTAGGCACTTTCAGCGCCACCTCTATTACATAAACTAAATGATTTGGTGTCGTGGGACACCAGGTAGGAACGAAGTTCCTTCGGCTACTGTCGCGCCTGCGCACGTCTCATTTAACGCTTTTATTCCACGCATTTTTTCTTACGGTTTTACTATCACATATTTTTCAGTTCGGTCGCCGCAGCAAAACCTATCCCCTCCAAGCCTGCCGTAAGGAACTTCGTTCCAAAAACACACCCACGACCCGAGAACTTTTTTTTCTGTTTTCATTTTTCTGTCATAAACATAAACACTTGTCCCGACCGGGTATCGAACTCGGGACCCCTCACTTCGAAGGCAGGGTCACTACCAACTAGGCTACAAGGTCGTCGTTATAGTCTGTCGGTCTGTACGGTAAAACAGTGCACAAATTTCAATGGCTCTTGGCATATTTATTATGTAGGTATATTTGTATAGTATATATTATAATAGGTATTTAAAGTATAGTAGCTCGTAACCAATCTTCTTGTTATATTACTATCTTTTAGTTGCTCCCAACTGTTATTTTTGTATTTTATTCTTTATGTATTGCCTAGCAGTGGAAACTTTACTGAGAATTGTTTTACATGTGTAAGCTGAATTATAAACGCTTGATAAATTTGTATGTTTCCCAAATAAACATAAAATAAAAATAAAATAAAATAAAATAGTATGTATATACCAAATATTCACGCTCAAATTGCTGAAACGATTTAGATGAAATTTGGTATGGATGGATGGTATGCTAGAGAGCCCTTGGGACAATTTTAACGATATTTTATCGTTTTCCAATTCCCACGCGCGCGAAACTGCGACCTAAAACTAGTATTACATATTATATTAAAAAGTCCGGATGTAACCCTAACATACCCCAACACGTATGTAGGTCGGTGTGACGATGTAGTCCGTCCCCGGCCAATATTATCCGGGTCTGGAGCCAAATGTGTCTGCGCGAGGTGTTTAGGCGCCGGTTTGACCCACTGCCGCGGTTCTAGGATCGATGCCACGATGGGGCACTGCAGTTACTTTTTGAAAAGTTCTTCAGCCGCCCTGAGAGTAAAAACTCAAGGTGAAACTTTGGAAACTTTAAAGCGTCTGTTAAGCAATATGGCGGCAGGAAAGTTCCTGAGAGTATTGACGACTTATTGTGTACTATATTGTCTAAAACATACGTGAAAATCAGTCACCAGAAAATACGTGAACTTAATAGTTTTTATGTACCTTGATACCTGGAAATTGGCCGTTTGACCAAGCTAGCAGGTAGGCATACAATCGTAGTACATACTAACACGACCCAATCGTCCACATTTCGTCCATGAGAAAATACGTGACGTCTGGTGGCCCTGGGAATCCTGGGATCTTGGACCATAACTACATTTTCTCGAATGTCCCACCGCTGACTGCGGTGACATTTCCGTGCCTCCAAATGTAATCATAGTCTGTAATCATAATTACATTGTGCCCATCTCTACTTGGTAGTGGTGTTGCAGAACAGCTGGAGACAGAGGTCGGGGGAGACGTGCGGTATGGATCGAGGCTCGAGACTTTGAGACCTTGACCTCCGCGTTATAATATCTCATAATAATCCGCCGTCGCTTAGGCGAACTTGCTGCTGAGTAAGACGACCCGGATGGCGCAATGGTTAACACGCTGGATCGCCGTTCCGAGGGTCCTGGGTTCGATTCCCAGCGAGGCGGAAATTTGAATGATGAATTTTCCGTTCTTGGTCTGGGTGTGTGTGTTCTTGTCTTGTGTGTTGTCCATGGCGCCCACGACACAGGGTATCCTAGTGTGGGGCTATGAGTGTGTAGCGTTAATTATTTATTTATTTAAAGTACTCAGACCCATGACACGCGCACAATCAAGCCTCGGCACCTTCGAGTGTTAAGATAACCCATTCTCTATGTAAGTAATAAAGTTGTCACGTAATTGGCGGCGCAGCGGCGCGCTTAAACAAGCCTCGTTACTGACGACTCCTCTTTATACATAGATCTGTACACCACCCGTGACATCCTGAACTTGACCTTAGACGCGATCGATACTGGCGCGTCTTAATACTGGCGCGCTGCGACGGAAATACGACTGTATTCTTAGAGAAATAAGGTCGACATTGCGAGGGGAGGCTTACAGATTCTAGTGTTTGAAAGCAATAACGCAGTGTCTCCGTTAGGTCTGAGAATTGGGTTTAGGATAATATGTATCTAGGTTTATAGGATGTTGTATGATTTGATGTTACGTTTAAAAACAAGAAAACTATTAAATCAATAAATTTCACCTTCCCTATTAGAGGGGGTGCAAATCTGAATATAAAAATAAGACCTCTAGCTGGGGTACTTCCCAAAGTTCTAGGAAGTTGAAATTTGGTATGCAGGCAAAGATTTGCGTAAGACCAACAAAAAAATTTAGGAGTCGTGTAACCTTCATCGTCCATTTCTTCCAGCTCATTCTCTTTTCTCTTTATGGCTGTATGGGGGTCGCCATTAATAGTGTCTTCAGTCCAACGCCGCGCGCCGGCAGACCAGGGTGTCGTATCCAGGTAGCTATTTTGGATATAGCACACATAGATGGTCGATGTATGCTGTCACTGACTTTTATTTACGACTAGCTGCCCCAGCGAACTTCGTACCGCTCTATAATTAATAAACAAATAATAATATGGTGACATATCGACAGCAGCGCCACCTGCCAGGTCCAATTGTAAATCAAAACCATTCTTGGATACACCTGAAGACACACAAAAAATTTCAACCGAATCGGTACAGCCGTTTTTGAGTTTTAGCGTGACTAACGCACAGCAATTCATTTTTATAATATATGATATAGCCTATGTCACCCGGGGATAGTATAGCTTTCCATCAGTGAAAGAATTTTTCAAATCGGTTCAGTAGTTTTGAAACCTATTCGATGCAAACAAACAATCAAATCTTTCCTCTTTATAATATTAGTATACATAAGTATAAGTATAAGTATATAAGTATAAGTATAAGTATAGACTATTTAAGACAAACAATCCAACGATACATTATCTAGTGTAACTCGAACGGTTTAGGCAGCGCAGGCCAAGATAGCTCTCAGTGGGCAGCATTTTTCCGACTCATCGTTATATTATGGCCAAATAACACAAAATCGTAGCCCATATGCCCCATCGTGTCCATATTCATAAATTGTAGCCCATAATCCATATGTTATTCTGATGTACAAGCTATATTAACTGTAAAGTTTTATCTTAATCCGTTCTGTAGATTTTTCGGTAAAAAACACACATACATACTCATTGTAATAGTAAGTCAATGTACATACACACAAACTTTCGGATCTCTAATATAAGTAAGATTATTATCGATGGATATCAGCGTTAACCAGATTTATAGCGTGACCCTAATAATATTACTGTCTTCGATCATACATTGTTGTTAGGGAACGATATTTATATAGAGTTTATTTACTTCCCCTCCTCCCCCTCCCCTCCCTCTCCCTCTCCCCAAGCCCCAGCAGTGCCTCCTTGTAGTGCTCTGCTTGTGTACACTGTGTGACTCTGGCACAAGGGATGAGCAACAGCGGAGGGTGGGGGATGAAAACTCAAAATCACTTATTCATACAAATATTAAAAACTCGTGGACCCACCTTCGCTTCGCCTCGGAAAACATGTCCCTTAGTACGCACATTCGGAAATTGTTAGACGTGATTCATTGAAGTGACATAACTTTTAATTTCTCAACCGATTGTAACAAAACAAACACTTAAGTGTTAAATGAAGCTTACCACAATACGAGTAAAAGCCGTTAACAGCGTTAATATAAGCCGGATAATCCGTTTCGGAGATTAGCGCGTACAAAACCACAGACGAAAATTCAATAAATGATTGATATTTTTTGAAACAAAAATATTTTTTCAATTCTACATACAATCTATCATATATTCTATCATACAAGGAGTACCTAAAATTAGCACGTTAAAAAAAAGGATTGTGTGGTTTTATGAAACCACGGTAAAAGTGAAACTTTTTTTCACATTATAGACATTTAACTAAAAAATTTTGGAATAATATTCCATTAAGGGTATAAAAATCGCTTTATCAATCTCTGGCACAAATGAGTAATAGTCTATACACTACACGGTCAGCTGCTGCGAACTATAGGCGCCGCCATATTGGCCTTGGCTGCTCTGACGAGCGCCTTTCACTTTATCCCTACTCCGCTTCCGACCGTCACGCGACATGCAACACACAGACGAAAAAGTTTGGGACGATGTAATAAAAGCTACACTTTAACAATTAAGTTAGTATAGATATAGCAAAGATTAAAATACATGTGATAACAACCGCTACATCTCGTCACTTGCGACGCGCCGTCGTAATGCAGGGTGTTAGGTGAGGCGGGTGGTGGCGGATGGTACGGGGCGGCGGCCTTGACCTTCGGTAATTGCTCAGCTGATCGAAACGCGGCGTCGGGTGACTTGTCGGTGGTGGTGTCGTATTGTTGTGTTTATATTTAAAGTGAGGTACGTCGATTGGGTTGATTTTACGCAGACTGATCTTCCTGTAGGCGCGGTGACGTTCGCGTCGGAGCTTGTGTGTATATGCGAGTGTACAAAACTTCGAAAGCGTGATTCAGGTCTGTGACGTCACCGCGTGACGTGTTCGATTTCGACACGTCTCCTTTTTAACAATAAGTATTTTTAGAAATAATTAGGTAAATTAAAACAGCAGTTTACAACTTCTTACACATATTATTATATAAATTTACTTACCTATGCGTTGAATTGATGACCTCCATTTTTGAATTCGTTTAATAAGCCTTAGAAATTAAACAATGACGTCACAACACATCAAACACGTTTTAAGTGCAGTGTGCCCAAAATGTAGTCATGATTTTGGATTACGATTACATCTGGAGGCCCAGAAATGTCTCCGCGAAGAACGCTCCAACCTTCTCGGAAGGCGGTACCGGGCTTCCAGTTACAATTGCAATCTGTAATCATGTTCTCATTTGGCCCGTCCTAGCTTACAACAAACAGCATTCAAACCGCGGTCAACAGCGAGCCGTGCGATGTGAGGAGTGAGTTATGAGAATAGTCGCGGTGGCGGGGGCGAGGGGCACCGCGGAGCCGCCGCGCTCCACGGCGTACTACTACGCTGATCTGGAGCGGCTGAAGCGGAAGCCAGGCGAGGAGGAGACCCGACAGGACCCTCGACAGAGCCCTCGACAGGAGCGCCAGAACCCGGACGAGCTCAGCGAGTACGTCGAGTCCAATGAGGTGGTAAACGATGGGGCCGTTAAGGAGATTCCGCCGTTACGGGATCGGCAGTGGAGTCTTCCTGAATACAGCACGCCGGAGAATGGGAGGAAGCTGGAGACTTACTCCACAGCTGGGACGTTCCCCATGCCGGAGCCCAAGGAAAAGGAACCCCTGTTGGCGGAGCTAGAGGTGGTCGGCAGGTTGCCCTTGACGCAGTTGGAGACGACCCCCGGCGTCAGACGGAGCCGGAGCTGGTACCTCTGCTGTCCAAATGTGGCGGACGAGGAGATCTCCAGGGAGTCCTCGTGGCGGTATTCCAGTTTGCGGCCGGTCACTGCGCCGCCGCTGCCCACGCAGAATGGGATCCATTTGGTGAGTAACGGTGGTTGAGGGTCTGAATGTATTTATGATGTTTTCCTGGTTTCCCTTTTTAGGGAAGGTTTGAATGAATAGGTCTTTTTATTTGTTTTTTACGAGCAAACCCGCCCCCGCTTCAATTTGGGGAACTTTTACGTTAACAAATATTTAGTACTCGCTCGCGCGTCGGAGTCGGGAACGGCACGTTACCGTTAAACGAACATGTTACCGAGATAAAAACTATCCGATGTCCTTTCCAGGATCTCAAACGATCTCCATAACATATTATGTAAATCATATCGATTCGTTGCTCTGTGACGTGAAAGAAGCTCTAACTAGGGATGTGCTACGCTACGTTGCTACGGATGCGTTTGATATACACCAATCACATTCATTGGTCCACATAGCACTGGTGGAGACGGGTTCCACTGAACTATGTTTTTATGTGGGTGGATACGTGCTATAGATGCGTGCTATGGGCGGCCGCAAGTGATGGCTTCCCGTGGCGTCCCTGTGGATGCGTCTCACAGCTCGAACTGCGGATCTTCCTCCCACAGCTACCTCACGGCGTCGCATCTTCTTAGCATATCACACTCGCTCCGTCGCGTAGCTTAGCGTCAGTGGAAACGGTTACATAGCTTCGTAGCTTAGATTACACATCCTCCCATCGTAGCGACATAGCAGATCTCTGATGGAAAAGCAAGCGTTACACATATCCAAGTGACCAAGTCCCGCGTCCCCCCCAGGTGGCGAGCGAGAGCAGCGGGCGCGCGGAGGACGTGGCGACGTTGAGGGCGGAGCGCGACTCGCTGGCGCGCGCGCTGGCGGCCGAGCGGCAGCGGGCGGCCAGCGCGGCGCGCGCGCACGACGCGCGGCTCGCGGAGCTGCACGGGGTCATTGCGGAGCTGGTGCGGCGGCGGGCGGCGGACAAACATACGCGGGCGATACCGGAGGAGGAGGTGTCGGGTGAGGGAATAATAACCTGTTCAGATATACGCGGTGCCCGCTGCCGGTGAGGGTAACCGTATTCCTCCTGATCACACCCAAAGCGTACCTTACGTAACGATATTCGTTACCGCTATAAGTCCAGTATAGAAAATAGAAGCCGTCCAATGCGTCTATTGTGTAATTGTGTACGACGCGAAACTGTGTACGGCTGTACGCTCATATACCGTTAGCCTGCGCCTTCCGCCGATAAAATTGCTGACAACCGAAACGTTATGGGATGTGTCGCAGGGTGTTAGAAACGTGTGGATGGGTGTGGATCCATCCAGGGTAGTCATCCATGGGGATAACTATCCAACAATATCTTCTGTACCAACTTGACCACGACAGTTTTATTGTTAGTATAACGAGGAAGAATCAAAGAATCAAGGAGCAAAAAAGTTTAAATTAGGTACTTGAATTTTGAAAATGGTATTATTTGAAAACCAGTATCGGTAAAAATACAGGAAGCCTCATTAATACAAGTGGGTCATTGAACAAGTCCGGAGACTCGGGCATCGAACCCGGAACTTCACGCTCCCTCTGTAAAAACTTAATTGCGATCACCGTAGCTGCGTCCCGTCATTGTGAATTGCATTCACCAATTACTTGATCGTAAGTTTTGGTAATCATTTTGTTAGCACTAATTGACTAGTAGATATATAATTTTATAAGTAAGTTAGTTAATTTAGCTAGGAAAATTCACCGGTTCACCAACACTAACTAATACGGCAAGTTAAATAAAAGATTGTAAATATTGATCGAAATTCGTACTTCGGAGGGCACGTAGAGCCGTCGGTTGCAATTTGTTAGCAGTCGTTAAGCCATGTCGGATGCCTTCGGGCGTATTAAAAAATTCCGACACTCTGGTTGGCCACTAACCCCTCCACCAATCCGCACTGGGGCAACATGGATGGGTTATCGTCTTCTTCTCAGTCGATACGTTTTCCTCGAACGGTGACCACAAGTTGTGCGATATGTCACGGTATGAGGAGAGTTTAATGTTGAAGCCATGTAAGAGCGTGTCTCTGTGCAGACGAGTGCGAGTCGACGACGCAGCCGGCGGGCGAGCTGGAGCTGGAGGCGGAGGGCGCCGCGTCGCGCACCGAGCGCCGCACCTCCTCGCTCAGCGCCGACCCGCCGAGCGCCGGCGCCGCCGACGACAGCTCCGACACCAGCGCGCGCGACGCGTGCGGCAGGTAACTGTATAATGCTTTAGTGCGATTTGAACCTGAACGTCACATTGTCACTGTAAGATTAGATGCTGTTCAAATTGCGCCACGATTATGATTAGGAGAGAGAAAGATGAAAAGGAGAGACAGAAAGAGAATGTATCTTTCCTTACATAAAACAACTTCCTTTCCGAAGTAATGCTGTCGCGGTCCCGGAAAGGTGATGTGGAGAAATGGTTGGGAGGTTTTAGTCCGTAGGTCACTGAGACACTTCTCAGTGAAGTCGGGCATGCCAATTGGTGTGGACCATTGGTATCCATGAGGATTTCCTCCAACCATAGGGGGAAAATAAAGGTAACTGTAGGGGGAGTGTACACTGTACGTGGCCGTAGAGTCGCTGAGGAGTTTCCTTCGCCGTTTCTTCTCCATTATAGACAATTTTGAAGCAAGAATTTAATAAAATACGTGTGTAAGTGAAAGGGTTCTCTTTTCCGTTGCAGGGTGGAGCCGCTGGCGGTGGGGCGGCCGGGGTCGCCGGCCGAGGGGTCGACCGGCGGCGAGGCCGCTTTCGACATGTCCGAGCGGGACAGCGAGATCTGCGTCAGCACCGCTAGGTGAGCGGGGGGGAGGGGGAGAGAGGGAGAGGGTGGGAGAGAGAGGATACATCGTCCGGAGGACATGTCAAATTAATTATATTAGTAGAATAATTAGAAGCGTATGAAATAATATAATTAAAGACCAACTAAATTATTGGTTAGGTAATGGGATGTTTAGACGGTGCAGAGTAACCCGCGTCGGGATATCGATTTAAATATGGAGAGAGAGGAAGGTCGGGTGGGGAGAGAGTAAACGAGAAAGGGGTGGACAGGAGAGAACTGTCTTTTAAACCGACTTCGAAAAAGAAGGAGGTTATATTTTCTAAAATATCTTAACTTGTAACAATATAGAAAGAAGTGAACAACAATTCGTTCTAAATTAACTAACCATTAAACGATGTCAAAATAAGGTATAATATACAATTTAGAACGAATTGTTGTTGTTGTTCAAGTTAAGATGTTTTATAAAACGTGACAATGTATACATATTATTGCTCGTGTCGTCGGTTGCAGGTGTTGCCAGTACGCGCGCGGGCACGCGGCCGGCGACGGCGGCTGCGGCCCGGGGCTGCTGCCCGCCTCGCCCGGTCAGCTGACAACCACTCACATTACATTGCGACACTGTACACGTATTATTAACGACGTTCCGCGATCCTACACCTTTATCTTTACACTGCCACACCGGACACATATCGACGGCAGAAAGCGGAAACGTTGTAACACGAATTTTGGGCATTCGAGTTACGACGTTTCCGCGTTGCCCAATATTCGAGTTATGACGTTTGCGCGTTGCCCAATATTCGAGTTACGACGTTTCCGCGTTGCCCAATATTCGAGTTACGACGTTTCCGCGTTGCCCAATATTCGAGTTACGACGTTTCCGCGTTGCCCAATATTCGAGTTACGACGTTTCCGCGTTTCCCAATATTCGAGTTACGACGTTTCCGCGTTGCCCAATATTCGAGTTACGACGTTTCCGCGTTGCCCAATATTCGCGTTACGACGTTTCCGCGTTGCCCAATATTCGAGTTACGACGTTTCCGCGTTGCCCAATATTCGAGTTACGACGTTTCCGCGTTGCCCAATATTCGAGTTACGACGTTTCCGCGTTGCCCAATATTCGAGTTACGACGTTTCCGCTTTCTGCCGTCGATATACTATTTGTATCTCAGGATCTAATCGGCGTAATTACATGATTATATGCACCAGTTTTTTAGTTACACTTCCAGCAATGCAACTGTGAAAGGTGCAACACATTAATCGGTAGTTTTTGCGGGACGCGCGGACAAACTCACATTCAGACAGACAGACGAAAAAAATGGGAGCCGTCACGTGACGTCACATCGTAATTATTTTGTACAAGTAATAGGAATAAAAGTAGATATTATGACAGGAATTAAATACGACATGATGAAAAAATAATCAAAAGATGGCGATACGACATCTAATGATTGTTTTTACACTGATGTAGCATTTAGTTACATATATGTAACGATAGATGTCACTGTTCATCAAGTTGTTTCTCGTTATTAGATGGCATAAACGTTAATAAATTATTCAAAAGTTACTCCATGCATTTGTAATAAGGTTCTTCTTAAATTGTCGGAGATAAGAACATCAATCAACTAGTAATTTTCTAGATTTTAGATCCATATTTTCCTTATGTAAATACTGCCATCTGTTAAGGAGTTTGGGTACTACTAAGCACACTGATCGTTATTTGATAAAAAAATTCAATTTAATGGTAGAAGGCGCTTTAGATATATCCACGGCCTGTATCGCCACGCCAAAATCAGTTTTACCGCTCGTCTATAGGTGTTTCACATCAAAAATTCTAAAAATAATATTTTTGGATTAAGTAAGACCCTTATATTGTATCAACGTATCGTGTTGCACACGTGTGGTACTGCCGAATCGGAGGCTCCGGGTTCAAACCCCGCACGCACCACTAATTTAATTATCACTTGCTTCGGTGAAGGAAAACATCGCGAGGAAACCTGCGCACCAGAGGTCTCCATGTTCTCAAAGGTGTGTGAAGTCCACCAATCCGCACTTGGCCAGCGTGGTGGACTATGGCCTACACCCCTCACACTGTGAGAGCAGACCCGTGCCCAGCAGTGGGACAGTTATGGGTTGTGATGATGATCGTGTTGCAGGTAGATGCGAGTCTCGGCAGGCCAAGATGGCGTCCCGCGTGCGGCTCCGGCGGACCGGGGACTCCGACTCCAGCCATCTTGTCAACGATGAGGTACTTCACACCTGGCCCTACTGCGTCACTAGTGTTTTTGTCTGTTTGTTTGTACGCGCTAATCTCAGGTATGGCTTAACCGATTTGGCTGCGGTTTTCACTGATGTGTTGTGGTAAGCTCCACTTAACATTTAGTGTTTGTTTTATTTCAATCAGTTGATAAATAAAAAAGTTATGTCAGTTTAAAGAAAGTGCCCCTACGTGGGTGCATATTTAGTGACAGGTTTCCCTAAGCGAAGGGTGGGTTCACTAGTGTGAAATAAACCACTTCAAATCGATAAACGGTAGTTTGAGATTCACATCACTTCGGGGTGTCCGTAACGCAGCTAAAGGCGCGTTCACATAGGACGTCCGTTTTACTGGATCCGGATTACTGGATGCTAGTAGCGTATGTAGTTGTATGAGCGTGTTCACACAGAATTCAGTATACCGGGTCCAGTAAAAAATCCCACACACAACGGAAATACTGACCCGTTAAAACAGATCCAGTAAAATGGACGTCCTATGTGAACGCGCCGTAAGGTGTGTTGTATCACTGGTGGTGTTGGTAGTGACCATCGACGTTGTGTTGCAGGCGTGGTGCGCGCAGGCGGCCGAGCGGCTCGCGCTCGACGTGTGCGCGCAGGCCGACCTGCGCGAGGCGCTCGTCGCGGCCGGGAACGACGGTCGGTACCGCCCACCACCCGACCACCACCCGACCACCACCCGACCACCACCCGACCACCACCCGACCACTACCCGACCACCACCCGACCACCACCCGACCACCACCCGACCACTACCCGACCACCACACGACCACCACCCGACCACTACCCGACCACTACCCGACCACCACACGACCACCACCCGACCACTACCCGACCACCACACGACCACCACCCGACCACTACCCGACCACCACACGACCACCACCCGACCACTACCCGACCACCACCCGACCACTACCACACGACCACCACCCGACCACGACACGCCGGTCCATGTCGTGCAGTGACAGTTGTAGGGGGATGCATGGAAGTGTGAAACCTATGGAAGTGACATGTCAACAAAAAATGCGTGCCACTGTCACGTCATCTGGCCACCAAACATGGCGGCTTTAGTGCTGACCTATAAGTCACGACATCAACTACTCATGACCTACAACTGCACATAAGAACCTTGCTAGTTATAATGTCTAAATCTAAAATCTTCCTTTATTTTCCCGGCAAAATTAACAATAACCAATATTTTTAATGTTATTTATAGCGTACTTTTTTATGGTTAAAGATGGCTGATTTGACTTTGACCACGACTTTTTGACAAGACAAGTACCGGCTGAACTGACTGACAATGTCATTTGGGTCGGTAAACATGGCGGAATTTCGGCTTCATTAGGTAGTAGTAGTACTTAAAGAACAATATGTCGTGTCCCTACTATAATACGTCCATGAGGAGATGTTCTGATCAACTGCTCGGTTTGACACCCGCGTGGCAAGGCCAGGCTCCACCAACACCTGGACGCCGTGTGTACGGAAACATACATACATTTAACGCTGCCACATTACTCTATATCATTATGTTACTCTATATGACACACTAGTCAAATAAACACCGTCAACTTAGCGCGAGCCGTTTGCGTCACAACTAACTTAACTAACTGAAATAAACAGTACAGCACTTACTTGTGTTTCGTACACCGGGCATTCGTCCGCAGTTCGGTTCTTACGAACGGTGGAACGTGCTTCCTACATCGGTGGACCCGGTGCTATGAGACGGTGTCCTTCGAGAGGCGGATCATCGATTCCATTGCCGGCAACGCGTTGGTGACGCCTGTCGTCTTACATAACACAGTTGATCCTAGTGTGGGAGCAGCTATGATTAATTTTGTAATATTGACTTACATTCGAATCAACCGCATATTCCCTATCATGTGTTGTTTAAATAATTAAATATGTCTGCAGAGGGCGCGGAGGGCGGCGCCGCGGCGCTGTGGCGCGCGCGTTGCGTGCGGCTGGCGGCCGACTGCCGCGTGCTGGACTGTGCGCTCGCGCGCGCCGTCGACACCGCGCACCGGTACAAGCCCCCTACCCCCACACCCCCACACTACGCGCCACCCGCGCACCGGTGTAAACATCCCCCACCCCCCACACCACGCGCCACGCGTACCTGTGCGCCGCCCCCTACACCCTCCCACTCACCCCCACCCCTCCCCTCTACGTACATGAATCTTTAACATTTATGTATTTACAGAAAATAGAAAAAAGTTTATTTTTTTAAGGTTTTGCAGTCTTGGTCACATATTAGAGACCCGCTGTCCCGCTCTTCCTTATATTTAATCAACTTATACAAATTAAAAAGTTTATACAAGGGTTACTATTTTCTAACTTAAGTACTATTATAATTTTAACTAACTAGTATATTTATGCAAGTGTGTGTGTCTCAACCACGGTAATAGTATAATACAGTAATGTGACTCGGCCCTGTCCTTGAAATAAATGCCTACAGCCCCGCGCGCTAGGGCCGCCTCTTTCTAGTTGTAGTGAATGTAAGTAGGTAAGTAATTTGCACGCTTCCTGATTACAAACCCACACGTTCGATCGTCCCTATGGCGCTTCTGCGGCTGTTGTATACTTAATGTGTACCAAACTACGAGGCGCGTCGGTATGATTCGCGTTCCGACCGTTTGTATGAAGATGGAACACTGTATGATACTATAATCGTGCCAACGATAACACGAGCGTGTGCGCGCGCGCAGGTTGTCGTCGGCGTGCGCGGTGCAGGAGTCCTCGACGGTGGCGCTGTGCTGCGCGCTGCGCGCCGCCGACCGCGCGCTCGAGACGTACGACGTGCTGCTCGCGCTCGCCGAGACCGCAGCGCACCCGCCCGCCGCGCCCGAGGTGCGTGCGCGCGCTGATATATAGATATATATATATATATACAGGGTGTAATCGTTAAGTGTGAACAGGCGATTATTCCGTAACTATTACAGTTATCAAAAAACTTTAAACTGATATCGAAAGCACTTTACCTAATGAGTAAAATGACAATAATAATTTATTAAAAATAAAACGAGAAATATCCAAAAAAATTACATTAAACTCTCCCATACATTTAGTATGAGATAGTAGAAAGGTTTTACTTTCTTTATTTAAAGTGGAATAGTACCTATTATACTCCCGCGATAAAAAATTTGAATTTAGAACGAACACCAAAGAGTAAAATGACAATAATAATTTATTAAAAATAAAACGAAAAATATCCAAAAAAATTACATTAAACTCTCCCATACATTTTATTTCTTAGTAAGTACAAAATTTTGTATTCAAAGCAGATGTTCGAAGTGACGTCCTCGTTGTGCAATACAATAACGAGCTCTATTTACAGTTTCTAAATGAACTTTCCTTAAAATTTGCGGAGTAATTAAAGCAATTGCACGACGTACACGATTCTGTAACTCTTCTAGGCTGTGAACTCTCTCAGCGTATACGTGGTTTTTGACAAATCCCCATAGGGAGAAATCACAAGGCGTGAGATCCGGGGATCTGGCAGGCCAAGGGGTTGCACTATTATTGGCTATTAGGCCATTAAAATTGTTTCGTAAGAAATTCATTACAACATTTGTATTATGTGCAGGTGCTCCATCCTGTTGGAAAATTATCGACCTTCTTTCATCATCTGGAATTGGTTCTAAGAGACTTAGCATATTGTTTTGTAAAAAGGTGAAATATCTCTGTCCAGTTAAGGTTCCACTGTAAAAATATGGCCCAATGATCCGATCTCCAAGAATACCACACCACACATTAATTGAAAATCGCACCTGAGCTCTAACTTCAATAGTTTGGCGAGGATTGTCAATTGACCAATAATGCGAGTTTTTTCTATTGTAAATGCCGCAGTTTGAAACATTACATTCATCGGTCCATAAAATTGACCTTACATTGACATAATTATTGACTAGCCAATTGCAATAGACCAGTCTACAAGCAGGATCATCATTGTGCAGCGTTTGAGTCGGTTTTATCTTAAATGCTTTAAAGTTTTTTTTTTTAATAACTTGTGTACATAATTATGGGTAACTGGAAATAATCGCGCCACCGAACGCGTTGATTCTTGTGGATTATCTAATACGTAGTTAATAATATTGTTATCTAAGTCATTATCAAATTCCGGAGCTCTTGTTCTCGAACTTTTTTTTCTGGTAAACGATCCATAATTTATCAAATTGTTATCCAGCTTACGTAAATACGTACCAGAAGGAACTTTTCTATCTGGGTACTCTCTTCTGTAGGCGATAACGGCCGCCCTATTGTAACAATCATATTTGTAGTACATTTTTAATATGTCCCTCTTTTCTGTATTGGAATATGCCATTTTTCAATAAAGAGATACAACAATTATGATTACTAACGCAAATTGAAAAAACACAATAAATTGGCGGGAACGAGAACCCGCGATACAGAATTTGAATTTAGAACGAACACCAAAGAGTATCTTTCTTTTTGTTTTTATTTAGTATGTTGCTTTTCAGCCAGTTCAAATCAATACGATATTGAAACAAGGTTTATTATTAATTTTAAGTGGTAAGATAATTAATCAACACGTGTATCTACTTGAAATTCATCAATATCATATTATACATAGTTATAAAATGATAAGGGTAAAATGAGTAGGTACTATTCCACTTTAAATAAATAAAGTAAAACCTTTCTACTATCTCATACTAAATGTATGGGAGAGTTTAATGTAATTTTTTTGGATATTTCTCGTTTTATTTTTAATAAATTATTATTGTCATTTTACTCATTAGGTAAAGTGCTTTCGATATCAGTTTAAAGTTTTTTGATAACTGTAATAGTTACGGAATAATCGCCTGTTCACACTTAACGATTACACCCTGTATAGATAGATAGAATACAAGTATTTAAGAAACATGTAAAAACACGACTAATAGAGAAAGGTTATTATACAGTAGAAGAATATATTAATGACAAAGATGCTTGGACATAGACATCCGTGACCGGTTCTGCTCATGTTAGTATGTATGTATCTGTATGTAGGTATAAAATTTGTAATCTAGCATTTTTTTAAAAAAAGATGTGCCGAGGAGTTTCTTTCGCCGTCTCTTTTTCTCCTCAAAGTTTAAAAAAATCAATATTTAAAGGCACCTTAGCGAAACGGTGGTAAATGCAAAAAATTGACGTTCATAAGTGTATGTATCATACCTACATGAAATAAATGATTTGAGTTTGAGTTTGATATCGTGTACTTAACGAATTAATTGACGGGCCGTTGTACCCGACGTTGGGGCCTCTACCCTATCGTACTACGTGACGTTGCGAAGTGGGTGCTACCACCCTACTGTACTGAGTACAGCGTGTATTGTGTAGCTTACATACGGCTACGCCTGATGGTAAACGGTCACGCGGTACCTCGTCGTCTGGTAGAGTTGCACACGTTGTATAGACGTTTCACGATAAACTAACGGTCGTGTATACTGGCCACGGCCTCGTCAGATTTTCAATTGAGTATTTGAATGAATTTTTTTTGTGATAAATAAAAAGATCATATTATATAACTTTGATAACGAACCTATTTTATTTTATTTATTTCGCAATAATTCCAAAGTTATATCGAAATAAAAATTAAGTTTTGAATCCAGTACCGAAGACACGCTGACAGCTCCCGATCAAACTCGAGCGCGTGTGACGTCATAATGTTAGCTTTCACTCATTGTAGTATAAATTGTGACTTTTCAACATTATTGACAAGTCACGTGTAATAGCCGTAAACGCTGTACTGTTATTAAATAGCTATAACATTATGACGTCACAACTATGGTTACCAATTGTGGCACGTTTGTAGTCACGCGATTCTTTTTTAAATTTGATCAATTTTTAATTATTTACAATTAATTGAAATAACTTTTTTTTCAAGTTTTTCGCATTAAATATCAATATTGTTAATAATAAGTCGCGCAGTCGCGCGTGCGCATCCCTCCGTGCGGGCGTGTTTAAATTGTTACCAGTGCGCTTGTTTAATTAAAGCGCGTAATTATGTCGAGCGTTGTGAAATGCAGTGCGTGTAACATTGTGATAGATGAATTGTTGGCGTATATACAGAACAAAGTATCTGTAGCTGATGAACAAACGTTGGTGCGAATATGTACTTCGTCATTCTCAAGGGAAGAGATTGCAAAATCAAAAGATTTATTGTTCGATGCTGTACCAAACGAAATCGCAAAAATCAAGCGAAAAAATAGAGGGAAAGAGGAAAGAGATCTGACAGACATCATAAACTTCTTCAAGTCGACAGAGCCTGATCTCTTCCCTATTTTTGTGGCTAGGGATCTAGACAGACTCCCACCACTTCTATATGACCATTTTGACTGTTCAAAGTTATTGAAAGATTTATCCAGAGTGCAAAATGACATGAAAGACGTTAAGGCAAACTACGTCACACAAGAGCAATTAAGTGACTTAAAATCAGAGTTTTTCAAATTGAAAAATGAGTTGTTGTTATCATCGTCGCCTATGTATAATGTGAATAAAAAGAGAGGTGCATGGGTAATGGATAGTGGCCCCATAGGACTACCGCATACGTTAAATACGTCGGTGCATGAGACCTATATAAATCAAAAAGCCCAAATCGAGACAGATTTTTCAACACCGAGGCGTCAAGAAAAGATGAGGGCAGTTTCGAAACAATTCGAATGCGAGCAGCCAACGGGTGCATGCCCACCGAACAATGATGTAGCAGTGTCTACAGTGTCGCAGAAGTGTGCGATTGGTGAGATGTCGGCGATCGAGATATTGCAGTCACCAGTGAATGGCGCGGCGACACAGCTAACCGGTCCGAGCGTACAGCTGATTCATGACGAAACAAGGGATGAAACAATCGCGATAAGTGCTCGTTCAGATGTCGTTAGCGTAAAGCAAAATAATGTAAATGAATTTGATAATGACTCTGTTAAAGGATGGCAAAAAGTGACAAAGCGGAAAAAACCTTTAAGTTATCGATATCACGGCATAGCAGGGGTATGCCGAGATAACGAAAGTAAATTTAAGGCTGCTGACAGAAAAGTACCTATTTTTATAAGTAGGGTACATAGGGATACAACAGACACAGATATAAAAGACTATATTTTTAGAAAGACTCAGGAAGTTATTACGCTGGAACAAATATCCACGAAAAGAGACTACAATGCTTATAAATTCTTTGTATCGAGTGAGAAAGTATCTTTATTCCTAGATAGTCAACTATGGCCCCAAGGCATAATATTTAGGCGTTTTGTAAATTTTAAACAAATGAAGGTGAACGGTAATAATTATTATACGACCGTGTCCGGCGATGCTAAACTACATAATGGATAGTTGTTATGAATACAGGTTCGTTAGCTTCAACTGTAAAAGTATAAAGCGCTCCGTGGAATATGTCAAACAACTATGCAGAACATCACACATAATTGCTTTACAAGAAACCTGGCTATTGCCAGACGACATTAATTTCTTGAATAGCATTGACATGGACTACGGATGCACCGGTACGTCTGCAGTGGACACAACGGCGGGTATGCTCCGAGGCCGGCCCTACGGTGGCACGGGAATTTTGTGGAACAAAAAAGTTTTTAATAACGTCACGGTGGTGCAATGTGAGAACGCGCGGATGTGTGCTATTAAAGTGATATTGGAACAAAGATCATTCTTAGTGTTCAGTGTTTACATGCCTACGGATTGTGCAGTGAACCTTACCGAATTTACGGACTGCCTCGGGCGGGTAAGCGCTATAATTAATAATGAAAATATTGAAACTGTTTACTTACTGGGTGATTTCAATGCTCACCCGAATGAGCCATTTCACACGGAATTGACTTCTTTTTGTGACGAAGCGGGCTGGTTATGTGCGGATATTGACATTTTAGGGCTAAGTTCGAATACATATAGTTTTATAAGCGAAGCTAATGGTTCTAGGAGATGGTTAGACCACTGTGTGGTAACAAACGCTGCCATGCAAACCATTATGTCTGTGCATGTGGAATATGATGTGTTATGGTCGGATCATTTCCCATTAGTAGTAAGATGTAATTTGGACGTTATTAAACCTAAGTTGTTAAGTAATACAACCAATACTTTTAGTAAAATACGGTGGGGAGACCGAACTATTGAACAAATTGACATGTTTATTAAATTATGTAATGACCAACTGCGACTAATTGAAATTCCTTATAATTTACGTGAATGTTGTTATTATGTATGTAACCAACTTGACCATAGGATTATTATTGATAAATTGTATTCTGACATAATTAATATTTTACAACGAGCAGCTCAGGATAGTTATTCTGGTAGTGATAAGTTAACGAATAATAGAAAGAAGCCGATAATCGGATGGAATAGGCACGTAGGTCCGGCTCACAGGGAGGCCAGGTGTAAGTTTAAGCTGTGGCTTTGGTGTGGTAAGCCAACGTGTGGTCAAGTGTGGGTGGACATGCAGGAAAGTCGAAAGGTGTTTAAATCACGTTTGAAATGGTGTCAAAACAACCACGACCAAATCAAAATGGACATCCTTGCATCACAGCACGCCAAGCATGACTTTCGTAGTTTTTGGAAGTCCACAAATAAGTTTAATACTATGCCGGGCTTGCCTGTGAGTATCAACGGTGTTAGTGAGCAGAGGGAGATGGCTGAAATGTTCAGGAGTCATTTCACTGTGACATCGCCACTGGGTCCGTCACAGGTCGGAGTCGAATGTGAACGGAAGGGTCAGGAGCTCAATGCAAGATTTACAGCAAACGATGTTAGGCAAATAATTAAATCGATGTCACGTGGTAAGTCTCCTGGCCACGATGAACTGAGCATTGAACACCTTAAACATGCTGGCGTTCACATGCCGCGTGTATTAGCTATGCTCTTTAACCTGTGCGTTGGGCACTCGTACTTACCTGCGGACATGCTCAAGACGGTGGTGGTACCAATAGTGAAGAATAAGACCGGAGACATTAGCGATAAAAGCAATTATAGACCGATCTCACTAGCCACTATAATCTCTAAAGTGCTCGACGGCTTGCTTAACTCGCAACTTGACAAACACCTTAAGATCCACGACAATCAATTTGGTTTTAAAAACGGACTCTCCACAGAAACAACAATCTTGTGTTTGAAGCAGGCCGTCAAGTACTATACTGATCGAAAGACACCAGTCTTTGCTTGTTTTCTTGACCTCTCGAAAGCGTTTGACCTGGTTTGCTATGACATCCTGTGGAAGAAGCTAAAGGCCTCCACGCTGCCCAGTGAGCTCATAGATATTTTAAAGGTTTGGTACCAAAACCAGGTCAACGTTGTTCGATGGTCGGGAGTCTACTCAGCGCCGTACAGGTTGGAATGTGGAGTGAGGCAAGGAGGGTTGACTTCACCCAAGCTTTTCAACCTGTACGTTAACGACCTAATCGAGGAGCTCAGCAGCACTCATGTCGGCTGCCACATTGATGGAACCAGTGTAAATAATATTAGCTATGCTGACGACATGGTGCTGCTTAGCGCTTCGGTCTGTGGGCTGTCTAGACTTATAGGCATCTGTGAAAAGTATGCTCTAAGCCATGGCCTTCTCTACAACACCAAAAAAAGTGAGTATATGGTGTTCCGGGCCCGAGGGGAATGTCCAGTTGAGATACCCGTCGTCAAATTAAATGGTAAGGCACTAACAAGGGTCCAGCAGTTTAAATACCTTGGACACTGGGTTACCTCCGACCTGAAGGATGATGTAGACATGGAGAGGGAGCGTAGGGCGTTGTCTGTAAGGGCTAACATGATCGCCCGCAGGTTTGCACGCTGTTCCAGGGATGTCAAAATTACTCTTTTCAGAGCATTTTGTACGTCACTGTACACGAGCAGCTTGTGGGTGGATTATACGGCGAAACAGTTCAGCGCCCTGCGCGTTCAATATAACAATGCTTTCAGGGTGTTGTTGGGGCTGCCTCGATTTTGTAGCGCATCAGGGATGTTTGCCGATGCGCGTGTAGATTGTTTTTACACGCTAATAAGAAAACGATGTACGTCCTTGTTGTGCAGGGTCCGGGGCAGCCCGAACAGGATCTTGAGAGTACTGTCGGAGAGATATGACTGCGGGTATCTCAATCACTGTAGTAGGATACATGTGCACTACGCCTATAAATAAGTTAATAATTGTAATAATCTTAATAGTGACATTATTGTTTTAATTGTAATTTATTTATTTTTATTGAATTTGAACTTTGTAATTATTATTTTATTGTAAATTTTTATTTGACTGAGAATTGGTATGTATGGATCATTGTTATCTGAAATAAAGAAATAATAATAATAATAATAAAGTTTAAAAATACATAAAAAAAATCATTTTTTTTAAATACTCAATTGTCTCTCCCCCTCCCCCCTCTCGTGTCCTCCCCGCAATGTGTATGACATGTGTCCGGCAGCGGGTCGCGGCGGAGGCGGTGGCGCTGCGGCTGGCGCGGCGGCTGGCGCGCGCGGCGGCGTGGGGCGAGCCGCTGCTGTCGCCGGGCCCGTGGCACGACCACCACACGTGAGTGACGCACCGCACGCTCCGGGACATTGTTTGTACTCGATTACTGTCAAGCTGATATTCCGTGAGTGGCTCAACTTTGATGCGACGCGCAACGATTTCTGAACGAAATCAAAAATTGAATCGAAAAATCAGTTGGTTACTTCATATTTGATGACCTCGTCATCGATACACGTTGGAAGTGGGGGACTCTTCGATCAGACTATTTTTTCAAGTAATAGGGTATTTGACTACAATGAAAATATAGATCAAACTGTTGTTAGTTTAGAAGTGTATAAATTTTTTAAACCAATTTAGCCTACACATTATTTTAAAATTATTTGTATTTTTATTAAAAATCGATAATAAAATGATGAATTTTTCGTGTTTGATCACGTGATCGAAAACACGCGGTTTGGCTGAATGACGTCAGTTGCTAGTACTGCTTACTATACGCAATGACAGCTTAGTATGGTTATTCGAGCAAGTGACGTCATAACCTGTTTAAAATGGCGTATTAGCGTTTTGGCGGCTTTTTTGTTCATTTAAACTTTGATGGTGATTTTCATAGAAAATAGAGATATTTACAAAGAATTAAGCAAACTGCATAATGTGTTATGTTATATTGAACAATTTGAGTTATTTTTCTAAAAGGTGTCAAATACCCTATTTAGATAATAATCTTGAGATTTAAAAAAAAAAACCAATTAGTAATACATTTTTTAGAATCATGAAATCGACATATTCTATCCCTGCTACCGCTATTACCTCCCGCAATCAAGATTTTTCGTTCAGAAATTGTTGAGTCTCATCAAAATTGAGCTACTCACGGAAAATTAGCTTGTTAGTAATCAAGTACAAAAATGTACTGGGGACCAGCATATTTGAACGGGCCTTAAATAAGTCACAAATGGTGACCCCAGAGGACCGCGATCAATCTATATATTATATAAAAGGTAACTGCAGCTGACTGACTGACTGACTGACTGATTGACTGACTGACTGACTGACTGACATATCAACGCAGGGCCTAAACTATAAGGGTTAGAAACTTGAAATTTTGCACAGGGGTTCCTTTTATAACGTAGGGGAGCACTAAGAAAGGATTTTTGAAAATTCACCCCCTAAGGGGGTAAAACGGGGGTGCAAAGTTAGTATGAAACTTTGCCGTTTTTGAGGGTATTTGAATGAAATTCAGTATGAAGGTATTTCATTGAAAGTTATGAAACATGTTTAAATTTTTTTTTTTCGAAAATCATCCCTTAAGGAGGTAAAAGGGGGGCGCAAACTTAGTACGAAAGTTCTCTGATTTTATCAACTGTTATATAATTATTTAGGGATTTTTGGCGGGTGAGCCGCGGCTATAGGCTTGTTAATCAATATTTATTTATTTGCAGAATAAGGTGACATAGGTTATAATTATGTCAAACAAGATACAGATAGATCTGTTATCCCTAGCCTATGTGGCGTGAAAAATTATTTTAGACACACAAGCGTTATTGAAGTGAAAGAAAACTTCTTTAGCATCGTTGTGATTTGAAAGTCGATGAAACGGACATGACGCGAAAAAGCGACAGTAAAAAGTGACAGACACATTTTAACGTGGTAGAAAATGAGATAGCATTGTCCGCTTGCGTGCTCCAAGGTCGGGGTCCTAGAGCAATACCTTTTACGGCAAAATGGCAGCTTACGCAAGCAAAGCAAAACATCAATATTTGGACTGACAACATTAGTTTTTTTTAAGTTTCACTTCTACCACGTGTGGCGACATCGCGCACACGTCATACGGTGTCGTCACGAAGCCTGAATCACAATATCGAAGTTTTGTACACCGCTCGCATATATACAAGTTCCAACAGCGAGCAGTTGGGGCTTCAACGCCTCCCGGGCAAGACGTCTTGCCCGGCCGGAGATCTCCTTTCTCCAAAAATTGCACACATATTAGAATTTTTATAATTTTAAATTGAATTGGAATTGTGTAAACAATGAAATATGCGACCTTGCAGGTCCCCGCCGGGCGAGGAGGCGGCGTGGAGCCCCGCGCTGGAGGCGCGGCTGCGGCGGCACGCGGCGCGGCTCAAGCGCGAGACGGTGGCGCTCCGCCACGCGCGCGCGCCGCCGCGGCTCTACTCGCCGCACGGTACGCGCACACCGCCCGCACGTCGCCCACTGCTGGGCGCGGGCCTGGCCTAGCTGGCGCCACTGACCGCTTCTGAGTCTCAGAATCCTAAACTACCCAAGAATCTTTACTTAGTGCTCACTTGAGGAACCTATATACAAAGTCTCTAATGAATCCATTAAAGAAATAAAAGGTTTAGTTTATCCCCTTTTATATCCCCTCAGGGGGGGGAATTTCCAAAAATCCTCTCTCAGTGCTCCCCTACACTTCCCAAGGAGCATACATGCCAAATTTTAGCTTGTTACGTTCAGTAGTTTCGGCTGTACGTTGTCTGTCAGTCACTCAGTAACGGAAGAGTTTTATATAATCCTAAAAATATATAAAAGTTGATAAAATCAGAGAACTTTCATACTAACTTGGCGCCCCCCTGTTACCCCCTCAAGGGATAATTTTCGAAAAAATATTTTATATTTACATGTTTCAATATCTTCATTCTGAATTTCATTCGAATACCTTCAAAAACGGCAAAGTTGAATACTAACTTTGCATTTCCGTTTTGCGCCCTTAGGGGGTGAATTTTCAAAAATCCTTTCTTAGTCCTCCCCTACGTTATAAAAGGAGCCCCTGTGCAAAATTTCAAGTTTCTAACCCTTACAGTTTAGGCCCTGCCTTGATATGTCAGTCAGCTTCTCCTTTTATATATTATATAGATATAAAATTCTCGTGTCACAATATTAGTTACCATACTCCTCCGAAACGGCTCGACCGATTCTCATGAAATTTTGTGTGCACATCGAGTAGGTCTGAGAATCGGCCAACATCTATTTTTCATACCCTTAAGTGTAAATTTTTTTTTCATTTTTGGACAACATTTTTATTGGTTATTTTTTTATGGTGTGGCATAAAAAAATACACATAATCCCAAATTTTTACCTCTCTGCCCCCACCCCTCAAACTTAAATCGCGCTCTTTGTATTTTTATATGAAAAATATAATTATGGCGGAACAACGTTCGCGGGGTCAGCTAGTATTATATAGAAGATAATGTATTGATTAAGATTTTAATTGGCAGACACGGAGGAGGGATCGGAGGGCTCGTGCGGCGCGGCGGACGCGCAGGCGGCCGACATGGAGGCGGCGGTGGTCATGCAGGTCGGTCACCACACACCACGCAGCGGGGGAACCCCCGACACTGTGCCCAGTAACAACTCTACCGTGTATTATTGATACCTTGTATTAGTAATTGATATAATCATCATCATCATCACAACCCATAACTGTCCCACTGCTGGGCACGGGTCTCCTCTCACAGTGTGAGGGGTACAGGCCGTAGTCCACCACGCTGGCCAAGTGCGGATTGGTGGACTTCACACACCGTTGAGAACATTATGGAGAACTCTCTGGTGTGCAGGTTTCCTCACGATGTTTTCCTTCACCGAAGCAAGTGATAATTAAATTTTAATACGCACATAATTTTTGATATAATAATTGGTCAATAATTGATATAATATTGATATAATTATTATAATAATACACGGTAGAAATGGTACTAGGCACTATACTCTATACTATACTACACTACTACTACTATTATATATGTATACTATAGTTGCACGAACTCTTGTTAATTCAATACATTAGTAGTAGAAAATAAGAGACTTGTTTGTATAATATTCGTATTCGTATATTGTATAATATTCGGTTCGGTTTCTCAATTCGACCGTATATTTTTTTGTATGTTCGTATTTAACTTCGTCGTTTATGAACCGATTTTGATGATTCTCTTTTTGTTGGTAAGGAGATATCCCATGAGTGGTACCATGGTGAGGAAACCAGGATCTGATGATGGAATCCTAGACAAATCGAGGGAAACCCTCGTCGATGTGGAATTCGGGTTTTGTTTTGTTAAATTATGTATGTATGTATGTATGAAACTAGTGTAATATAATGTTGTGTCGCAGGAGGTGTTGGCCGCGAGGGAGGCGCGCATTGCGGAGCGACTGGCCGCCACCGAGCACAAGGCGAGTAGCGGAGCCCACCCGCCCACTGTTGGGCAGTCGATACCGACGCAAAAAAGCGGAAACCTAACCCACTTCTATGATTTTTTTATTGCAGATTCGGAATCAGAGAAGAAATCTGCGTCGAATAGTCCAAGTGTCGTAGATCTACGACCAATAGAACAATTTATACCGCGTTTAATTAACCCGATTAACCGTATTTTCTTACATTATGTTCTGAAATCTCCAAAGTTCATCGGGTTTGATGAACATTTTATATTTTGTGGGTTAAAGCGTTTCCGCTTTCTGCATCGATATGTAGTTCCATTCTATTACACAGTTAAAGCTAGTAAAAGTCGAGTGATATGAACGCTGGACTCCCGACCGGGGATCGAACCCGGACCGCATCTCTAATTTTCAAAAATTATGTGCGTATTAGAATTAGAATCACTCGCTTCGGTCGAACATTGTGAAGAAACCTGCTCACTTGAGAGTTCTCCATAATGTTCTCAAAGGTGTGTGAAGTCCGCCAATCTTCACTCGGCCAGCGTGGTGGACTATGGTCTGGACCCTGCACACGATATTAGACCCACGCCCAGCAGTGGGACAGTTATGGGTGGCGATTACGTAGAGCCCCGTCCATGTTGCATCCGAGCAGACCTCCCCTGCTAAAATAAGGACGCTAAAATTGCTCAAAAAATTATAGCACCAAGCAAAATGGCACAGTAATGTATGGTTGTTACATATGTAATTGGTAACGTGTCGTTACAGACGGAGAGCGTCCGCCGGGAGCGCCACTGGCTGAGGGCGCAGCCCGAGACCGAGCTGTGAGGCGGCCGGGCTGCGGCGGCCAGTGTCATCCATCAGGGGCAGCTCGCTGTGATGTTGCAGTTGTGTATCAAGACATATTCGGGAACACGCAGTACGTCACATCGCTGCTTTGTATGAATACAACCAAACCATAATTTTGAAAAAAAACCGGGTTTATAACACGGCCGAATCCAAAATAGTCCTTATTTCGTGGTCAGTAATAGTCACATTCGTAACGGCATTACAGGCGTAGTGGCGCACGGAAATGTCGTTATGCGATTGATTGTTTTTTTATGTAAAGTTATGACAGTAAAATTTGTGTTTTTTGGATTGTGCGGCGGGGGGGGGGGGGTCAATGTGACATCGTGTGTGTGTGTGCGGGGGGGGGGGGTTGTTGGGGGATTTAAGCTTCGTCACCTCACATGTATAAAATTAAATGTCGAATGTTAAAAGTATGGACTTGTATTACGCAATTTAAAATTGCAATGTGTGTCGTCATAGAGGAGGTCACACATGTGTGACAGGGGGGGGGGGGCTGATGTATCGTGGACGTCATCTACGGCTGGATTACCAGATATTAATAGATAACGATAAATATATCACTAATTAAATCGCTATTATTTTTTATGACGGTATTACTTATCAAAATGTTTCGCCTAATTTATAGATTTACTTACAATGTAATTAGCATAATTATAATGAAGGATTAATATGGCTTTTAACGTACTGGGGCATTATGGCCCAGAGTATATTGGGCATCAGAGCATAATGGGCCATGCTGTCCCAACGTGTAATACATTAAAATAATGAATCTCGATGCTTTGAGCTTCACAGCTAATAACGTCCTGTCGTCTATCGACCGTTTTCAATAATCCATCTATGCTAATCCCCAGTCCGGCTTCAACTGTAATACCTTATTGTGTCTTTGTGATATATCTTTTCATTGCCCACTACTGAGCACGGGTCTCCTCGTACCTGAGGAGGCCCAGAGCACACTCCACCACGCTGCTCCAGGGCGGGGTGGTGGAGGGGTCAGTGGCCAACCCATGTGTAGGAAATTTTTCTGCCGCCCGAAGTATTGTGAATGGATAGGTTATTGGTAACGGCCGGACATCGTGTGCCATATTTATATCGATTAAAGTACATATATAAATCTATTGTTTTAAACTAAGTGTTACAAAATGTAATATCGACGCGGTAATAACTCACAAACTGACAAAAATTGTAAAATAAATCATTGTTTTGTTAATAAGTAATTGTTTTCAAACGTCTTCCACATACAGACATCGATCAGCGACATCTCTATTAATACATCATGTTAAATCTGTCAGTCGAGCCTGACATTTGACAGGCGGCTGTCAATTGACAGCTGTCACGGGCTGTCCATATCTAAGGATTGTAGCATTTAATAATAATGTTGTATTTTGTAAGTACAAATTGTTTAGCGGTAATGTTACATAGTACATATTGTTATGTTCATAGATTTATTATACTACAGTTAGATTGGCAATAGAAACGTCGAAGCGAGACCAAAAATTTAAATACATACATACAAATTAGTATGCGTGTACTGTGCATGTGTGCATGGGAAATAATTATTGGAACGAAGTTCCTTACGGCAGGCTTGGAGGGGATAGGTTTTGCTGCGGCGACCGAACTGAAAAATATGTGATAGTAAAACCGTAAGAAAAAATGCGTGGAATAAAAGCGTTAAATGAGACGTGCGCAGGCGCGACAGTCGCCGAAGGAACTTCGTTCTTACCTGGTGTCCTACGACACCAAATCATTTAGTTTTTTTCTTTATTAGATGAGTTACATCCTTGTTACTGCACATGTAACAATAATTATTTACGTCTAATTAACAACAAATTTACGCTTTTAATCGTGACATTTAGAAAAATAAGCAAATTTTTTTCTCGTTCCCAGCTGACGTTGGGCCGATACAGGCCGATAGCGTGTACGCAAAATGGTCTCGCCTATCTCGCGCTAACATATGAGTATCTATGTTCTTTCTGTTTCGCATTGCCAATCTGACTAGTATAATAAATCCATGGTTATGTTATACATGGGAGTACTAATGTTGTGTAACTTTAACGTAACGATCGGGGCTGTCATCCGTTATGTTAGTAATTTTGTGAAGCACATCTGAAATTATTCGGTTGGTTTAATTATTATAATGACAACATTGAAATCGTTGAATCCTTATTCTGTTGTTTTATTAAAGGTGTGCATTACATCAATTCAGCCTTGCATCGAAATATGAGCTTTATTTTATTTCTGTGACGGTTGAATTTTCAATGCGCGCTCCACGCGCGATTGAGTCGTTCGTATACCTACGGCCAACTCCAATCGGACCAAAAATTCAGGAACCGAAATTTTTGCAGGCGCCCTCGCTCCTCGCCTCACATCACCCCTTTCTCTATCCTCTCCTCCACTCTCCTCTCCCCTCCTCCAATATCCTCACCTCACCACTCTCTCTCCTGTTTTTAGTTCAAGTGTAAAATTCCTCCGTTACAATAACTTGTATCATACATAACCAATGACGGCCCCGATTGTATAACTAATTATATAGTTATAATACCTAATCATTAGTTTAAGTAAAATTAAAAATAATAATTCAATGTTACGATATCAAAAAAGTTATATCTAGTGTAAGCAAATGTATATTGAATCTTATTAGTGTTGTAAATAAGAGTGATATTGCTTCGTGCGGTAGTCGTTGAGGCTTTGTATTATACGGACTTGCGTACGACGTAATAGTTTTAAGTCAATACTCGCCAAATGCAATCTTTCTGCTGTTTTAGCCCGACTGCGTGTCGCAAAGGAGGGTAATGTGTGTATCGATGTATGTTTGTTACTTTCCGGCGCTCTAGAGACGAAACGCATGGACCGATTTTGATGATCCTTACGTCAATCGATATGTCGTAATCTTGCGAGCGTCGCTTGAGATACGACACATCTACATTCAGTATGGCGACAATCATGTTTTTGTTGTGAAGTCTGGTTGAAATCCCGCCGAGTAATTTGATATTGTGTTGCAAGTTTTTACAATTGTTTTGTACTGTGATGTACCATGAGAAACCTTCGGAAAGAACCATTACACTCACAAGTGTATTGTCACAGTTACTATTGTGAAGTGTAATTTATAGTTTTGATTTAATTTCAAGATTATTTTATTGTTTTTTTATTAATTTCAATAAAATGTATTTTAAATGTTTTTTAACTATTCATATACATATTGCATTTGAATTTAGCCCTTACCAAATTACTCTTTGCCCTACGGGATGGCCTATTCGGACATATTCGGTATTACGCTTATTAGATCGTTCTCGAATCGTGCGCGTGTCATCCTTGTTTAAAAGATCTTTGAGAAAGCGATGACACGAAAAGTCACAAATATAATTTTCTTTACGATGGCTAAACATTCGTGAGTGTCAATACTAATGTTATTCATAAGATGAATAGTTTAAACTAATTGTAAAAGATATATTAATGTTGAATTAAATAAAAGGCGGATATTGTGGATATTCTAATGATTGTCGGCTATCATGTTAGTTTGAGGAGAACCGGCAACAAACTCGGGAGCATCTGTAACTATTGTCCGATTGTTAAGCTTGTATGGATAGTTGGCGATAGATTGAGGTGAGATGAGGAGATATTTTCGGCGCTCTCCTATCCTATCCTCTCCTCGTTAGTCCATAGCCTATGCTGGCGCTAGGGAGGCCTTGTTCGTATATCGATAAGCAATGTGTGTACATATGTATGTATGTAGGAGGGAGGAAGTTGGTGCTAGGAATGTTAAATGGAAAATTAAATATATTATAACTAGTATGTGTTTTATTCATTATTAATAAACCTGTAGCGTGCTGTAGGACCTTTTAGTTGTTAAAATGCGCGTTATCAAACCGCGCGATTAGTAACGTCACGGTAATAGTATCATACAGTATTCCATCTTCATACAAACGGTCGGAACGTGAATCATACCTACGCGCCTCGGAGTTAGTACACATTAAGTATACAACAGCCACAGAGACGCCATAGGGACGAATGAACGTGTGGGTTTGTAATCGGGAAGCGTGCGTATTACCTACCCACTTACATTCACTACAACTAGAAAGAGGCGGCCCTAGCGCGCGCGGCTGTAGGCATTTATTTCAAGGACAGGGCCGAGTCCCAATACAGTATGATGCTATTACCGTGGTAACGTCAAGGTGCCAACTAAATTAGCAACTTTAACCTAATCCTATTATACCTAAGGTAGACTTTACGGTTTTACCAAGTAAACCGACAACGTCGGGAATCAGGCCTGTGGGGCCAGGTTTTTTCTTATCAGCTTGTGTTGGTACTGTCTGTGTTGGCTCTACTGACGGTGTTGGCTCTACTGACGGTGTTGGCTCTACTGACGGTGTTGGCTCTACTGACGGTGTTGGCTCTACTGACGGTGTTGGCTCTACTGACGGTGTTGGCTCTACTGACGGTGTTGGCTCTACTGACGGTGTTGGCTCTACTGACGGTGTTGGCTCTACTGACGGTGTTGGCTCTACTGACGGTGTTGGGTCTACTGACGATGTTGACTCTACTGACGATGTTGACTCTACTGACGATGTTGGCTCTACTGACGATGCTGACTCTACTGACGATGTTGACTCTACTGACGATGTTGACTCTACTGACGGTGTCGGCGCCGGCTGCGGGGTCAGAGTGTATTGCTTGTACTGTTCGTAGGCCGATCTCCAAAACCCTGATCGGTCAGGATTTGGCGCCGATGACACTCGGGTGGCGCTGCTGTTGGTCAACACTGTGTGGTAGCCGTCTGGTCCGGCCGGCGGCCACGGGTTGGGAGTCGCTGGCGGCGCTCTGAATGACAAAATAATATAAATTAACTATGGGTTGGCCACGAAGACACGCTCCTCTAATACCGCTACAAACGCCATGTGAAAGTTAATTTTAATTTGGATTCAAAATTAAATAGGTAATATAGCTCCAATTAGCAGAGTAATTTCGTGGCCGTGTACGGTGAAAACTTGAAATTAAGCCGAAAATCGAAATGGGATCGTTGTAGCACTTTTACCGAATACGAATGGCAAAGCGGAATTGCATTGTACATAAATTTTAACATTCAGGAAACATGTTTCTTGTTACGCCCATTCCGAAATTGTTATAACTTTTTTATTTCTCAACCGATTGAAATAAAACAAACCCTAAATAAATAAATAACGCTACACACTCATAGCCCCACACTAGGATTCCCTGTGTCGTGTGTGCCATGGACAACACACAAGACAAGAACACACACGCCCAGACCGAGAACGGAAATCATCATTCAAATTTCCGCCTCGCTGGGAATCGAACCCAGGACCCTCGGAACGGCGATCCGGCGTATTAACCATTGCGCCATCCGGGTCGTCAAAATTTTAAGTGAAGTTTACCACCATATATTAGTGATAACCGCACCCAAAGCGAATAAGCCGTTTCGGAGATTAGCGCGTACAAAACAATAGACAAACAGACAAAAATTCTAAAAATAATTATTTTGGCTTCTACTTTTACCGATGATAAAGATTTTTTCATAAATCTACGTACAGACAACGACCGGTTAGAGATTTATTATTAGTAGTTTATAGATTTCAATCCCGACTTACCCATTAGTGGCAAAAGACTCTATAATCCCCAATATCTTTTCCTGGACTTTTCTAGTTTTAGGATCTAAATTATTGAACATCGCCCTCGTCACCGACGTGAGGAACGTGTAACCGAGGTTATCCTCATGGGCCGCTCCAGCGTATGTAATGTTCTCATACGCTTTAAACCAGTTCAGCTCCGAGTCCTGGCCGAACACATAGTAATATACATTGGACTTCTTCTTCGCTGTGAACAGTTTGACAAACAAATCTACGGAATACGTATACTGCGAATCAGCTATCAGGTTCAAATAGCCCTGCATATTCGAAGACACCTTCTCCCCGTTCAGGTAGAATTGTCTAACTTGCGCGATCAAATTGTTGCGCTGTTCCGACCCTTCTGGATAATTGATGTCATCCGGCAGCACCAGCCCTAGATTTTTGTCGATTTTATCCAAAAGTTGTGGTTCCTTTATCAAAATTGGCAGCTGCTCCAGACCTTCTTGATCGTTGTAACCTATGTATATGGCCACATCCTGTATAGCGCCTTCTGACAGTAAATCTATTGGCTGTTTTGTTAGTACAGCATTCTCATGTGCTATTTCAACGGTAGGCTTAAAAGGTCTATATGTTAAGAAGCCTCGGCGTGAATCTCTTTTGGTAATAGCTTCCTGAGCTCTGACTATATCGTACGCGTTTACGTATTTCATATTAAGGATCACCTCATCATCAGTAGTCCACGCTATGCCCAGTTCATTGACTAAAGCCTTCGCGTTGTTTCGTGGATTGACTTGCATAAATTTGGGGCTCAAAACACTGCCGCAATGAATCATAACAGTTTGAAAAAGACCTCTTGTTTCATTTGTCATCATCATCAATTCAGTCATGACAGCGCCGGCATCGCTTCCCCTGATGGTGATTTTGTTCGGGTCCCCGCCGAATTTGTCGATGTTCTCGTGAACGACCTTCAAAGCCAGGATGGCGTCTTTCAAACCAGCGTTCCCTGGAAGTTTCTCCGTGTTAAAGGAGAGAAAACCCAAAGCGCCGAGCCTGGAACGTGTGACAGGATTAAGATAATGTCCATCTTATACATTCACTGTATTCACGCACGTGCAAGGTTTGAGAACATTAAGGAAATCTCCCAGGTGTGCAGGTTTCCTCAAGATGTTTGATCATCGAAGCAAGTGATAAAAGGATTGTAATATGCACAATTAGAGATGCTTCAAACTCAGGCCCCTTTGTTCACTTTCAAACCCTTTGACTACAACTATAAACCTCACCTATAGTTAATAGTGACTACGACAACATTATGCAAGATGAGTAGTTCCGGGCCGTAAATAGGCGTGGCCTTCCCCGACTGTAAGTAGAAATCCCCGCCGTGGATGCTGAAAATGACAGGGAGAGGCTGGTCCAGGCTGGCAACCGGGCTGTACACGTTGAAGGTCAGACAGTCCTCGTTCATCTCATCCCGGGTGTGGTAATGTACGGCTTGCGGGCACACGGCGCCCGGTCTGGTCGCGTAGAATACATTTTCCCATGCTGGTATTGGAACGGGAGGCTATAACAATAAGGACGACAAACTAAATATTGGGACTCGTGGGTGCCGTGGACAACGCAAACCCACGCGGAGAACAGAAATTTAACTCATTATTATTTCTGCCTTGCTTGGTAACCGCTAGTGGCTAAAGGACAATGACCATTAAAGTATGGGGAAATGGCCTAAAATGGCTTCATAATTACTTAATTTGATCAGCTTAGTAAATAAAATGATTACCAAGTCACGTAAGTATTTTTCAAAGGTAAAACGGGGTTAAAAATATATTTATGTTATTAAGATATTTGCAGTTCAACATACTTTCTCGACATTATACTCATGATAACCATGATTCCTAAATCACGTGTTGCATCAAAAACTTATACCATATCACTCATACCATAATATTTTGTTTTAATATATTTTTTATAATATTTTCTTATTATATATTTTAAAAAAACCCTGTTTAAAATACTGATTCTGATACTTATACGACGGTTAGATTAAAAGCTAATAATGGAGAAGGCAAAAGGGTCAAAATATTACTATCAAATACACCTAAAATCCGAGCTTAGGTCATATACATTACATAACTTTTTATTTCACTTCAATACATGCAGTATTTCCGAAGTTATAAAGACGAGAAGTTCAAGCCCTTTTTTGAATTTCCGCGCTTACGCTATGACGTCACGACGTGGCTCGGCCGCGAGCGCGATACGGCGCAAGTATAGAAAATATGGGTCTATGCAGTTCAAAAATCTATAACTTTCTTATTTCTATAGATACAGACTTGAAATTTTGCATAGATGTAGTAGATAGTATGTGAATTATATATGTTATTTTATTATTGATAACTAAGGTTTGCTCGCGGCTTTACTTGAGTTTAAATTAACATTTCGGTCAAAAATCCCTATCAACTACGCGCGACTACTGAGTGATGACGTCATCGAGTAGTGACCGCCCGCCTGCGTTTTTAAAAAAACCAACGGCCGTAAATACGCACTTTGATCGTTAATATCTCAGCCATTTATTGAGATATGGAAAAAGTAAAAACACAGTTTTTCTTGTAATTTTTTATAGATTTATTTGACGTGTAAAAAAAAATTCGTTTGCCTGGTCCATTATGGTTCTGGAGTTCATCTGAAGTGTGAGAAAATTGCCGGCAAAATAATCATTCTCCTTTCATGAGCGCTTCCGTGCTTCGAAGGCCACGTACCTAAAGCATTCGGTCCCGGTTGTTAACATAGGCGACTTTCAACACTTGGGTCCGCCTAACATCGCCAATCAGCTCTGGAGAACCGTGGAGTAGTCTCTAGGCCTCATCAATCATAAGATACCTGCGCCCTGGATCATTGATGGGTTGACGTCAATATCTCACCTGGAATCGCAGACTCCCGACCGGTGGCGTGGCATACGGGATGCCTTCGAAGGAATAGTAAGATACGTTGGTTGTTACATCGTGGACTAACTTCCCCCTGACCGGTCCTAAACTAGTTTGGACCACACTGCCTGCGGATAGGGTAATAACATTACCAATACATAATACTATGCAAAATTTTATACTCATTGTGTGAGGTGAGGCGACGTGGCGTGCTCGTCGCGAAGTAGTATAATTTCAGCGCAGTATTATATAAATGATACACAGCCTCATGAAATAAACATAACGTATTTTTTGTCCAAAAAAATATTTGACAGATGTTTGTTCTCGGGTCATGGATGTTAGTGATGTGTCGTGTAGTGATGTGTCCATGCCACACGAGTCGCAGGCAATCCTAGTGCGGGGTTGTGAGTGTCTGAGTGATTATTTATTTATATCTCCGTAAGTTATTGCCTCATTTGGAAGAATCTTCTTTTGGATGATAGAATACACTTTCTGCTTGACCGTGATCATCGTGGTAGTGACGTCACGAGAAACCTGAATCACGCTATCGAAGCACTCGCATAAACACACCTCCGAGAGTGAACTCCGTTTGCTAAAATTGAATCTATCCTCTTAATTGAATCTATCGTCTAACCTCTTCTTTTTAACACTATCTCATTCTCAAATAGTCTTCCCCTTTATCCGATAGACAAAAATAATAACTCGATACTCGATATCGACATTTGAAGTAGGTAAGTCCTCCTTAATATTGATTTTAATAAATTTTACGGGACTTTACCAATGAATGACTTATCCAATGAATAAAATATCTCTACTTACACAGATGTGTTTTTCTGGTGGCGGAGTGAGCTGATAAATAGGATTTTTTTAACCTTGTTATTGTCTTAAACCGCTTTGTATCGGATATTTTATTAACATAAATAATTTTATGATTTATGTATGCAAAGGTTTCAAGGTTACACTCAAAAACCTGAATACCGATGGTGTGACTGACGTTTCGGGTTTTATAATTATGACTGTCTTTTCAGGACAGCCTGGAGATTATCATAACAGCTCGATTGGCTAATTCAAAGCCACACGAAACGTTGGAAGGTAATAGATTAATTTAAGCAACGGGAAGAATGAGGCGGCACGAATTTATATCGGTACTATAAGCCAGATGTGTTGACAGGAGCCATTCGCCTGTTATTAGGCGTCTATGGGCTGTGTGGTCGGTGGTTCTACCATATTGACCTGACGGGCGCCCAGCAGTGTGCTCGCCAGTTGTTCAGCGTGGGAAGGGGTGCGGAGTGATGGAGCCCCTGACACCCAAAACTTAAAGACAAAAGTCATTTCAAACAATAAAAAACTGTTTAATTAAACTGATTTTGTATATTTATACTTAAAAACATTAGTTCATCCCATTTCTGAATTATACAATGAATATAAAGCAATTTAAAAATATACAAATAAAATTAAATACGTGGTTTAAACTTAACATACCAATTTAGTACAATATAAATTCTTTAATTATTGCTTTTTAACATGTAATTATCTTGAATAGTGCACAGATGGAGCTGGGAAAATAAGGTCGATATATCTGTCTCTTTCTACCCAACTACGAGCCGCAAAGGAGGATAATGTGTTTATAAGTATATGTATGTATGTGTGTTCCTTTGTGGCGCTCTAAATACCAAACGTGTGGACAAATTTTGATGATCCTTACTTCAATCTATTTATCTTGATCATCCGAGTATCACTTAAAACAACAGTAATCAACATTCAAGATGGCGGCAATCAGAGCTGATGTTGTAAAAAAGAAAAAAATTAAAGTCTACGTTATGTCAAATTGGGTATCATTGAATAGATATTTGACAATCATCTTTAGGTTGTTGGCATGACCATATTTTAAGATCTATTAACGTTATTAAGTTGGTCAACAACGTAATGACCATGCAACAATCATTCAGTTCAATTTTCAATATTTATTACGTAGTCAGGTTTTACGTGCAGTAAATGCAAAAAATGACGTTCATAAGTGTATTCAAAATAGCTACGTGAAATAAATGATTTGAGTTTGAGTTTTGAGTTTATGTTTAAAGACCGAAACCCTATTTCAACGTTTTTAAATTGAATACTTACCTCCGTGAGAGAACGAGACAGATATATTGACTAGTAATGTTCCCACGCTTCATCTGCACTCGGTGTAAATCTATGTAAACTATACAGCAGTACGTCACACATCAGATGTTTGGATACATAGCGCCGTCTCCGTCGAACGCGACACATCACACTGAGACAGACTATACATTACACGAAAAAAAAAGGAACAGAATGATACGATGTTTCGTCTCACATTGTGTGCCGGTTTTTTGAAGGAAAGCACAGTTGCTTACGAGGAAATTTGACAGCTGACGTTGATATTACTAACTATGTAACTGTCATGAGCATCACGCACGACAGAGACGGCGCTATGTTGCCGTCTCTAACAGACGACGAGGTACAGAACATTACATTGAAATTTGAGCTTTATAACGTATAACTTACGGTTCAATTTTCAATATTTACCTAAAACTGCACGCCGCGCGATCGACTTGCGATAGTACCGTAGACTTCACCGTAAGGAATGCGACATAACGCTCATATTCGAACGCTGCAACATATTACTTACAATACGATAATGTCCGTTGGCAGTCATATTATCACAATGTTTACAATAATTTCATCAAACACCGGTTACATTTCACAATTTACAAGAATACCTAAAACTCAAGTCTGCATTGCGTCGCGTGCGGATAGTTTGACAACTTTGTGGTCAAATGATTCGTATACCAAATGTGTCAAACTATCCAAACACGAAACATTTATAATAGCAAACTTGGTCCCCTGGTAACGAGGCTTGTTTGCGTACGCGACGCACCGTTGTGTACGTACAAACATACACAACGAGTGTTTACAATTGGAATGAAAATATTTGTGTGCGTTCTAATCTGCGTATATAGGATGATTTTTAATTCACTTGCCATACTCGAGAACATGAAAGAACATGGTCATAGGCAATGATTAAAAATATAAAGTCAAAATTCTACACGATAATTATTTCGAAAATAGCAATCAAAATTATTTAAATATACACGGAATGTGTGGCGAACAGCTGTGTAGGTACTACACCGGCCCGCCGGTGGCTCAGCGGCCGGGTTAATGACCTTGTTTATACCGCGCGCTCAGTATGACTACATTATCGGTTTGTAATGGATAATTACGTAAAAATTTTAAGCACCCTTTTTAATTACATATTTGGAATGAGAATCGAATACTGAGTTCCCCCTATTAATATCGCAAGTGTCTTACGAATCACCTTGTATACATACATACATGGGGCACCGGCATGCACGTAAACAAGCCACGCCGGTACCTTAGAACATAACCTACTCGCGATCGCGCACGATCAAGTCTAATACAACAATGTCATAATTGAATTATACGGTGCTGTCCGGTGTGCGCGCTAACAAAATAATATAATAATTATCTATTACTTCATTTTCATTGCGGTACATCACTATTTAAAAAAAAAGCGGCATTAAACTTGCAACTGTTACAGGAGTTGCAAGTTGCAAGTTGTTACAGCTGTTACAATGTTTCTAACATTGCAACTGTTGCGGGTACTCACAATTTTTCTATTTTATGCATCCACCATGGAAAACATATAGATTGTGAGTACCCGAAACAGTTGGATATTGTCGAAGTTCTCTACAACGGGTAATCACGATTCAGTACGCATTTATATATTCAACCAAGTCGTGAGTGTCCGTTATGGTTTACATATTGGCGAAGTCAGCTACAACGGGTACTCACGATTTTGAACACATTTTTTTTACAAACATCGTGAGTACCCTTTACAGTCACAGCCAAGCCGACAGTCGACAAAGTCCCGTGTCCGTCGTATATCAACAATCACTATTTTTACAGTACAGCGCCAGCCGAGCGCTACAGACAGTTAACAGATAAAAAATATATAAAACAATACAAAAACACAACATCTGTCAGTCTTCCGAACGGGGGGCGGGGAGCCGCGGGGGCGCCGGCGAAGTCAATTATACCTGAATGAAATTTTAGCTTGACAATTTTGTCAATTTAATCTGGCAACATTAAATAAGGACACTCGGTAATGACTGTATATTGAATCAGTAAACATACTAATGTAAGTAATATTACTACGCAACACGCCAAGGCCAATATGGCGGCGCCTATAGTTCGCAGCAGCTGACCGTGTAGTGTATTATATTACTCATTTGTGCCAGTGCTCCACGCTATTTTGTTTATTTTTGTCAGTGTTTAATGTAAATGTTGTTTTCAGTGTTTAATGTAAATATTGTTGTTGTCTATAATGTGAAAAAAGTTTCACTGTTACCGTGATTTCATAAAACCACATAATCCTTTTTTTAACATAGCGTATAACTGTGAACATGCCAGCTGTATAACCAAACTATACATACTTAATCCCGGCTTGTAAAATAACGATATTATACAAGCGATGAACCTGTATAACTCGTTGTACCCCGGCCCCGACCCACCACCGCCCGCCCCCGTCGGATGGTGTGAAATAACTTTATTATACACAATATCAATAAATTTCAGTACGTATCGACGTGTATCGCTTCAAACATTAGACAAACATACCAATATACACATACATCGAAGTCATTTGTAATCGTTGCTAGATCAATAAAATATATCCTCGCGCTAACATTCCACACATTTGAGACATCACAACTAGCCGACATCTGTGACATAAATGTGAAATGAACTCAAAGGGAACTCAAACTGTAATAACGACCGCATTGCTCTTCGTTTTATTTGATTCCTAGCAACGTTTACAAGTGACGATGTTTACATCTGAACTCCGACACTATAATTCTGTTGCTCAACATTTGAATTCGGAAATGAAGTATAATGCATGTTTTAAAAATCTTTTTTTTTTCAGTATTTTTTTCAAAAACAGATGTCATTTATTCAATACATCGTAAACCGGCAACAGAACCTAATGTCTTATTACAAATACATCGCAACATACCAATTATACACAGACATCGTGCGTGTATAACGAACATTACATTTAATATTATACAACTTATACTTCGTGTTACGGCTTGGTCGCGTCACTACCCTCTACATTTATATAATATCGGGTTGAATCGGGTATGAAATTATTTGCATGTATATTTTATATACAAAGTAATAAACAATTTAAAATGAACTGCTGGATGTATAATATCGCAACAAAGCAGGTTAGGGGTTTGAAGGTTTTGAAACCACATGGTGGGCCAGTCATTGTTGCGTTTAGAATAGACAAACTTTAAGGTCTACGCACATTACATCAACTCAACTCCCGACTCGACTTAGATTCAACTAATAGGTAAGCATTGAAATATGAGCTATATTTCGTTTCCTTATGGTTGAATTGATGTAATGTACGCATACCTTTAGTCATCTAGTAACTTTTTGACAGACTATAAATACATTAGTCAACCCTGTATAGTGCCTGCCGAGCGACGGGATCCAGATTCGATCCTCGGCCGGAAGCAAAGGGCATGCAACTGATGAATGGGGTTTTGAAAGTTGTGTCAGTATTATTGCAATTGTGTGTATGAGACTTAAATTTATGAATAAATATATAATTAAATACCAAAAATAATTTTGGAAATAAATAATTATATCAGTTTTTACAACTCCTTAAAAGCCAATTACGATTGACCAACAACTAAATTCAAACTCAATATATACAAACAACAATTATACTCAAACATCGCAATGACTGTGCATACATATAATTTCATACGCACGAGAGTACAGTCCTTTTATAAATATATATATATAACGTTGATTCCGCGCCAGAACATGTCTCAGTGTTTACAATTATACATTTTAAAATATCTCAATTTATACATCAACATCTTTACCGTTTAAGTATGGCAACTGTTTGTGTAAACACTTAAAGAGCCCATTCACATGAGATACATTGCGGAAACTATGACTGAAAGATTCACAAAAAACAACTGTTACATTAGTATTATATTATTAACTATGTATTTATATTTATACTAGCGACCCGCCCTCGCTTCGCTTCGGGAAACTTATTAGTTTCATGGTTCTTTTTGAGATGGCGCTAGGCGTTCTTATTCTTTAAGTTAGGAAGGTTCACCCCTAGATGGCGCTGTGCTTAAAATCCGAAGAAATCCCATACAAACTTTCAACCTTTATTTCAACCTCTTCATCCCTTTTTGTCGCAATAAAAGGTAGCCTATGTCCTTTCTCAGGGTCTAAAGATTGTCTGTGTCAAATTTCATCAAAATCGGTTGAGAGGTTTAAGCGGGAAAGCGACACAGACAGACAGACAGACAGACAGACAGACAGACAGACAGACAGAGTTACTTTCGCATTTATAATATTAGTAGGGATTATGAATATTTGATAATAATACAGTCACATTAAAGAACAATCAATTGCTTTCGTGTTAAGTAGTTTTAAATTAAGAACAAAATACAAGGTAATCTAATTATACAGAGACATCGGTACCTACATGTCTTTAACGAAACAAAGCCATAATTTTGCACAGGGCTCTCATATAAGTCGATTAAACTCCACTTACCAGCTGCAGCGCAACATAACGTTCCCTTACCGCACCGTGTAAGACCAGTCCTGGCGTGTATAATTACATATATACATACACATCGCGACGCTGTCGGTACAAAGAACGGCTTACCTTAATATGTACACTTAAATATAATCATTAATGTATGTATATCTCTATAATTTGTTTGTCAGCGACGCGCGCCGCCCATCTGTGCGTTGAGTTGAGAACTCGCGACGGGATTGGATAAGAGATGGCGCCACATGCACATGTGAATCCTACACATCTTAAAAATATATGTATACCAATTTTGCAGCGTCAGTCTGTCCGCACAGTTATCTTTTGTCTTATATTATGGCAGTAGTCGGTTTTGTGCGATATCGCATAACCCTAAAATTACTCTTACAGTCCTATCTGAAATCTCTAATAAGACTTGGGTCAGATTAAATTTCTCTATCAGTCAAATAGGTCTATTAGTCCGATTACAGAAAGGACAACGGTCCTATTAGAAACTCGGTCGAAATATCGCTGAGTTTACGGGCCTGACAACCTTTAAACCAAAACAAAAATAAATAATTAGAAGCGTCTCGCTTCACGGTTACGTACATACGATACAAATACAGTCGTACTTCGTCAACAATTTAATAAAACAGAAATAAAGTTGAGACTCAAAATAAATTAACGTACATTAAATGCTACAATGTAAAACATTTTAAAGGCAAGTATCTATCATCGTATCATCTACTGTTAGCGCCGCTCAGATACACGCGGCGTCTGCTCCCGCTGTGGGTAGCGAACAATATCGCGCGGTATACCGCGAGATACCGCGGATGTTGCACAACATCCCGTACCGTTTAGACAGGCGATAATTAGTCGCCGGATAAAAAGCCCGATTAAGTCCACAATTCCGCGTCGAACACATTAGTCGTCGTACACAATAGAACGCATATACGTCCTCGTACACGATAGACGCATATACGTCCTCGTAGACGATAGACGCATATACGTCCTCGTACACGATAGACGCATATACGTCCTCGTACACGATAGACGCATATACGTCCTCGTAGACGATAGACGCATATACGTCCTCGTACACGATAGACGCATATACGTCCTCGTACACGATAGACGCATATACGTCCTCGTACACGATAGACGCATATACGTCATCGTACACGATAGACGCATATACGTCATCGTACACGATAGACGCATATACGTCCTCGTACACAATAGACGCATATACGTCATCGTACACGATAGACGCATATACGTCCTCGTACACAATAGACGCCTTCTATTTTTATATTACAGTCCATAACGACCATCAATATTCGCTACCCGCAGCGGCGGCAGACCCCGCGTATATTCAAATAGACCCTTAAACTTCTCAACGCAGACAAAGGCAAGTGTCGCACGCAACACCCAGCGCCATCTGTCATCCATCCATCCAACCATCCCCCGGCCAACTACACAGAACGGTCGCGGGCCGACGTCGGTCACGACGAGCGCCGCTAAAATGCGACGTCCGCAAAATTTTGGATTCACTGGCAGCTTCATAGACTTTGCGCGTTTATAATCTGCGGGTGGAATGTTACATTGTTATTTAAAAAAGCTTGCTCAGAAATTAACGGCAACTACATTTCAATAACGAACCGTGACGAATTTGTTACCACCGTAATCTCGTTGGCAGTGACCTTGCCTGTAGAGTGAACGGTCCTAGGTTTAATTCCCGGACGGGGATGACATTTATGTGACAGATAAGTTCAAGTATAAGACAGATATGTTCTCGGGCCGTCCGTATTGGGGTTGTGTTGTGTTATCCATGCCGCCCGCAATTCTCAGGATTTAAGTGCGGGGGTGTGAGTGTTTTTAGTGTGAGACACACTTTGGTATTAGCGTGTGCGTGCGTATCAACACGTAACTAGCGTGCACGTGTACGTGCATGTACTTGGGCGTTCTGTTTTACCATTTACCTAAATATTGCCGACGCAACAATATTAACAAATGCAAGCGAGACTCACGGCAGTGTGTCGCGCGGCGGCGCCTCACGCGTACCCGGGGCTGTGTCCGCGGCTGCAGCTGCCGCGCCCCAGGGACTCCGCCCTGCGCGCGCCGCAACACACGATAATAAATGTTTTTGTTACAATAGACATGTGACGTAACATAAGACATTTCATTGTAGACAAACTTGGTAATCAATATATAGAGGACCGAACCTAATGCATTTACACGCTTTTGAAAATGTTTTCTATGTTCGGGTCAAATGTTGCAATCATCATCATCATCACAACCCATAACTATCCCACTGCTGGGCACGGGTCTCCTCTCACCGTGTGAGGGGTATAGACCATAGTCCACCACGCTGGCCAAGCGCGGATTGGCGGACTTCACACACCTTTGAGAACATTATGGAGAACTCTCAGGTGTGCAGGTTTCCTCACGAAGTTTTCCTTCACCGAAGCAAGTGATAATTAATTTTTTTTTTAATGTTGCAGCTGGATTATAACTACTTCCTGTTACTATACGGACTTGACATTTTGCATATTGCTTTAGTTCCGATGATAATGCTATTGTATGACAAGGAGGACCCGATACTACGCTCGGGATTGCCTTCAGCCAAGGGAACAGCTCAACGGTTAACAGCACAGTCACTAAATTGATGGTAACAGCGTCACCTTCTTCGTCAACCCACCTGTACTCGTGTCGGTAGTGCCTGACGCGCGGGCTCGGGCTGGGCGTGGGCGTGGGGCTGCCGCTGCGCGACGCGGGGCGCGCGCCGCCCGCCGACCCGCCCGCGGCGCCCGCCGGCAGCGTCGCCAACGCGTTGCCGGCGCCGCCGCCCGTCGCGCCGCTCACCCGGCTCACTGGAACGGACACGCGGTCAGTGATCGAGGAGATTTATAATACAATATGTGCTAGCAGCGCCCCCACCGGACACCAAATGAACCCCACCACGTGCAACATCTAAATAAAAAAAGATACAATTTGTCACAAACTGGAACAAGTTTTAATGTTACCAAATATCTACGTAACGCTTAACACATTTTTGTTCGCAACGTCGCTCGCGCGAGAATTGAAAAACGATAAAATAGCATTCAAATTATTCCAAGGAAATATCTCCATACCGAATGTCATCTAAATCGGTTCAGCAGATTAAGCGTGCGAACGTAACAGACAGACGTACAAAGTTAGTTTTGCATTTACATATCTAGTACCTATCGATTTGTGAAAACATACAACAAATATTAAATAAAATAAAATAAAATAAATAAATAAATAAATAAATAAACAAACTGCAAAGTGTCACTCACGCGTCAGTCGCGGCGGCGGCGTGTGTCGGTCGAGGCGGCGGCGCGCGCCCCCAGCGCCGCCCACGCCCCCCGCCGCCCCCAAGCCCCCCGCGCCCCCGCCCACGCCCCCCGCGCCCCCCAGCGCCGCGTGCACCAGCGGCGCGGGCCCCGACAGCGAGGGGCTCGGGCTGGCGCGCGCGCGGATCGCCGCGAAGTCTGCAACCGACATAATTTATAACACTATTAGTTTGTAGGGAAACTAGAATGTAAAGTGTTTGATGAGTCGTGAAGTGTGTCCATGAAGAGAGGGGCAGCTGCCCGTTGGATCTCGGATAAAGTAACTAAGGTATAGATAGATAGATAGATAGACCTACTTAAGGTATATCTTAGAAATCCAATCTCAGCTCATACTCGTATATATAAAAAATCAATTGCTGTTCGTTAGTCTCGCTAAAACTCGATTACGGCTGGACTGATTTGGCTAATTTTGGTTTTGAATTGTATGTGGAAGTGCAGGGAAGGTTTAAGGGTGAGTAAATAAGAAAATACAGCACTTTTATTTATTGACTCTGAGGCGATACGAACGGTTTGCCAGGTTAGCTAGTAAAAAATTTAAATTTTAAAATCTTCCGAAAGTCTGGTTGCGAGTAAAATTCATTTAATCTCCATACAACGGACCGCGACACGTTCAATACAGCCACCGGCCGCACAGCCAATAGACTCCTAATAACAGGCGAATGGCTTCTGCCAACGCATCGCGTTTATAGTGACGATATAAATTCGTGCCGTCTCATTCTCTCCCGTTGCTCAAATTAATCTATTTATTTTCAACGTGTCGTGTGGCCTTGAATTAGCCAATCACAGCGTTGAATTAGCCAGTCACCCCGCTTCGTGTCACCTCGGCTAGTTGCCAGAATGCATTCAATACGGAAAATCAAACATTAGGTGTCTATTGGCTGGGTGGTCGGTGGGTACTACAATAATCCGGCACTGACCTGGGGCGGGCGGCAGCAGCTCCGCGTGGTAGGCGGGCGGCAGCGCGCGCCGCGCCATGCCGCTGCCCAGCGAGGAGTACGCTGGGGACACACCACCAGCCAACGTTAACATTTAACTATTGCTATAATTACTAGACGAGTTTTCAACGTCGAATTCCCGAACAGGGGACTAGGGGGACCTGGGGGATCGAATCCCCGCCCGCACCTCAAACTTTCAAAGGTTACGCATGTACTAGAATTCAATTACGACTTGCTTTGATGACCAAACACCGTGTGGAAACCCGCACACCTCACATTTCTCCGTAATGTGTTCAAATGTGTGTTTAGTGGTGGTATGTAAGTGTGCAACCGTGGATGCGTTGCTAAGTTTTTGTGTGTTTTTTATGATCAGCTGTGGCGTTCGGACTGCGAATAAACATTTTTGAAGTGAATACTTCTATAGTATCGTTGCGATTTGGAATTCGATGAAACGGAAATGACGCGATGGGAGTAAATGAGATAGGAAGCATCGGCAAAATGACGGCTTACGTAAGCAAAGCAATACATCAATATTTGGACTGACAGTATTCGTTTTTTTTGAAGGATTCACTTGTAGCATGTGTGAATTGCATACATTTTGTTTTTTTTTTTTCTTATTATTCAACCCAGGCCGGGGGTCGAACCCGCACTCACCCCTGATGACGGACAGCTCGATGGCGGCGCGCAGCTCGTCGTCGTCGCCGCGCGGCCGCACGCACGACATCACCTGCGTCACCTGCGGGTGCGCACGGTTGCGTGAGCGTGTACCGGATAATGTCGCACACCGTTTTGATGGGAAAATGTAACATTTTATACGATACAAGGCTACACCCGCGGCTTTGCCCGCCAATTTCCAAAAAAACTGTTTATCCCCTTTTTAACCCATAAGGGGGGGGGGGGGGGAATATTAAAAAATCCTTTCTGAGTGCTCCCCTACCCTCCCCCAGGAGCATACAAGCCATATTTCAGCTTGTTGCGTTCAGTAGTGTCGGCTGTGCGTTGTCTGTCAGTCACTCAGTAACGGAAGAGTGATATCTATTATATAAAAATGAATCGCTGATTTTGTTGCTAAGCGGAAATCTCGAGAACCGCTTAGCCGATTTCGCTAATTCTTTTTTCTAATATTCCTTAAAGTACGAGGACGGTTGTTACGGAGAGAAAAATTTAAAAAATTGTCTGAAAAAGTCTAAAAACAACACTTTTCTATATTCACATACAAAAGATTCGTAATAATAATTAAAAGTCAATTTGAACTTTAATACCATACCATAAAATTTAAGTGTTAGTGGAGGGGTTCCGGGAAGGTGTCCCGAATAGCAGAATAGGTATTAAAAAATCAAAGAATCGACTGTTAGACGGTACGAAGTTCGCCGGGACAGCTAGTATTATATAGATTCATGCCATGTGATTCATTAAAGAGGAAGAAAGAGGAAGAAAGAGGAGTTGGGAGTACTCCACCTCATCATCACCACGAGCCAAGGTCAGAGACGACTCACCTGCGAGTGTTCCCGGTGTCGCGACGAGTGCGCGGCCGCGCGCTGCGCCCGGGACCCTTTCACAGAACAAATAATGTATATAATAAGTATATAATATGTAAATATTTGCGTTTCATGAAGGCCTGCAATAACAGATTTTCTCATATACTTTCCTAAACTATGTACAATCCGCGACATTTTCATCCCATGTATACATTTGAGGTAGTGCTCCGTTGATTCCTCATTATTGTTTCTTGCATGCTCTCTCAAGGTTTCATTCATTATTACTTGCGTGCTATATCTGTCGTTCTTCATATAAATATTATACAAGATGATTTAGTCACTTGACATTGATATATTAATAGGGGGTGCTCAGTATTCGACACTCATTCCAAATATGTAATTAAAAGGGGTGCTAAAAATTTTACGTAATTATCCATTACAAACCCATTGTGTGGACAGACTGAGCGCACGCGGTTTAAGCTACTCCACTAAAGGTCATTAACCCCAAACCCGCAGAGAGCTGAGTTTCGGGCGTGTCCATACTTTCCGAGTACTTTTAGATAATTTTGATTGCAATTTTTGAAATAATTATCGCGTAGAATATTGACTTTATATTTTTAATCATTACCTACGACCATGTTCTTTCATGTCCTCGAGTGTGTCAAGTGAAATAAAAATCACCCTGTATATGTTACCTGGTCTGGGCGTGTGCGTGGCGCCGTCCCCGAGGTCCAGCTGCAGCACCCCCCCGCCGTACTCTGTCGACACGACACAACAATTTTACACTATTAATCAGCTACGGATATTTGTATTACAAAAATAAAAAATATACATTAAACACAAATATGAATAGAGCGCCGTGTGCGACAGTCACTCGCAAGATGTGTGTAATCTTACAGCAGGGGAGTCCAAGCGGGGATTTCGAGGTAGTTCCCGCCGCGCTCGAATGCGCGGCAGGAACGCGGCGGAACACCTTGTGTGGTACTCCCACCATACCTGAGCCCTTCATATAGGGTCAAACGTCTAGGGCAGGCGATCAGATTTATAAAAAAAACACACAACCAACATGACAGTCTACGTGCGCGACCTTGTGCATGGAAACGCTTTCGTTAACGCGTACGTGCGCGTGCACGTTCGCGCGTGTATTTGCGTGCGCGTGCACGTTCGCGCGTGTATTTGCGTGCGCGTGCACGTTCGCGCGTGTATTTGCGTGCGCGTGCACGTTCGCGCGTGTATTTGCGTGCGCGTGCACGTTCGCGCGTGTATTTGCGTGCGTGTACACGTTCGCGCGTGTATTTGCGTGCGCGTGCGCGTGTGACCGTTCCCCGCACGTACCGGGCGCGTGCTTGTGGTGGTGATAGAGGTCGCGCGCCGTCAGCAGGTGCGTGTTCGCGTTGGGCGCCATCGCCACGTCCGGCACCGCCGCCGACAGCCGCACCGTCCTGCACATACAAATTGTACAGACAAATTGTAAAATACAACATAATTTAATCATATACGTATTATGTCAATATACTATGTAGGTACGTTATTTTATGAATCTAACGCAGTTTCAGAATGGTACTTTATCATAGAGAAAAAACTAATGTAGACACACCGTAGCACATGTTTTAAGCTAATATACAACAGTTTTTATTTATATTGATCCAATTTAGAACTTTTCAGTACTTAATAATAATCTTATCCATTACAAAATGATCTGTAATGAAGTGGTGAATACAATAATAACTATAGAACTATAAAAACTGTTGTAAACTTGCGGCCAAACAACTAGTTACTGTCTGTCGACAGCATAGAGTACATTTTTATATACCATATTCAAAGAGACTGACTCAACGACTACCCTGCGTTCGTTTCTTTTTTTATGTACCCATAAGCTGACGAATCGCCTGTGGAGTAATCGTCATAAGCATAAACGATACTTATGTCCGACAAGAACGGAAGAGGAGAGAAGAAAGAGAGTTTTCAAAGACCTGAAACGCTGAAGGCGTCACCAGGGCACCATGATATACAATAGACACACAGTCGGTGACCGTCGCGCAAGCGGGCCGGGGCGACTGTGAAGTACCAGGTTAGCATAAACACTCACCGGCTGGCGGTGTCGCCGGGCCGCGCGGGCAGCTCGCGGCGGCACGTGCTCGAGCGGGAGCCCTCTGCAACATACAGCACAATGACGTACATCGCCGTACTATATTAACAACATAACTTACAATATCTACTTTGTACGGAATAAGGTATTCAGAATGGTTGATAACAAACTTTAAAATCTAAATCGATTAACGTAAGAATCATCAAAACGGCCCACTCATATAGTCTTCAGAAACATCACAAGGGAACAAACATAATTATGTACATACATAACACATGACCCTCCTTTGCGCAGCGCAGGCGGGTGATACAAATTACAACTTGAACACTCACCGAGGGATACCATGTTCGACGGGATGTTCCGGAAGCTGCCCGACGTGCCCCGGAGAGACCCTGTGCTGGACCTGCAAGGCACAAACATTCATAAGTACAAAATAAATAAATAAATATATACAACCATGGACGACACAATGTAAGCATGATATCATTATGTTTTATATAAAATTCTCGTGTCACAATGTTAGTTACCATACTCCTCCGAAACGGCTCGACCGATTTTTATAAAATTTTATATACATATTCAGTAGTTCTGAGAATCGGCTACTATCTATTTTTCATACCACTAAGTAATAAGGGTGGTCCACTCCTTAATTTTTTTTTTAATTTTAATTTTAGTATCTTTATTTATTTTTATTATTATTTAAAAACAAACGAGACAGAATTATACGATGTTTTGTCTCACTTTACGTGCCGGTTTTTTCAAGGATAGCACTTTTACTTACAAGCAATTTTGACAGCTGTCTCTCTTACTGTCTCTTACTGTCTCATGTTGGCCACGCTCACCACATGTCTGTCTATATCCTTCTCTGTCTACGTAGATACCTTACATACCTATTTTTTGTGTGAGTGCGTGCGTGTGTACGTATGTATGTGCGTGTCTGACTGACTGTCAGTCTGTCTCACCGGCAGCAGTCCTGGCGGCGCGGCGCGGCGGTCGGCTCCCACTCCGAGGCGGAGCTGTTGCACTCCCTGCGATTATATTAAGATAGATTAGAATGAAATATTTAATTTGTTTTTTATAGCATAATACTATACTAATACTATATAATACTATACAATTTAAATTCAATCATAATCATGTCCCTAATCACGTTAAATCGTAATCGTAATCGTGTGATCATTAATTACTTCTATATACAGTCTAAACTTTCCGTATAAAGACGGTGTTGTTCTACCCACCATTCGTTTTATTCAAACAAGTCCGTACAGCATGTTAAGGTCTGCGCACATTACACCAACTCGACGTCGACTCAACTCCGACTCCGACCGTTCCGTTCACGGGTGCGCGGCGAGCAGGACACATCTATCAACTATACGTTCGAAATTCAACCTTGCGTAACAACATATAAAGCTCATAATTGAATTTTAGTTTTGTCCAAGTCTTTTATTTGAGTCGGTGACGAGTGGGAGTTGATTGGGTCTAATGGGCGCAGTCCTTTAAAGTGCATTCATCTCACGCCCCCTCACCTCTCCGGCTCCGGGTCGGCGAGCAGCAGCTCCGCGCACGAGTCCGGCAGCGAGCGCTCGCGGACCGCGCGCAACGCGATCTGAACACACAGACACACACAATGGAGAAGGCAAAAGGGTCAAAATATTACTATCAAATACACCTAAAATCCGAGCTTAGGTCATATACATTACATAACTTTTTATTTCACTTCAATACATGCAGTATTTCCGAAGTTATAAAGACGAGAAGTTCAAGCCCTTTTTTGAATTTCCGCGCTTACGCTATGACGTCACGAGTTACGGCGAAAGTATAGAAAATATGGGTCTATGCAGTTCAAAAATCTATAACTTTCTTATTTCTATAGATACAGACTTGAAATTTTGCATAGATGTAGTAGATAGTATGTGAATTATATATGTTATTTTATTATTGATAACTAAGGTTTGCTCGCGGCTTTACTTGAGTTTAAATTAACATTTCGGTCAAAAATCCCTATCAACTACGCGCGACTACTGAGAGATGACGTCATCGAGTAGTGACCGCCCGCCTGCGTTTTTAAAAAAACCAGCGGCCGTAAATACGCACTTTGATCGTTAATATCTCAGCCATTTATTGAGATATGGAAAAAGTAAAAACACAGTTTTTCTTGTAATTTTTTATAGATTTATTTGACGTGTAAAAAAAAATTCGTTTGCCTGGTCTATTACAACATAACCACCGTAGGACACTAAAATCATTAATAACCAAGTAAACTAGAGTAAATTATAAGAGAGAAAAAATGACCCAAGCATGAATATAGAACAAAGCGCTAACACACTCGTGTGAGTGTGTCCCCACACTAGGATCCCGGGTGTCCCGGGTAGCATCAACAACACAAATAACACAACACATACGATCCGAGTACTAACAAACTGTATGTGTATATGCACTGTACATATTTATCTGTTACATAAATCTCTGCACCGGCCGGGAATCGAACCCACTCGTCTTGTTATCAGTAAATAATAATGACGCGTTGCGTTCTCCCCGACCCGACACCGACCTGCCGCTGCAGCAGCGCGTCGTCGGCGGCGCGCAGCCGCAGCGCGCTCGCGGCGGGCGGCGCGGCGCGCAGCTCGCGCGCGCGCGCCCGCAGCGCGGCCAGCGTGCGCGGGGACACGCACGCGGCGCCCTCCGCGCCCGCCGCCGCGCCCGCGCGCGCCGCCTCCGCCGCCGACGGGAGGCTCTGCGGGGTACGAGTACAGCAAGATGCAGATGGAAGCAAAACATGGCAAAGTTTTTATAGCTATAGCCGCGCGGCTTCGCTCGCCAATTTCCAAAAATCTTTACTTAGCGCTCACTTGCGTCACTTGAGGAACCTATATACAAAGTTTCAAGTGAATCCGTTGAATAAATAAAATGCTTCATTTTATTCCCTTTTTATCCCAATTGCCAAAATTCAATTTTAAGAGCATTACCTCGGCGGCGACCATGTACAGCGTGTCCGGGATCCGGCCGGCGAGCCGCGCCCGCCGCGCGCGCGCCAGCTCCGCCTCCGGCACCGGCTGCTCCTCCAGCAGCGCCTGCGGACAGCCGCCGGGGCGGTGGCGTGGTGAGCGGGCGCAGGGGTGGGGTGCAGTGCGTTACAGTGGGGTGTAGTGCGTTACAGTGAGGCACAGTGTGTTGCGATGAGGTATAGTGCGTTACAGGGAGGTATACTGCTTTACAGGGAGGTATAGTGCGTTACACTGAGGTATAGTGTGTTACAGTGGAGTATAGTGCGTTACAGTGAGGTATAGTGCGTTACAGGGAGGTAGAGTGTGTTGCGGTGAGTTACAGTAAACACATTGAAAGGCAAATGGTTCGAACGTTGGACTCGCAAAAAAGGGGCCCGTGTCCGAATCCTGCATGCACCTCTAATTTTCAAAAAGTATTATCGCAATAGAAACTTATTATCACGGGCTTCGGTGGTCAAACATCGTGAGGAAACCTGCACACTTGAGAATGTTCAATAGCGTGTGAAGTCCGCCAATCCACACTTGGCACGCGTTGCCTACTAGGCCGCAGCCTAGTATTCGTTACGCTATTTATGATCGGCAGTTACACTTCCAGGTATTATTCTTCGCCGTACAGCCCGACCAGTAACACTACGTGACAACACCTTGATCTCGTCGAGGTACGGCAGGAAGCAGCGCGCCGGGCGGCAGCCGCCGCGGCCGAGCCACGCGTCCGCCGACGACACCTCCTCCGACGGCAGCGGGCCCGCGACCAGCCCGCGCCGGATCACCTGCGGGCACGCCGACGGACACGTTAGTCGCTCGGGTGATATCATGGTTCGTCCTGGCGGTAGGGCTCGAGGACGAGATATAATGTTAATGGGTTTGGCTACAACGGATCAACAGTGGTCGCAGTGGCCTTTGGGAATGGTACCGATGACTAATTTTCAAGATAAAATTTAATTTAAGAAAAAAAAAAAACATTTTTAAGGTTACTCGCGTTAGCGGCCACAGTTACATGCATAAACTCAAAAATCAATATTGTCCTCATCCTAACTAAATTACCAAAAATTTAGGATGTACGAGCCATTAAGTCCTACACGTGCCGCTTACAAAAATGCAATTAGGCCGTATGAATGCATTTTTCACTCATCACTTACATAAGCATTTTACGTTATTGCAATAAGCCAGTGTTCAAACCGCACTCCTTCGGTTTGGCTGTTTACCTACTCCGTTACCCTCGCCAAGTCGTACACAACACATATGCCACTCTGGTTCTCGCGACCTCAATCCGAGTGGCCCCGAAAGAGGAACAAACTCCCCGCCCCACCTGGTGCAGCAGGTCGCTGTCCGGCGGCAGGTGCTCGAGCCGCACCAGCGGCAGCAGCGTGGCGAGAGCGTCCCGCGCGGCGCCCTCGCCGCCCGAGCGCCGCCGCCCGCGGCCCGCGCGCGCCCCGCGCAGCGCCGCGCGCCGCCCGAGCGACTGCGACGCGTGCCACACCACGTTCGGCTCTGCGGAGGGAACGTTGTGTTGATAAGTTAATAGCACTTAGCCTATGTTGTTCTTTTTTAACCGACTTCAAAAAAGGATTTTTTTTTATGTTTGTTACCTCGGAACTTTCGACTGGGTGCACGGAGTTTCATGATTCTTTTTTTAATTTAAAGATGGTGCTTCCCGTGTGGTCCCATTTCAATTTGGTCCAGTTCTGACAATGGTATCCATGAGGCATGGTTGCCTAAGTCGTAAATTGCTTTATTTTGAAGTCGGTTCTTACTGAGAAGATTATTTTACAACGCGCTCCAAGCAAAACATATTTCTTATACGGGATCAGCGGTCACATTAATACACACTGTCAAAAATTCAAGTAAACCTAATTGTTCAAGATAAAAATCCGCTTGATAGTCAGACAAGCAGCGAAGCCCCAGCAAGGGGGTCCCGTCGACACCCGTCCCCTAACGGTACGCACCCGCGGCGTCGCTGGCGCGCTCCGCGTACCGCAGCAGCGCGCGCAGCGCCGCGCCCTCGCTGGCCTGCAGGAACGGCGAGCTGAGCGCGTCGCAGAGCGCGGCGCGCGGCAGCCGGGCGGACGCCGCGTGCGCCATTATCGTCGTGAACTCGTCGCGGAGGTAGCGCATCGCTTGGCTGGGGGGGGGAGAGGGGGGTGGTCATTTAATTACACTGTCAACCAAGTTAAAAAAAAGTGTTGCGATCAACAAAGTGTGACGATACCGACGGCAAAAAGTATGAAATAGAAAGTCATTATATGCTTGTTGCAAGGGTCGTATTTATCAAATCAAAATAACATTAAATCAAAGTTAACATTAAACATAACAAGAATGTGTGTGTGTGTGTGTGTGTGTGTGTGTGTGTGTGTGTGTGGTAAATTCTTCAGATTGTCCATAATAAGACTTAGGCTTAGAATAATTACACTATAGAAACAAAGTCCGCGCGGACGTTTTGAAGCACCTCATTTGGAGTCAGAAATGAATCATGTCAACGCACGCCAAACGTGTCTCGCGAAAAAAAAAAGAATTATGACGATTTATCCATTTAAATTGTGTCACAAAATATCTGAAAAGCTATTTATGTATTATTGCTAAAAACATATGATTATCCGCAGCCGAATCATTCCCCGCTTTCGGGAAAGTTTCGGTTTAGTGCTTTTTAGACAGAGCACTTGTATGAAGACTGTTTTTCTATAGTGTTATTATTTTAAGGGCTTAGGTCAGAATATCACGACCGCGCCCACTGTGCACGGACAGGCGCGGCACATTTTAGCGGTTCGTCTGTTCAACAACGTGCGCAGCGTGTCCCTGGATTGCGGTGGACGTTTTTGCTTCCGAAGCGAAGCTAGACACGTGTATAGCCTCTCGTTAACAATGTTTCCGTCTCCGTCACACACGCGCAAGCGTCTCACCGGTGCACCCAGGCGGAGGCGTGCGGCGCGGCCGCCCAGCGCAGCACGGCGGGCAGCGTGTCGGGCGCCAGCGCGCGCACGATCGCGTCCTCGCAGCCTTGCACCACGATCGGCATCTCGAGGAACCTGCGGCCACACCGACAACGACACTTACAACCCGCTCGACAGTTTGTACGTAATACGAATAGAAAACTAACTAACGACGCAAGTTCGTACGCACGGAACGTACGTACGAACGTGCGTATGTATGCGGAAGATATTCGTGTACGATTTTTAAAATTTGTGTTCGGCTGTGCGTTTGTTTGTGTTGTACAGCTTTTGTCTAATAAGGAAAATAAGATACATTTATTAAATACTAGTCGACCCGGCAGACGTTGTCCTGCAACATGTATTAATCTATATCTCAGGCGGCGTATTAAGATGAAACATGCATCAGTTTTTAAGTTAGATCTCCAACAAGACAACTACAAACCCCGCTTCAATTTTCATTCGGTACATTTTACGTTATAGATACAGACAGACTTGCTTGCCCGTACACAGACAGAAAAAAATCTTAAAATAATATTTTTCGCTTCTATTGACCCTTTTCATATATTTTTTTATATATAGACATATATTGAACTCACCGTGCAATCTCATACAGCTGGAAGGCGTCGTCCAAAGCCGCGGCCGGCGACCCGCGCGCGGCGCCCGCTCTCGCCTGTGGACATAAAAAAAATAGTTTCAACTCCTTCAGAGCCCATTAATGAGGCACCGGTGTCTCGTAGCCGAGGAAGCGTAGAGTATATACGGGTCACCTCTCACGATGTGTTGTACAGCCACCGACCACACAGCCAATAGACTCCTAATAACAGGGGAATGACTTCTGTCAACACATCGCGCTTATAGTGACGATATAAATTCGTGCCGTCTCGTTCTCTCCCGTTGCTTAAATTAATCTATTTCTTTCCAACGTGTCGTGTGGCCTTGAATTAGCTAATCACAGCGTTGAATTAGCCAGTCGCCCCGCTCCGTGTTACCTCAGCCAGTTGCCAGAATGCATTCGATACGGAAAATCAAACATTAGGTGTCTATTGGCTGGGTGGTCGGTGTGTACAGGCCACAGTGCACCACGCTGGCCAAGTGCGGATTGGCGGAGTTCAAACATCACGGCCAACTCTCAGGTGTGCAGGTTTCCTCACCATGTTTGATCACTGAAGTATGTGATGATTAAAATCTAACCCCCCGCTCGACCCCCCGGTTCGGGAGTCCAGAGTTCAAATCACTCGGCGATCACTGCTATGCCAATCAATATAATTATATCAAAGTGGCACACTCACCGTCCCCCCGCCGCCGCCGCCGCCGCCGCCGCTGGTGGTGGCGGACGGTGACGTCGAGTTCCTGCCGATGAGGCTCAGGTCCACCTGACAAACATACACACGTGCACGCTTAATAATTGGTACTGAGAGATCGAGCACAATATTCTTTTTATTTTAACTGACACGGGTACTCACGATTGTTATTATTTATACCGATATTTCTAACGAATTGCATGGAACATGATCACTTCGAGAATGCGGGTCGAAATATCGGTATAAATAATAAAAATCGTGAGTACCCTTTATAGTTAAAATGTTTTGATAAGAGTTTAAAAATCATATTTTTTTTTATTTTACGAGCCAAACCAGCAGACGAACCCCCCCCGACGGTAACCGGTCACCGTCGTCGGACCACGGTAACACCGCCATCACCAAACACCAAACCAACCACCAACACCGACGCCCGACAAATAAAAGAAAAAAAGCAAACACCGGCTCGCAAGCACCCCGCCGGAACGCTTCTTTAACCGCTAACTTCATACAACGGACAGCAGCGACCACAAGTCCCCACCGCCCGCACCCCCCGCGGTACCTGATCGGTGTACGCGGCGTGCAGCAGCGCGCGCGCGAACCTCCGCGGGAGCACCTTCTCGTCGACGCAGACCACGGCGCCCGCGCCGCCGCCCGCGCCGCCCGCCGCGCCGCCGCCGCCGAGCACGCCGCGCCGCGACATAACGCTCCTGCAACAAGGATCAACTGTTGGTTGAACTCATCCCACTTCTGATCCTTTGGTCCTTCGAGCTGAAAAAAATTTTAAAGGCAAAGTCCGATCGATTCGTCTTAGGAACTGACACTTAAACTTTAAACTACTTGATCTAATTAGAGCTAATAATTCTGAGACACAATAATACCCTTTCTTCGTAGTATCACCGTCTACGTTAACGTCCCTCGTCGAGTAGTGAATAACGACCGAAGCTACGGCGCTGAGGGTCTACAGTGAGCACCCGGGATCCGTGCCGCCCGCTCCCGACAAGCTGTCTACTGTTAGGCCAGGGATTCCATACCACCTACTCCCAACGGTGGGGTCCATTACTTGTAGCTGGCCACCACAATCCAAGACCCGATCGGGAAAAGTGATCGAATCACAGCAAGAGTGTCGTTGGCCGACTTCAGAACGTGTCGATGCCACTGCCGCGTCACCAGTGACGTCACCAGCGCCGCCCCCTCACCGGAAGAACCGCGAGCGCGCGCCCAGCAGCAGCCGGTGGCAGGGCAGCTCCAGCGCCGAGCGGAACCCGTACGCGGCGCCGCAGCCGCCCTCCACGCGCCACGACAGCCGCGCGTCGCACAGCTCGCCTGACGACACGACACGACACACGATATAGATACAACAGCATAACATCCTAAGTATGTAACCACATTTATGCAAATGATTATCGCTCATTCATTTCACAAACGTCCCAAGGCGTACGTTCGTATACGTAGGTACGATGTATATATACGTGCGAACCGGCACGTACACAAACAATCCTCGTCGATACTCTTATTATAAGATAACCTACACCGTAGAAGCGAATCGTCAACAACGTACAGCGCCCGCAAGCATGCACGCACGCACGCACGCACGCACGCACGCACGCACACGCGCACGAACACTCACCGCTATCGAGCAGGTATCTCATGTCGTGGTGCAGCGAGTCCACGGCGAACCCGAGCAGCGCGGCCAGCCGCCGCAGCGCCGCCGCGCCGCGCCCGCACGAGCATCCGGCGCCTCCGCCCCCGCCCGCGCCCCCGCCGCTGCCGCCCGCGCGACCTGACACCGGACACTTATTTCATGTAGGTATTATTAAATACAAATTATCGCACCCTTATTAATATAAGGGCATAATGCAATAAAGTAGTTTTTTGGGAGTTCACGAAACATTTCAGCTAATTTTTGTATAATTATGTTTATTAGTCAAGTTGTAAGGTATAAGATGACATTTATACGAAAAATAAGCTGAAAAATCTCATCTAGAGTCTTCAAACCGTGAAGTCCCAAAACCTATTATACTTGTGTATATTACGCCCTTATAATACTAAGGGTGCGATATTGTCATTATTGTCATGTCAAGAAACGGCTAAAGAAACTCCTCGGCACATCTTTTGAAAAAATAAGAAATGCGTACAATTACATTACAGTGTAAGTTACTCACTGGCGGAGTTCTCTATACTGATGATGTCCAGCTCCGCCTCCGAGCCCACGCCCAAGTTTCTGTCCCACTCTGTGGACGAAACGAAACGTTATACTCCTCAGTTTTGTCCCATTACATTGGTATGTGGCGACATCGAGTACACGTCCCACGGTGACGTCACAAGCCTCAATCACGCTATCGAAGTTTTGTACAGCTCGCCTAGGGAGATCTGTCTTTGCCAAAAGTACTTTGACAAGTAAATTTATTTAGAAGTGTGGTCAGGACGGTCGACATTAATGGGTGGTCAGAGGTTGTCTAAAGATCCCAAGGTGCAATTAATATTGCACCTTGGGATCGTACCATCCCGGGGTAGAACTAATGTTCTACCCCGGGATGGTACCAGCGCCCGCCACGGTACCTAGTACCATTTCTACCGTTTAACTATTGTTTAACAGCTATTGTGAAAGGTGCGGATTCGGTTATACTTGTAGAGGCGATCTTAGCCTTCAAGGGTAGCAACACATCTGTGACCTTATTAGAATATGACTCTCACTAACAATTACTAACTGGACTAGAAGTGACAACAACTAACAGGACTAACTAACTAACTAACTAACAACACTAACAGGCCCTGTCCTGTCCTAACGAACTGATCAACTAACATTGTAACACCATCTGCATCTGCTAACAGAACTAACCATCCCAGTCCCGATGTGAATCTTGTTCTGTGTCGGTCACAGTTGTCAGGGCGGCAGCGGAAGGTGATGACAATGTTATTGATATATTTTTTAAACGTATATAACGGACACTAAACATTTTAAACACTCAACTCACGGGTACTCACGATTTTTGAATTCTTTCACCGTCTTCACCACACGTCACATCACGGCGGGGACTCGGTGATTAAAACTCAAAAATCGTGAGTACCCGTTCGCATTTCAAATGTACACAACATATACAAAGCGGCGGGCGGTACTGACTGGCGCACGCGGCGCACACGGCGGCCGAGGGCCCCGCGTACAGCGCCCACACGAGCGCGGCGGCCTCCTCGCGCGACAGCGACGCGCCCGCGCCCTCCAGCGGCACGCGCGACGTGCTGCGGCAGACAGACACACGGTACAGACATCATCCTATTATCCTATTAATATTATAAATTAATGCGAAAGTTTGTATGGATGTATGAATGTTTGTTGCTTTTTCACGCAAAAACTACCGAATGGATTTTGATGAAACTTTACAATAATATCGTCAGAATAACACATAGGCTATAATATATAAAGATATAGTGTGGATCAGCAATCTGCCAGTAAAAGTCTCGTCAAAATCGGTCTAGCCGTTCCAGAGATTAGCTCAAACAAACAGGCAGACGGACAGACAGACAAAAATTAAAAAAAAATGTTATTTTGGTACATGCACCGTTTATACATCCATATGCATTTAATAAAAAGCGGTTATTATAATATTACAAACAGACACTACAATTTTATTTTTTTCTATGTATAGATTTGCGTGTATAGATTTGTATAGATAGCGCGTACACGTGCGTACGTGCGTGCGTGCGTGCGTACGCGCGTGCGTGCGTGCCGACGTGCGCAGTACCTGCAGTGCTTCGCGAGCAGCTGTCTGAAGTAGGAGCAGCGCGCGGAGAGCAGCGCGCGGTGCGCCGCCACCGCCCAGCCGCCCGCCCCCACCAGCTCCACGTCGCACCACCACCTGACACGGCACACCATTCATATCATAGTGTATATGATATATACATAGTACATATATATACATAGTGTATAGTACGCCCGGCGGATCTTGGCCGCTCTGAACTTTGTTCGGATCGCTGCGCAAAAGTCAACTTTAGGGTCGAAATGGTGACAAGACGCGCGCGGTGTCGCTTTGAGCATTGTTTGTCTCAGTCGCACGCTCAGTGTTCGTGTCGCTATCTCTCTCTAAAGTACAATACCTGCGCACTATATCCGAAAGCCTAACTTCACGCTAGAACCGCCGGCCGTACTATACGGTTCAACCATACACCAAGTTATGATTGAATGAAAACTGATATTTGTAGTTTACACTGATTTAATAATTAAAACTGATTAAAGTGAACTGTTATTGATGGACTGATGAATGATTGAGCACACGTATTACGCGGTCGCGATAATTTCGTGAACTGTCTCGATGGCGGAAATGCGCTGATGGCGCATTAAAATAAAATTCTTTAATCTTAAAATTGCTTATAACTAAAGTGACATGTCAAATGTTACACATCATTTGCGACTACTGTAAGGCTCGCTCGTATTTTTTTTTTCTATATATAATCGAGGAGTAGGTGTACACCCGGCCCACCTGTCGCGCAGCGCGGCGGCGAGGTCCGCGTGCAGCGCGGCCGCCGGCTCGCGCGCGAGCTCCGCCTGCGTGACGAGGTCGCGCAGCGCCGCGCCCGCCTCCAGCTGCTCGCACACCAGGAACACCTCCACCACGCTCCACGACGACACCACCGAGCGGATGAACCGCGCGTGCTCGCAGCCTGCGCGCGGACCACAGGGAGGTTAACTAACGTCATTCTGTTGATCCTACCGCCGTTTCGCAAAGGTGCTTCGTCATTTTTATATAATCGAGGACAAAAACCTCCGAAACAATTAGAATAGACAGCAGGCAGCCTGACGGAAAGACAGTCAGACCGACTTTAAACCAGCCAAGTCGACCATTTTGTCCAAGACAAAGTTTGTAGACTTGTGTAGACCTGATAGAAGATGGCAATGAAGTAATGTTCTCGTGTAAGTGACGATATTCATTGTCTTTACCTATATATATAAAGAGAGAAGCTGACTGACTAGCTGACTGACTAGCTGACTGACATATCAAGGCAGGGCCTAAACTGTAAGGGTTATAAACTTGAAATTTTGCACAGGGGCTCCTTTTATAACGTGGGGGAGCACTATGAAAGGATTTTTGAAAATTCATCCCCTAACGGGGTAAAACGGGGATACAAAGTTAGTGTGAAAGTTCTCTGATTTTATCAAGTGTAATATACTTATTTAGGGATTTTTGGTGGGCGAAGCCGCGGGGGAAAGCTAGTGAGAAAGTTGTTCAGAATATGAACACAAACGGCAGGGCACCGACCTCTGTCCGGGCGGGCGTCGCGCGGGTCCCGCGGGCGGCGCGCCGCGGCCGCGAGCCGCCGCCGCAGCGTGCCCAGCCCGGCGCCGCCCGCTTTCTTCTTGCGCTCGCTGCAACGCGACGCACGCAGTTCAATCACGGTAACAGTATCATAGGTCACGTACATCACGGTAATATATCATATTGTAAGCAGTGATAGCCGTGTGGTTGAACGTTGGACTGCCGAAACGGAGGTTCCGGGTTCAAACCCCGCACGCACCACTAATTTTCAAATATTATGTGCGTATTAAAACTTAATTATCACTTGCTTCGGTGAAGGAAAACATCGTGAGGAAACCTGCACACCTGCGAGTTCTCCATAATGTTCTCAAAGGTGTGTGAAGTCCACCAATCCGCACTTGGCCAGCGTGGTGGACTATGGCCTATACCCCTCACACTGTGAGAGGAGACCCGTGCCCAGCAGTGGGACAGTTATGGGTTGTGATGATGATGATGAATATTGTAAAATTGACGACCCGGATGGCGCAATGGTTAACACGCCGGATCGCCGTTCCGACGGTCCTGGGTTCGATTCCCGGCGAGGCGGAAATTTGAATGATGAATTTAAATTTCCGTTCTTGATCTCGGCGTGTGTGTTCTTGTCTTGTGCGTTGTCCATGGCGCCCACGACACGGGGTATCCTAGTGTGGGGCTATGAGGGTGTAGCGTTATGTTATGATATATAAAATACTGGTGTGTGTTACTTACCGTATGACGTCGGCCATGGTCGGCGGCGCGGTCGGAGCGCCACCGTCGCACGCGTCGCCCTCCTGCCGAACATCATCACATCGTCATCATCATCATCATCACATTGAAATAAAACACGGAATTGGTGGAACGAAGTACCTTAACTGTTATCCATGAAAGTGGGGATGTAATGGAACCACCTCATCACTGACCGTAAGGTGTCAATAATACAAATCGACTCTCGGCCAGGAGTTATTTACTTGGCGATGATGTTTACCATAAGAATACTTGTGTGAGCTCTGTGTTATCTTTCTAAAATGCCTGCCTGGCTAGATTCCACCGTCACGCTTAAGTTGAACAATCTTTGTTCAAACAAGACATCGGAGGCTCCCCATATGTGCCAGATGACTGCCTAGGGAGATTATACTGGGACCCACATAACCCTCAACCCGTATGGTCGGATATGTTTTGAAAATATACCCCAAATGAAAATATTCGGGCAGCCTTACTCTTCCAAAGCTGTTATCGACGTAACAATGCCTCCGTCATAGTTACTAGAGAACCGTGCCGTGGGGGGGCCGTAGAGCTCACCTGCGGGTTCGAGAGCGCCGCGCCCATGTCGTGTCGGCGCGCGCGCAGGCAGCACAGCAGCCGGCTCATGCCCCGCCCTGCATCACCGCCGCGAACGCCCGCCTGCCCCTGAAACGGCCGCCCAACGCGACGAGGTTATCAATCTTATATGTATGTCCGGATTGATTGGAATAATAAAATTTTATGCTGAATTGTGGTATTCAGATATGCTTCAGAACTGACTTTTAAATGTGTTTTATTGTATGTTCTATGTGTAGGAGTACTATCTGGAATAAATCTTTGTTCTTCCTCTTTTCTCCCCACAGCTAGGTCGCCACACTGCTTTGCGTAACAAACTTTTAATATTTCAAAGCAAAGCAATCATAACCGGATATGCTCAGGGTTGTCCTCAGACAAGAAAACTGATTTATGGTTAATATTGTTTTTTTAATACAAACATACATAGTTTATGAAAATTAGAAGTGTTTGTCGGATTCAGTCTCAGAAACCCTGTTTTGAAGTTCAACGTTCAAACCAGTTGCAAAGTAGAATAATCTATAGTTGTAGCAATGGCAATTGGGTAATGCACTGGTTAATAAAAGGAGAAGCTGACTGACTGACATATCAACGCAGGGCCTAAACTATAATGGTTAGAAACTTGAAATTTTGCAGAGGTGTTCCTTTTATAACATAGGGGAGCACATAACGTAAGAAAAAGGATTTTGGAAAATTCACCCCCCAAGGGACTAAAACGGAGGTGCAAAGTTAGTATGAAACTGCGGTTTTTGAAGTTATTCGAATGAAATTAAGTATCAGGGTTTTTCATTGAAAGTCATGAAACACGTATAAAATATTTTTCGAAAATCATCCCTTAAGGGGGTAATTATTTTATCAACTGATTTTATCAACTTTTATAAAACATACTAGTTGTCCCGGCGTACTTCGTACCGCTTTATAATTAAAAAATGTTTTGGTGATATATCGACAGCAACGCCACCTATCGGGTCCAATTGTGAATCTAAACCATTCCCAGATCCCCTTGAACACACACAAAAAATTTCATCCAAATCGGTCGTCGTTAAAAAATGTTTTGGTGATATATCGACAGCAACGCCACCTACCGGGTCCAATTGTGAATCTAAATAATTCTCGGATCCACCTGAAGACACACAAAAAATTTCAACCAAATCGGTCAAGCCGTTTAGGAGGAGTTCAGTGACATACACACTCACACTCGAATTATATATATTAAGATTTTAAATCCTTTTAATATTATAAATGCGAAAGTTTGTATGGATGTATGAATGTTTGTGGCTCTTTCACGCAAATACTACCGAATGGATTTTGCTGAAACTTTATAATAATATAGCTTACACATCAGAATAACACATAGGCTATAAATTATAAAGATATAGTGTGAATTATCCAAAATATATAACTAAATCTTTGCAAATCGAAGAAATAAAGTTTCCCGAAGCGAAGCGAGGGCAGGTCGCTAGTATGAAATATATACAGAGCAGGAGCCTTCTAGTTTACCGTTGGTCTCAGTTTTAACCACAGGTGTACAGGTACAGGTAACTAAGTGTGTTAAATTTCATACTCCTCCGCGCAATTTTCGTAAAAACGGGTGCAAAGTGGAAAGGGATATATAAAGATAGTATCCTCTTTATTTGTGAATAGCTTCAAATAAAACACATTCAAATTAGAAAACAGATAAACCAACAAACAGGCAAAAAGTTCTAAAACTCATTGATATTGATTTGATAAACACCCCAAGTATCACCCCAAGGATTATCTCATATATTTTCCATGTACAGACATAAGTAACAATTTTATTATATGAGACATGACTTACCTAACATTGCTTCACAAGTCACTTCATATCTAAATATGGTGTGTGTGTGCAATATTTGTTTACAGCTTAACACACATACACAAACCACTTTACACAACATTACTGACACAGATACCTACTTTTGATTATGTACAAAGACTCAAATTAAGTTTCGAAAATAAAATCGACCTATTTTTTTTTATTTACTCTACTGGCTGATTTGGTTATTCAAATAGCTGAAAATTGAAAATTGGAATTTTCCTGTTTTCTGAGGAAACTTTCAGGAGTTCTAAATAGGTACATAGCGAAATTGGGCTGCCCTATTTAGTATATCGGAGGACGGTATATCGAAAGTGAACGTTTGGGGGTGGAGTTGGGGGGCAATATGACGTCATTGCGCGCGCAGCTGACCCCACCAGCCTGACCTACATAAACCGACATTGCAACTTGCAACACCTCGATAAATGTCAACAGGGCCGCGAAACGCCGCGCTATTGACTAATGCTAGCCCAGAAACCGATTCCACCATCACTACACGTAACCAGTTACAAGGAAATTATGTTACTTATATTGCAACTTTTCAATACAGCTTTATGAATGGCACACATTCACAAATAGCACTAACAGTGGCTTTACTCGAATTTACATCGTCGTACTAACCAGTGGTCCCGTTCATCACAGCTGCACTGAAATAATCCACTTCCAACTCCACTAAAACATTTTCACGCACGGTCACTGACATCCACAGACTCTTGGACCGCCATTAAACCATGTATCAAATAAATCGCATACAAATATCACTGAACACAGCGTGGGTATCCCATAATCACTTAGCACATACTATTTGTATAACTAAATCTAACTTTTAAGAAGATTCAGTCGCGGAAAAAGCTCAACGTATCGTTTTATAGACGCGATCACGACCCGTTACACTTCGGTTCGTCTTCGTCGCTCTTTTGACACTGCTGTCAACCGAATAAACTTATAAATAAATACCAGTACCGACCTACCGACCAGTTGTACCAAACTTCAGACATAAACAAGTCGGATTGTTCGGATTAGTATTACCGTACCTATGGGTTAGTGTATCTAGAGATACTCTATGACTCCAAATCTATCTATGATATGATTTACTAATCTGTGGTTCTGAGTTCTGATTCTGAACATTATCATTCTGGTTCCAGCAATACAATACAGATCAACTAATCAGTATCGTACAGTAGTAATCTGTAAACTCAGTGTTGCCAGATGCCATGAACCATTTATCTGTATTTGAAACGGCTAAAATCTGTATAAAATCTGTATGCCTATTTTAACTCAAAATCTGTATTAAAAAAAAATAGAATATTAGTCGTCATCATAAAAGCAGATGTTCAAATCTATTATATATATTTTTTTTTCAATACATAATTAATACATTTAATGTTTTAAATAATAAAATGAATTAAAAACCAAAATCATGAAGAAACGAAACGTAACGACATAGATTAGTACCGACCTCGTTTGGTATTATTAACTGTCAGTGTCAACTGTCAAGCAATCAAATTCAATTGTCAATATTGATTATTGGTTTCCGCGGATAGGATTGATCACGGCGGTAGCGCGACGACGACGGCGTATAAACACAGAGCACAACGAAATTACGAACAGCGCGGAACGGAGTCGGAAAGACGTCTGAAATTCTGAAATATTTTTAAATGAAATCAAAACCAAAACAAAATGTCAACGTTCATTCATCACTCAACGTCACTATCAGTCAGTAGACTCAGTAGTGTCAGTGTCAGGTTAGAGTTGCCAGAAGTTAAAGGTGCCCATTGTCGCAAGCTTTTTATCTATCTACTGAAATTCAAGCACAAATAAAAAAACAAGGGCGGATCTTTTTTTTATTATCATAACCTTGTCATAATCGGAATAATTTTCACTTTCTCCACATCCAAGTTTTGTTTTTGTACAAATTTAGGACCAGCCCCCATACATTTTTTGAATTTAACATTTGAATTGATCAACATTCAACTTCAACTGTCAATGTCTTCAAAGTAGTTCAAAGTTCTGTTTAATAGCGGCTGTACACTCACTCTCGCTCTCATTTGACGAGGCGAGGCGAACGGCCGAGCGCTACCAAGTACACTCTCGTACGAGTGCAATGCACTCGCTCGGTTAGCAGTCTCGCTCTCGCGAGTTGCGAGACCGCGAGAGTGTACAGCCGCTATTAGTTGAATATGGTCCACAGACTAGGTAGGAATATGGTCATTTTATCAATAGAGTAAAAATTCTGTATAAAAATCTGTATCCAGTGAAAATCTGTATCACACATCGAAAATCTGTATAAATACGGAGAAATCTGTATATATGGCAACGCTGTGTAAACTAATCAGTTAAACATTTGCGCAGATTCATTGTACCTTGTCCATTTGAAGTTGTTTTGTATTGTGAGACTTGTGAGTCTATATAAAGTCTGTGTAGATATTTTTCACACATATTTTTTTATGCTGTGGTTGTATGTATAAATTCTTTTTATAGTCTATCTTCTTCAATATAATCTGTGGTTTGACATGTTTGACTTCTTATTTTTCTATACAAACAATTTGAAATTAGACCAAAAAAAAACAATCGTTTCGTTGATTCGTTCAGCATGCAATGATATGCAATGCACATCACGTCCAATTTTGTCAGTATTTATATTTTCATATTTTGTGTTTGATTCGTATTTTGATATTTAAAAGATTATTTGCTTACAAAATCAATTACAGTTTTGTCAACATGGATTGCTATTATTATCTTGAAAAAAGGTATGTGTAAATATTTAGGTTTTTTGGCGATTAAGATTTTGTTATAAATCGCTACAGCTGTCAAAGGGAAAAATATAAAATATATAGGTAGTTATTTTAAAAACATTTCAAAACATATACTCCTTACGATTGTTAAACTGATTTGTCTAATATTATTTTGACCTGCTATTTAGCGTTGCCGGCGTAAAGGTTTTTTCATAGTATGTATAATGTGTACAAATCGTTAGATCTTACAAATCTGGTTGCTGCTCTGGAAGTTATGGTTTATAGACCAGTTATCACATACACTTTTTTGCTGAGATTGGATGGGATTCTATAAAGTGACATTTTTTTCGTAGTAAATCGATTGAAATAAAACATTTGTTACCCCAAGCTTACCTACTGTAAAATATTAGTGAAAACCGTATCCAAATTTCATAAATTAATTATTGAGGATGTTGGACAACTTTATGGACCAACAGACGAGAATCAAAAAACCATTGACAATACAATGGAACCCCATTGCATTAATAAATACTCTCACCCAATATAGTTGTATCCACATTTTAATTTGTGCTGAAATGTGTTGTGACACCAGGGGAATAGAGTCACAAATGTGACTATGTGTGGCAAGGATTGTCATAGTTACAAAAAGCTTGATATTCATGTGAGATAACTTATGCATTGCCCATTTTATATAATAGTTGGATAGTTGGAATACATTTCCGTTAGTTGGGCGCATATGTCGCCACTGTGTTAGGTCAGTTATGTCTACATTAGCACAAGTAACGTCATAATTGTGTATGTGCTATGTGACTCCGTGACAGATGTTGATATTCCCCCATGGTCACTTTACGAAAATGACACACTTTGTTTAATGAATTCAGAGGTTAGAGCAATCCCCAGACGAATATTCCACTTATGGTTGTAAGAAATCAGATGGAATTGTACATTGTTTTGGGATTTTTTGCTTGTGCACAGCTAATGGAAATACCTGAATTTTATGTTAATACTTAAGGACTCGCGTCTAATGGACCAAGGGTGTAAAGGACCCAGTCCTTCGTATTTTGTTTAATTACACTTAAATTTTGACGTTTTGACGTTGCCATTCATAATACCTTTCAACAATTGTGAAGCATGGCAAATAACAAATCTTAATCATCAATTGGCAAATAGCAAATCTTAGTCATCAGTTAGCGCACTGCATTTGAATTATATGTGATTTTATCCCAAAGAAGATATTTTAATTTTGTTAATTTTTAAAGTTGTTGTTATTTTTTAAAAAAACCTAATGAATTAATTATTGATTTCTCATTGTTATTTTCTCTAAGAAGTTACATTATAGTAGTGTAAGAATATATAGAATATTTTGTTTAAATTTATTAATTACAATAAAAGTATGGTAAAATTCCTTATATTTTTGTAGTGTTGACTTTTTGATATACAATAATGTTTAAAAACAATAAGTATTAGTATTTGATTGAATATTTTTTCAATCCAGCAAACCCGGTAGCGAGTATTTGTGTTACAAATTAAGGTGCAAATCCCTAACCACCCTTCCGAAATGCAAGTACTGTTCAAATTAAACATTGTGGAACAGAGCTTCAACTGAACTCATTAATGTCCCACTACTGAACACGGTTCACTCGTTATATCTGAAAAGATCTAGAGCATACTCCCACATGCTCAACCGTGGCTCATGCTAAACCAAGGCAACCCTTATCAGAAGTTGTTTATTGGGTGCTGGTATGAAGGTACTCTATGCTCGGCGATAGGGCTGAAACTAGACTCGCTAGCTATCACAATCTTGCTTGAGTAAGCTGCCAAATAACTCTGGATGAGGGCTTGAGACCCAGTTATTTTATCTTCTTTCTATCTTGGCCGACAACTCACCGGTGAAGCCTTTGGTCTTACTGAATTTACTGATGTCCATGGGGATGTCAGCTCTTTTGCCGAATATTAAAATAAAAAACAATGGTATTGTAAGCAAAACCAACAAAACATTTTTCTTTTGATTTCAGATAATTTGGGACATTATGGATTCTCTGTCTGAAAGTAGTCAAAATTCATTATCAACAGTCACCTCTGATTCTGATTCTGATTTGGACACAATTTCTGGCTCCGACTCACCTGATATCGGCCGACCGTATTCACCTGTTCATAACTCTGATTCTGATTCTGATTTGGACACAATTTCTGGCTCGGACTTACCTGATATCGGCCGACCGTATTCACCTGTTCATAACATCGACGTTTCTAACATTTACGAAGACGCCTTTGTTGCTTTGGGGGAGGTATTGGACCATATCCATAGACACTCCTCGACATCTACTCCTAGACGACGACGTCGTAGATCTCCGTATAATACTCGTTCGCGTGCGCAACAAAGGAATGCGCACCGACAGAGTGAGGCGGACAGCGACACAGAGGGTAGTGATAGTAGTACGACAGACATGACAGAGGAATCCAGTCGCGGTTCTCCGCCGCGCGAACAACACGTCTCTGAAGAGAATGAGCCTCCAGCAAAAGTCAGAAAGTTGAGTTCTCCCATATTAAATGATCCCGAGGAAAATGATGGAGAAACCTGTCCGATCTGCTTGGATTCCTGGGGAAACTCCGGAGACCATCGCCTCGTCGCCCTGAAATGCGGCCATCTCTTCGGCTTTAAATGTGTCGATAGGTGGATACGCGGAAAGAGCCACAAAGACCGATCCTGCCCCACCTGCAAAACGAAAGCGTCCATCAAAGACATCAGGTATATATACGCGAAGAAACTGGCCGCCGTCGACACCACGGAGCTGACGGCGCTGCAGAAGCAAGTGGAAACTATACAAAATGAAAAGAATCAAATTGAAATTGAGCTGCAAGCGACCAAGATGGAACACCGCTCTTTGGCGCTTCAAATGGAGCTTTTGAGGAAAACCCTCGCTTCAAACTCCTCTGGCACACTGTCGTCTAGACGAAACTGGAGGTTCTCTCTCGACAAGAACTTGGAAGTGTGGAAGGACGGCGGCTGCAGGGTGCTCGCCTACAACTGTCGCACTTACGAGTTCTACGTTTCCCAAAAAACATCAAACAACATTTTCTTAGCATATGGTGTGAGACCGATCAGCTGCGTTGACTACAAGTTTGGGCCATTCATACCCCTACATCCGAAGGCTATCAGGGACGTCGCGTACTCCCAGCGGACGGATTTCCTGATGAGCGTGGGCCTCGATGGGGGGGTGAAGATTGTAGAGCGTGGGATCCTGACAAAGACCATTCAGTGCGGGATGCCGCTGTGGTCCTGCGCGTGGGACTACACCAGACCATACCATTTCCACATCGGTGGCGTGGGAGGGGTGGTAATGACGTACGACTTAAGGAGCCCCAACGCCGCCATGGAGACAATATCGATGCCGGGCGACATGTCGCCAAGCGTATCGCTAGTTTCAACGGAGTTCGGGGTCCTGTCCTGCCAGCTCAATACAACTTGGCTGTGGCAGAATGCTTTGGTCGCATCGAAGCCGCAGCAGCTGCCTCTGAGGGGTCCCTTCGTGTCGCTGTGCTACGACGAGGACTCGAAGCGCGTCGCGATCTCTTGCCGGCCCAGCAACAACGAGCGAGCGAAGGTGGCGCTGTATAAAGTGAGCAAGAGTTCGAACGGAGTGTCCTGTGAGTTTGAACAAAATATGTTCGGGTCTTCGCGTTCTTCCGTCATGTCTCGCGCTGCGTTCGTAAAGTGCCCGGAGTCTACCTGGGTCGCGGCGTATTCCGAAAGCGACTCGGCGTTGCTCCTCCATCCGACGGACGGCAGCAGGATAATGTCGCTGCACGCGGTCGAAGCGGCTTTGGATGTCTGTGCGGGATATGTGAACGGTGGAACGATTGTGGCTGCTCTGTCGGACGCGAGATTACGGCTCTACAAGGCTTACACCCCGCAAGTTTACTCGTGATGAACAATGTGCTGCAGTGTTTCCACGCAGGGTGTCTCCATGTAGGTCTTCTGCGATAAGGTAGTTGTGAGATTGATCTAGCTTTTTTTTTACTTTTAGGCCGACATTCCACGGCAGCGCAGCCTGTGCACGGACACGTGGCGGATTTTAGCTGAGTGGGCGCGTTTGTTTGACGACGTCATTTCTCGTGCGGCTCTCCTTGCGTTGCGGTTGATTCGCGCCCACGTATAGTTGAGTTGTGTTATAAAGTGCTGCTTAGAACGTGATATCCGTTTCTTAAAAGACATTTTAGTTTAACAAAATGTAAGGCAGTAGTTTATTTAATTTTGTGACTGGGTAAGGCCGGGTTCTCGTTACGCCGGACCGAAACTTGCTGGATTTCGTCACCTCCAGGCCCCTTACCTCCTTGGGCCAGTGTCTCCGAAGCGAGGGGTCTGAATTCGATCTACCGGGGCAGATATTCTTCGATGGTGTTGGGAAAGTGTATGTTTTGTTCATGCCACCCACGCAGGGGATCTTACAGCAGAGGTATAATTATATAATCGTTAAGTGCCCTACAACTGAAAGAAGGCAAGGATTTTGATATTAGCTTGTTTGTATAAGCCGGTCAGACTGCCTCCGCCGCAGTGATGTTGCAATGCCAGTGGCCGATTATAAGGTACCGGACTCGGCGTGTGAACATCCTCATGTAGGGTGCGTTCCACTAAGCGATGACAATGTTCACGACGTTCCTTTATCGGTTCCACGTGATGACGAACTCGAGTTACTGAGTATTTTGCACAAAGATGGGCAATGTAATCGTGATTACGGATGACCATTTCCTCTGTGTACATTGATTGTAGAGCTTAGTGGAAAATGATACAATTTTAACCAGATACCGGCCATATCGCGCGTGTGTAGGTGCATTTATCCCGCAAAGCGTGTTGGGACCAGGTTAACAGTGGTATACTTATCACTAGAAGAAAATGTATTTTTTAGCATGAATGATGTGATATCCTTGGATTGTGTTTTCATTACAGTTATTAATATGGATAATGAATTTCAATTGTAGTTAGAATCCATCAAGAAGCATTTCCCAGGGTGGTCTTCATTGTCCTTCAGCACATACCCTGGACTAGGTGCTAATGTCAGTCGCCAAAATTAATTTTAATTACAAGTTACCGGATAGGCAGTTCAACGTCGCCAATGAGCAAAATGTTGTATTAATTTTAAAAAAGGGATTCCCCAGTTTGATTCATGAATCTATAACCATACAAATATAAAGCTGAGTGTTTGATTGTTTGCACGAGCTAATCTTAAGAACTACTGGTTCAAACTGAAGAAATCTCTGTGTTGGATAGTCCAGTAATCGAAGTAGGCTATTTAACATCACACTGTGACCAAAAGATGAATGAATATGTTGAAAAAATGGGAAAATATTTAATATTTATAAATTTAAAGAACAAGTGTCCCGAAGCGATGGCGGGTCCACTATAATAAAATTACGTGATTGGTCGGAATTGAAGGTAGGTACGACAAAAATAGGAAATGAAATTTGTTACAATATTTAGACGGTAGATTGTTAATATATTATCACTGCCCTCAACCAATCTACAAAAATAATAGTAACTCTCGTTGGTAACGAGAACGAGGTTTGGTTGTGTGCGCGCCGCAGACGCAAGCTTCGTTGGTACCTTTGAAGACAATACTTTAAATTTTATTGAAAACATTACTTTTTGTCCTTTTAAATGAGAAATTTTCGTTTGCTTAGTAACAATAAAATTATAAATAAGTTGTTTTGGTTGCATCATTTTAGAAAATGATTGTACTTTACTATTCATCACTATCTATGTTTGTGTGTATGTATATTGTGTGTTTTTTTTGTTTTTATGAAGTTAAGTGTAACTTTAGGTACTAGTTAGAATTTCTGTAAGTGCCATTAATAAATTACCTTACACCAGAGATGGCTTACTAATTACAATTTTTACAATTTTACCATAATTACAAATAACAATTTCATCTGGTGCATTTTGCTAAAAATGTAATTTATGATTACGATTACAACTAGAGGCACGGAGATGTCCCCGCCAAGTCCCCAGATATAATTGTAATCTGTAATCATAATTACATTTTGAACATCTGCGTTCTGCGTTACACTAGGGGAGGGGTCCATGAGACCACCTGTGACAATTCGTTGTCACCGGTGTTCACATTGGGGAGTGGGGGTTAAAAATTCTTAAATTTGTGTAATGTATGTACCAAAATAAATGTCACTATCACAATGGAATTATTTTTACAATGTTCTAACAATTATAATGTTCATAGTGCTGCCAACGAAACTAAATAATTAATGTTTATAAGTTAAAAAGGTGAAAAACATTTTTATTGGGATCATCTACAAATAAAATTATTTTAATTGTAACGCGAAATAAAATACTCGTGTACCGTCTTCCAAACCATTTTATTTAATGACCTTGAACTTGTGTTTTTATTAAATCATTTCTATTCTCGACACTGGCATTAGTAATAGTAAGTCGATGGCCACAGGCCATAAACATTTTGGAGACTTTCTTCACATTATATCTTATCACATCACATCGCATCACCAGATTTCCTCCGTTACACTACTTAGTGCAGAATAAATGTTAAATAGTTTTCTTCTGTACGTCAGTGAAAAACGCTGTGAAACGGTTGACGTTTCTAATATATACTGAATTTAAACTACGTCAATATTGTTTATTTTTGAAGTGAAAACTTCTTGAGCCGCGTTGGGCACTTTTTGGGAGGGGGAAATCCTTCTCTCTGTATTCCGTGGGGAAATCTATGGGTTCGCGTCACCGACATGCTGTGACGTAGTGCGCCGCATCGATGATGCGCAGCGGTCTGCTTACTAACATACTATTGTATTAAGTTAATTATATTTTCTAAGTTTTAAGTTTTCACTTCCGTCGGCAGTTCTGATGACTGCTTCCAATTTTTATTATTCTTTCCGCCGTGAAGGACTGGAATAAGCTGCCTGCGTCGGTGTGCCCGTTCGATTATAACAATAACTATTAACTAAGTAAAACAGACATATTTTATCCCTGGTACCACTATTACCTCCCAAAATCGAGATTTTTCGTTCAGAAATTGTTGGACGTCTCATCAGAATGAAGCTACTCACAGAAAATTAGCTTGACGGAACAAGTGGAAAAATGTACTGGAGATCCCGGACCATAAGGTAGGTACACACTCTTTTAAATAGGTAGTTTGCTGTGGAGCATATTATACAGGGTGCCCCGTAAGTAGTGGACCAACGGGTTATGGGGGGTAGTGGGACTTATTATCTACCAAAAATACTAAATTTTATTGTCCTGGACCTTGTAGTTCTTGAGTTATGCTTTTTTTCAAAATGTGATGAAAATATCATCCACGTAAGCTAAATATTAAATTTTACCACATTTTTTTTTATGGTAAAAAAGCTTAGAGTATATATTACGGTAGTATAGAGCACGCGCAACGAGGTGGGAACTCCTACGACGGTTGAGAACAACACGACGTTCCCGCCGCGAGCTCTTGTAGTCGTGGTTGAGTGAACTTGAGTGCTAGCGCTGTGCGTTCCTACAGAGAGTTTTCGAATATTTACGTATCAAAATGGTCAAATGTGCAGTTCAATCTTGCAAACACGATACTAGGAAACACACAAAACTGAAATCCAGTATCACATTTCATCGGTAAGTCGATTTATATACTTATTTTTATGAAAACAAATCACGCATCGCGGGGGTGAAAGAGACGTGCGGGGCGGGCACGCTGGGCACGCGTAGGACTCCCCGCTCGCCCCGTTCCCCGCGCTTAAGTGAAGCGTGGAGAGCGGTGATGTGACGCGACCAACGCTGTAGTCGATATTTAAAATATTTTTTTAAATGTTAGCTATGAACCTATATAATTATTAGTAACCTATAATATAGGTGGATTTTGAATATTAAAGTTACATTAATATATTATATTATATATTATATTAATGTAATATATTATATATTTTATTAATGTAACTCAATTATATATTAATACTCAAAATCTTTTAAACATTTATTATAAATATTTTTGGTGTGTGTTTAGTACGATTTTAGTACTTTTTAGTATTTTAATGCGAAAAATATTATAGCGTTAACTAGCGTCATCATACGTACCGCGAAGGACTGGAACAAATTGCCTGCGTCGGTATTTCCGTTCGATTACAATGTATGTAGGTATCTTCAAGTCAAGAGTGAATAGGCTTCTAAGTTATTGCGCCTTACCACCCTCGACTACATCGCTGCTTACCATCAGGTGGGATTGTAGTCAGTAGATAGATTGTAGTAGTTAATGCTTTAAAATTTGCGTTGCCATAATTATATACAGATTTTTTCGTATTTATACAGATAATCGATGTGCGCTACAGATTAGCACTGGATACAGGTTTTTATACAGAATTCTTACTCTATTGATAAAATTACCATATTCAACTAAAACAAAACTTTGAAGAAGAAAGATTTTTTAAATAAATATTACCTAGTTCCTTTGTTGCAAATATGTAAATTTTGATTGTTGTTGCGTATAATTATGTTTTTAATTTTACTATTTACACTGGTATTCTATTTTACTTTAATAAATATGAGTTCCTTTGTTGCAAATATTTGAATTTTGATTGATGTTTCTTATAATGGACCAGGCAAACGAATTTTTTTTTACACGTCAAATAAATCTATAAAAAATTACAAGAAAAACTGTGTTTTTACTTTTTCCATATCTCAATAAATGGCTGAGATATTAACGATCAAAGTGCGTATTTACGGACGTTGGTTTTTTTAAAAACGCAGGCGGGCGGTCACTGCTCGATGACGTCATCTCTCAGTAGTCGCGCGTAGTTGATAGGGATTTTTGACCGAAATGTTAATTTAAATTCAAGTAAAGCCGCGAGCAAACCTTAGTTATCAATAATAAAATAACATATATAATTCACATACTATCTACTACATCTATGCAAAATTTCAAGTCTGTATCTATAGAAATAAGAAAGTTATAGATTTTTGAACTGCATAGACCCATATTTTCTATACTTTCGCCGTACCGTGCTCGCGGCCGAGCCACGTCGTGACGTCATAGCGTAAGCGCGGAAATTCAAAAAAGGGCTTGAACTTCTCGTCTTTATAACTTCGGAAATACTGCATGTATTGAAGTGAAATAAAAAGTTATGTAATGTATATGACCTAAGCTCGGATTTTAGGTGTATTTGATAGTAATATTTTGACCCTTTTGCCTTCTCCATTATGTTTTTAATTTTACTATTTACACTAGCGTTCTATTTTACTTCAATAAATATTAGTTACTTTGTTGCAAATATTTGAATTTTGATTGTTGTTTGCAAAGTTTCATACTAACTTTGCACCCCCGTTTTACCCCTTTAGGGGATGAATTTAAACCCGATATTTTATTTCATAAACTTTAATATAACAAGCCACACGATTTCCTTACATTTCTATTACTCATAATTTTCGACAGTCGATAGTGACGTAATGTAATCGGTACATCCCTAATTGCCATACACTTCTCAATATAAATATCTATAGCACACCTGCCTACGCTGCGAGCTGAACATTTTGTGCAATGCGCGTGCTCTATACTACCGTAATATATTCTCTAAGTAAAAAAGTTTACCTGTGCGGATTGTTGCAAAGAAATATAAATATAACTTAAATAATAATGGATTTCCGCAAAGTAACGCCTGATACAATAAATTATTTTATTTCCATTCAAAATTACGATAGCCGCAGCCAATATGTTGACACATAATCTGTCTTTATTCTCTATGAATGATATTCCACAGAGTACGTAACACTAATAGTTTCAAGCCAATCGGCAATCTGTCAAATCCTTCAAAAAATAGCATAAAGTGTATTTTGTATTATATTTGTCACTGTCAAGCTCGTGTCAAACAAAAGAACATTAGCCTTCGTTCACAAATTTGTTTTTCTATTCATAATTCATAAAAACAATAATAAACTCCGTTAAAAGGGTATCAAAATCATAAAGCATCGAGTAATAAACAAGGACAAAATCTTTTTTAGTAATCCGGAAAGGTAAGTTCACGTATTTTAAAGTTTTTCCGAACATCTGTGCGTCGGCGTGCCATTCAATGAGGTCATCCTATTTACTGAAAAATTTAATAAATTTACTTTGAAACTAGCTAGATAATATAAGAAACTAATAGATGGATAAACATTAAATAATGTATGTTTTAAAGAGTTACTATTATAACAAAGGTTAAACCTACTTTTAAAGAGTCTTCGCGGGAGCACAATTATTAGCGTTGTAAATAAAACACAAAGCAATTGTAAATTAAGTATTATTTTAAATTTTACGACCCCAAACCTTCGTTGGTAGTGATCCAATCGAAGTTAAAGGTCCCGAGTTCGATATCCAGTCTGGATAGACTTGGGATTTGACAGTTATGTCGTTATAGGCTCATGGGTTGTGATTTGTTAATTGTGTTGTCCTTGCCACCCGATTGGGCCGAAACACAGGCCATTATTAGAATAAGATGTAAATTAAATTATAAGAGGAGAAACAAAACAAAAATAATGTTATTTTAAAAAAATCTTGACCCTGCAGCTCACAGTCAGAGACCCTGGTCCAGCAGTCCTGGGTTCGATTCCCAGCTGAGACAGATATGTACATGGCTTATCTGATTTTGATCTATTATTACGGAGCCAATACTATTTTTAATTGATATAAGATAGCAAATGAGCATGCAGCACCATCCGCTGCCGGCCATGACAACTGTGACCGACACAGAACAAGACTCACATCGGGACCACCAAAGACTAGGTGGGGGGCACGACATTGGTCAAATTTGATATTCGTCAATTCGGCAATTCGTCAAATGGGTCAAATGGGTAGTTACGTCTTGGGACCACCAACCACGTAGCCCACAGATGCCTAATGTTTGATCTTCCATATTGAATACATTTTCTCTCCCACATTAAAATGTGTCTCTCTCTTTTTTGGTTCCGTTTCATCGAATTCCAAGTCTATAGAAGATACTATAGAAGTTTTGACTTTAAGAGATTAACTGTGTTGTTTGGTTGCAGCGTCCACGCATCACCATGGAGCAGGTACTGCAGCAAGTTGCCCAAAATATGGAGAAGCAGCTCGACAATGAGCTGGAAAGGTGAGGTTGACGATGATGTTAATGTGTACAATGGTACTACTGGGGGCAACGAGCCATATAGTATAGAGCAGGGTTTCCCAACCTTTTTTTCGCCAAGCCCCCCCAAACCAAAAATAATATTTTCATGCCCCCCTTACAAGGCTGGGGGGGGGGGGGTTGTGCGTCAAACGTCGTGTTGTGACTTGTTAAAGCCACATACGCGTTAAATATATTTTTTCAAAAATGATAACGTACCTAGTATGCCCCCTCTGAAATTCCTCTACGCCCCCCTGGGGGGGCGTGCCCCACCGGTTGGGAAGTCCTCTGGTATAGAGGATGCCCATCCATACAAACAGTCATTCGAAAACGGTACCAAATCCCCCACGTCACTTAAACCACTAAAAGTTCATGGAAAAATGGTACGACCAACAGGCTGACGTTGCCTACAAGGCCGCAGCCTAGTATCCATCACGCTATTTTTGATTGGTAGTTCCACTTCTATAAATAATTCACAGTTATAGATAGCACTTACTACTACTTACAGCTAGAATATCAAACTCTTGTCCAAGCGGCTTTAGTTATTTTAGCAGTGAGAAAACATACACACCTGACAGTTTGCCATAATGTCCTCCAAGGTGTGTGAAGTCTGTCAGTCTGCTCTTGGCCAGCGTGTTGAACTATGGCTTGTACCTCTTACATTGTGAGACCCATGTCCAGCAGTGGGACAGTAATGGATTGTAATGATGATGATGAACAGATTGTCATCCAGTTTTTCCTTTCATCATGCCATCAGGTACCATTTCCATAAACTCTAAAGGAACTTTACCATGTAATTAGTTAATCCGTCCACTTCCAGGCTGGAGACCCTCGACCAGGGTGACCTGGAGGCCATCAGGCAGCAGCGCATCAAGGAGATGAAGCAGCGCAACAAACAGAAGCAGGAATGGCTGGCCAATGTGAGTGGAAACTGACTTCGATTTATTGGCGGGCGTCCGTTAAATACGTGGGGCATTTAGGGGGAGGCGGTCCAGACCTATTCTCACGTGGCGGAGGGGATCTCGGCAAATATCGCAGCTGTCCTTCCTGGGTTAGTAAAACAGGTCTTCCATTGGAACATATAAATTGTTAATGCTTTGGTAAATTTTGACTTTAGTCAAGTGACCGCCGGTTACACTTTTCTTTTTCGTAAAAGTGTAACCGACGGTGACCATCTCAGTCCTCAAGGTTAGGTTAGTGACACATCTGTGACCGAATTAGAACGAGACTTACTAACAATTGTTAACTGGACTATTATGAACAAAACTAACAGTAACTATTACTAACAGTCCCTGTTCCAGTCCTCATACCTACTGGCAAACTGACCAACTAACATTGTAACACAGTCTGCTAACCGGGCTAACCATCCCAGTCCCGATGTGAGTCTTGTTCAGTGTCGGTCACAGTTGTCATGGGTGGCAGCGGGGGATATTTCGGTGCCCCCGATGTTATCTGTAATCTGTAATCGTGATTAGCCCACCTCTGCCTGGTAATAACAAGAATGTCCCTCCCCCAGGGCCACGGCGAGTACACTGAGCTGGAGGGCGAGAAGGAGTTCTTCGGCGTGTGCCAGAAGAGCACGAACGTGGTCTGCCACTACTACCGGAACGACGCGCCGCGCTGCCGCATCGTCGACATGCACCTCAAGATCCTCGCCAAGAAACACGTGGAGACGCGCTTCGTCAAGATGGACGCCGAACGCGCGCCCTTCCTTACCGGTCAGTTGTAGGCTGAGGCGTCGTCCTAATTGGCAGCGATCGTACGATGGCGCGATGCGTTCTCGTCGTGCGATGGGTTCAAACATACAGATTTCATCAGAGTGTCCTATTTTAAGCTCGCAAGTAATTGTAATGAAATACCCATCGCACGACGAGAACGCATCGCGCCATCGTACGATCGCTGCCAATTAGGACGACGCCTGAGGGTGTTTTAAGTTGGCTAATTTTATTTTAGAAAAATTTAAATTAAAATTCCACGCGGACGAAGTCGCGTGGCACAGCTAGTTTAAACTATAGATGCGTTACGTTCATACAACGCGAGTCGCACTTTTGGATACACTCCGATGACACATGTCACTATGGATGAGAAAGATAGTTACGAAACGTACGAGACAGAAAGAGATAGCTACACGAATAGTTAGCCAATTGCCCAAGTTTGACTGTACCGCTTTTCGCTCGCTAATGACCTACTTGTTTTATACATAACTAGATGGATGACCAAGCTTTGCTTGGTATTTTTTTTTTATAAATTGTTTTTTGGAAATTATATTTAAGTACGAATAATAATATTAAGAAGACACAAATAATATAAATAAACAATTGATTTTCTTAGTCTAACCTCAAAGCAAACACTCATTAACTTCGTGTTACTTAACAACGCCATCTGCTGTTGTGTCGTTAAAGCAATTAGTATTAGTATAGTAGTATTTAGTAGTAGTAGTAGTAGTAGTTTATTCGCCAATAGATGTCAGGAAGAGTCATATTTTCAAAAAAACGAATAAAATGACATTTCGTTTAAAGTAATAAGATTATTTATTTATTCATTTAATGTATTGCTATTGCTATGTAATATTTGTGTGCAGCCCGTCTGAAGATCCGCGTGATACCGACCCTGGCGATCTTGAAGGACAACAAGACCAAGGACTTCATCGTGGGGTTCACCGAGCTCGGCAACCGGGACGACTTCTCCACCGAGATGCTCGAGTGGAGGCTGGCCAGGTGGGTTCCGCGATTGGAGCTGTGCGCTACGCGGTGTGATTTATTTCGCGATTTTTGTAGAAGACCTGATGTCCATAGTAATAATAAGTCAATGTTATTAATAGACAGTTTTGGCTGAAAGTTCCTCGTTCACGGACGAGTTTACAAATCGCGTGCGGTGTTAACACGTATAAAATTGTAGTTATTCTGTCCCTTTCATTTTGTATAGCGCTATCTCGCTCTTTAAAAGTATTCCCCCAACAAGTAATTGTCTATCTCAAACGGATATGTAAGAAGTTTCACATTAAAATTTTTGGTGAAGGCTAATCGATATTATGTTACATGAACTTTATTAGAGCCCCCCCCCCCCACTTTCACACGTGGTAACAAATGGATGAGACCCGTGACGTCATTTCATCGCAATGTTCAGAGAATTTTCCATTGTAGTTAAACTTTAGTTTCATTTGGTGATTTGTACACCCATCTCTGTCACACTGCTGTTGTCGACTCCCTCCCGCTCGACGTGTGACGTCACGATAGTGACAATAACTCATCTCCACGTCTTCCCCAGGTCGGAGGTGATAGAATACTCCGGCGACCTGACGGTGCCGCCGGCCGAGGCGCGCAGGCAGCGCGCGCTCACCGTCGCGAGCAAGAAGACGATCCGCGGACGACCCGACGACGACGACTCGGACCTCGAGCTCAGCGACTGATCGTCGCCGTGTCGTGTCGTGGGGTGTGAACGTCTCGGACTTTGCGAACTATATTTTGCGCGGTTATTATATTTGAAGATGCTTGAAATTTATTAAGAGTTTGACTAAATTATTTTGTATGGTTCATGGATTTAATGTTAATTATAATTTTAAAATTATATCATAGCGGACGTTAAACATTTTTACTGTGACGGGTACTCACGATATTTATGATTTATACAGATATTTCGATCGTGAATACCCGTTACGGTTAAAGTTTTGTATTTATGTTTAAAAATTTGCAAACAAAAGGTTACAATACAAATTTTTTCATGGTATCTTTGGACATAAAAGGAAATCGGCGTAAACTTACTGCGCCTCAAGTAATAGGAAATCATTGAAATATGAGTTAGATATCGTGTTCTTTACGGTTCAATTTTCAACAAATAAAGAATTGGACCCCGCGTGATCGACGCATACTTACGGCCAAGCTCATTTCTCACCGAAAATTCGACCGTATGGAATACAAGTATAAAGCTGACATTTCAATGTTCTCCTATAAGTTGGAAGACTGCTCCAATTAAATGTATTATTACTAATTGTTGCATTTATGTTTGAAATATGCTATTTTTTTTACTAAAGTGTAATTTCTTAGTGAACTTCGGAGACGGTTGCGTTGAACGTTTAACGCCACTGCGGAGATAATATGAGATATTAACGGAGATGTAACAATACACTCTTAGTTTACTGAAAAAAATCAATTATAAGAACCTCCGCATTCGAGCTTTCGAATTTCATAGTATGAAGTTTCACTTCATCTGTGTGTAGGGATTCCGCGCACCAGTTTTTTTATCAATTTGAATAATTTAATTACAAATAGTGTATCTACTATTGTTGTAACGAATCGATGGCTAGATTATGGCCATCCGCTACGTAATTCCTAAAATGTTAAATAAATACAAGGCACTTGTCAACGAGCTATAAAGTATAGAGGACGCCCTTCCATACAAACAGTCATTCCAAAACGGTACCAAATCACCCACGTGACTTGAACCGCTAAACGTTCACAAATGGTTCTTATTTTACGCCGCATTACACGAGGCCAGCCGTGATTGGCCAATTTCAATGTCAGTGAAAAACAGAAAACGTAACGACGAATAGGCTGAATGAAGGGATGAAAATTAAATTAATGTAATACATAATTGGATACCAGGCGTGAATAAGTTGATAAGTCGACTTGCATATATATTTTTTACATCGTACTTGGCATTAGAATTGTTTGATTTATAGGGTAATTCACAAGACTGGTGTGTGCTATTATAAAAGACCTATCGACTTGCTGATTTATTCACCCTATAAAGCAAACAATTCTAATGCCAAGTACGATGAAAACAAAATATATGCAAGTCGACTTATCAACTTATTCACGCCTGGTATCCAATTTATTTCATGTATGTATTCATTAATTAATTCACATGTGAACGTCAAGTACTTTGAATCTACCTCCGTTTCGCGTTTGCCTTTATATATTGAATTTTATATATTTTTAAATATTAAATATTGAATTTTATAAATTTTTTAGAAGAGTACAAACAGCGAAAGATATTCTTCGGCACGTCTTTTAAAAACAATGATTATTACCAATAAAAAAGGTATTTTCGACGACAACTAAATTTCACTGAGTAGTTCAAAACTACGCAAAGCACAGTCACAATAATTCGTCTCTGATTATTGAATAATAAATTGTGTCGTGGGACACCAGGTAGGAACGAAGTTCCTTCGGCTACTGTCGCGCCTGCGCACGTCTCATTTAACGGTTTTATTCCACGCACTTTTTTCCACGCTTACGGTTTTACTATCACATATTTTTCAGTTCGGTCGCGCAGCAAAATCCCTATCCCCTCCAAGCCTGCCGTAAGGAACTTCGTTCCAAAATAATATTAAACTCAAATTATGAACATACATACGAACAAATTTATCACAATTAGTCGTGCATATAACAGAATTTTTGTGTCATATCGACATTAGGGCGTGTAGTATGTGATGTTATTAACAAGATGCACGCAAATTATTATGTAATTCATACATATTATATATTAATATAATTCAGCAGTTAGTACATTCTTTTATTTCACTTTCCCTTAAATAACATCGTGTGTCAATGGAAAAGCTAGTACGGGTATACAACACCAGGCTCGGTTCTAGTACAGGTAGCGCCCGAGTGCAATCAAAACCCCGGCGCCCTTTTGTATCAAAATACGCGGTCGAAATGGAACATGTATCTATCTACCTTTTTTATATTGATTTAAGGCAGCAAACGAGCATGCAGCACCACCTTCCGCTGCCGCCCATGACAACTGCGACCGGCTTAGAACAAGACTCGTATGGGGACTGGGATAGTTAGTCCGGTTAGGTGACGGTGTTAGAACATTAGTTGGTTAGTTTGTAAGTATGAGGACTGGGACAGGGACTGTAACTGTATCTACTTTCAAGACGCTACTGCCTGGATGGAATTATTTATTTATTTATATTTTAGTCCTTAGTATCAATATTAAATAATTGATTGAAAAATCAATAGAAAAATAAAATACTCATGCACCGTCTTCCAATCCATTATATTTATTCAATGACAATAGTGACAAGGTTCCGTAGTTTTAACTAATAATATGTTTATTTCTGAAGGTGGCCTGTATCATTTTGTAGAAACACCTGAAACCTTTGGAAGACTTCTCATCATATCTCTCCTCTCCTCACACCGCGCCTCACCAGCTCGCCACACCTCACCTCGCATCACCACACCTCTATCACAATTTCCTGATCATCCTGCACTTTGCAGTTGTTTTAGTAGAGGTATAAAATACCACCGATACAATATAATATTCAGAGCAAGTTTATTTGCTAGCTTTAGAATACAACTCCAATTTATACAATTCGTAAACTTACTATTTAATAACAATACTACTTAATTAAAAATCCTAGCCGCTTAAATACAGCCTCAGAATTGTTCGGCCAAAGAAGTCACAATATTACTTCCGAAGTCCGACTATAACAAGGGCTCTAAGTCTAAATAACGTTAAAAATGTGGTATCGTTACTTTCATCATTCGATGGTAACGTTAAAAACAAAGGTAACGTTATGCATGGTAACGATACTTTTACCGTTAAACTAAGTTAACGTTATCGAAGATTTAACGGTAAATGGTAACGATACCAATGTTTACGTAAGCCTGGGGGGAAGGGGTAAGAGATTTGTTTACTTTTGCTGACGAGGGGGACGGGGGGTTAAAGATTGCCAAAAATCTGCGTACGTAATACAGTAATACTTGAATGGTCCCTTTCTTCAGGGCCAACAACGCATTAAGTAGCGATAAAATAACCGATACTTTTAACGTTAATTTTTAACGTTACCTGTGTTTACCGAAAATTTAACACCATGAAAATAACGTTACTTAACGATACTTATTGTGTCAATTTGGTATCGTTACAAAGCCCTGTATAACTTCCGAAGTTAAAATCCGAAATATCCAATATTATCCGAAGTTTTGACTAAATAACATCAAAATAGTTGGCTCTGCTAGGGGTTTGATTTAATAATTAACATCACGTGATCGTGAGGGCCAAGTCTCGCAGGAAGGTCTTGGTGGAATCGTACGTGGCGAAGGAGATGCCCACCGCGATGGGCCCCTTCACCCAGTTCATGCTGAGCCCCTTGAAGAAGCCACGCCACCCTTCCGTCCTGGAATCAATACATTGGACATTGGAGTTGCTGATAGTTAGTGGTTAATTAGGAAATTCTTTGTTTAATCAATTATTTCACCAGCAACAGATGACGCTGTACTATATTTGACGATTGATTTCTACCATTAACTATTTTCCACGAGATGGCGCTGCCGCTAGCCTGAAATCTTGCATTATAAGATTTATAGGCAGAAAATAGCAGTTTTGATAAATAACTCCTCTTACAGCCGTCAGTTGGTTGCTCATTCGTTGGCTATTTACCTGTATTACAACCAGTCTCCACTCACACGCGACTCACTTGTATATAAAGACGAGCGTTTGGCCAGCACTAGCGTACGGATACGTGCCGTCCGCGCGCCGCCTGCCGGTCTGCATGCGGCGCCGCACTATGTCCAGCGGATACGACGCGGTCTGTCCGAACGCGCCCGCCACGCCGCCGAACACCACGTTGGTGAGCCCGCGGGGGGACGCCTCGAACGTGTCTGTTACAATAATCATGTGGGTAGTTTGTAAACGGGGTTAAATGTGGGTACCCACGCCGCCGAACACCACGTTGGTGAGCCCGCGGGGGGACGCCTCGAACGTGTCTGTTACAATAATCATGTGGGTAGTTTGTAAACGGGGTTAAATGTGGGTACCCACGCCGCCGAACACCACGTTGGTGAGCCCGCGGGGGGACGCCTCGAACGTGTCTGTTACAATAATCATGTGGGTAGTTTGTAAACGGGGTTAAATGTGGGTACCCACGCCGCCGAACACCACGTTGGTGAGCCCGCGGGGGGACGCCTCGAACGTGTCTGTTACAATAATCATGTGGGTAGTTTGTAAACGAGGTTAAATGTGGGTACCCACGCCGCCGAACACCACGTTGGTGGGCCCGCGGGGGGACGCCTCGAACGTGTCTGTTACGGTTAAATGGGGGTACCCACGCCGCTGAAGACCGCGTTAGTAGGCCCACGGGGGGACGCCCGAACATCTCTGTGGGTGAGGGTACGTTAACAATAACGATGTGGGTAGTTTGTAAATGAGGTTAAATTATCACATCTGTCACACTTGAGTGACGTTAAGCCTACCGCGACTGAGCTTAGCTAATCCTCATGTCTAACCTAACTAGGAAAATTTTAGGCTGTCATCAATTAAGTACCTACTTATATGTTGCCTTAGGACCCCTCGTTTAGCTGGCAAGGGCCAAGGGCAAGTACCACGGTAATAGTCATACCGTGGCAGTACCAACTACGCTACGGTACCATAGTGTTCTGTGTACGGTACGGTTTTAAACTACTCTGTGAGTCTGTGTTACGGGGTCGTCAAAATACATTGAAAGTGGCGCTTCAATACAAGTGTAATAGGTGAGCAGTTTGGGGAATACACAAGCAAGATAGCACTAAATACAAATTAAAGACAGCATAGTGCACTCTCGCTCTATCGTCGCATTACAATAGATTGTATCCCTACATGTTTCTGATACCTTGGTACTTCAGTCTCTCAGAGTCAAATGATCACGGACTGGGCAAGTGTTTTTAAATTGCCCCACGTGGCTCGACATATTAATAAAATGCAAATTAATTCACAACAGAAAATTTAGGTACTTCAGTTTTTGGTGTGATCGAATCGAACTGAATGACCTTTTTCCTCAACTACGCCGCGCATGCGCAAAAAGTTAGACAAGAAAGCATGACACATGACGTCCCGTTCTTACTTTGTCACGTATATAATCAAAGCCTTTTTGGTTTCTGTTGCCCTAGTACTTTGCGTCCGAAGTTATACGATTGCACCAAATTCAACCGAGGTGGAAGGTACGATCATTGATGGATTTTTACGAACGAGCTCAGCTGATTCTGAGAACGCATAAAAATGTACTTTATTGTTATAAACATAAGATACAAATTGTCAGTCTCCAAAAGTTTGCGACAAGAAGTTTAACTTGCAATGGTACTTATGTTCGGATTAAACGTTGCAAGCTGAATTAGAACAACTTCTTCGTCTACGGACTTGACATTTTGCATGTACACTTAATTGTAGCTTTAAGTCCGAGAACAATGAAATGTTATGATAAGCATCCGGACACTACTTACGTTCAGGATTGTCCCCAGATGAGGGAACTCTTCAACGGTTAACAATAGCGACTAAAATTGCACTTAGCACTTTAAACCGTGTTTAGTATTACAAACTACTGATTTTTGAAATCAAACTTCTACATCAACGTACTCGCGAGAAATTTTCTAGGGGGTATAAGAAAGCATTTCGTAATTATTAATTAACACAAGTTGCAATACGTCTTATAAACAGAAATAAGTGTGTCTACTGAGGATACCACTTCTTCTGAGGATACTTCTTCTTAACACATCACGGCACGATAAATTGACCTCAGCTAGCACTAAATACGTAGGTCAGGGTATGTATAAATTTAATCCAAGTAGACAGCTTGTATGTGGCAATGATTACCTGTCCTGTTTGATTCCCAGCGAGTCGAGACTTTCTCTGGGTATGTCCGTCCTTGTCTTTATGTGTGCAAGGCATCCGTGACACAGGGAATCCTTGTGTGAGGCTATGAGTAGGTATGTAGCGTTAGTTACATATAGGTATGTCAGTCGAAGTTAAAGTTTTTCATTTATTTATTACACTCACCGAGATGCCAATGCTTGAGCGAGTCGTATGTGAAGAACGACACCCCCGCGTACGGAATCACCCCCATCACGGTAGCCGCGTAGCCCCTGGAACAACACATACGATGTTCATTTACATTTAAAATGCTAGCATAATAACCGAACGCAAATTAATGCTAGCTTGTGTTATTTACTGCAACGACTTAAAAGTCGCACTATAAATTATATTCAACTTCCTAAACTAACCAGCCCACTACCGCCATCTAGCGACAAGTTCTCACCGGTACAACGTCCAGAATCCTTCCTCCCTTGTGACCCTCACGAACACTGCCCTCAGCGTGCGGTAGTCCGCGACCGCCATGCGCGCTCGCGCCAAGTCCAGGGGATACGTGAGACTCTGTAGAGTCACGCCCGCGAGTGACCCCGCCAGGAGTAATCTGATGGGATGTTCTCTGAAATTATGAAGATTTTTTGCGTAAGAGGCTTTGGATAGTTTTGTAATGTAAATAGAAAAACAAGCAGCAGAGCAATCTAATGGCAACATGAATCATGATGGCATGAGTAACGCGAAAAACGTAACGCTAAATAACGCGTCACAATGGCTGTAGTTGTTAGGTCCTAAAGGTCCTTCCACCTCCATTAGGACCGTTCTGCGGTAGTAGAGATTAGGATATCTTGAGATGTACAATCCGTCCATAAATTATCGCTATTCCGGTCCCCGACACCTTGTATAACTCGAACACTCACTGCGCTGTCTGCGGCGTGTCGACACCAAGCCAGCGCTTCCAGTGCTCGTGCGCTGTGAACTGGACCGCCGCGTACGGCACGATGCGCGCCATCGTGGCGCTGTTGCCGCGCCACAGCGCCCGGAAGCCCTCGCGCCGCGCGCTGGTCGCCATGAACTGGACCGCCGCGCGCCATGAGTACGGCGTCTGGCTGGAGGGACAGGATGCTGCTGATGGTATGGGCGATGATGGATTACAAGTGGCTCGGCTATTCGTTGGACTGTTCACGAGCAGACGAGCCTGATGCTGAGTGATCCCCGTCGCCCATGGATATTTTGTCAATTTTCCATGTATGTACATATCAGATAGTACCTACATAGCTGAGCTCATAGACGGCACTCATATCAATAGATTTATTAATAAAGTGTTGTCGGTCACAGCGCCACCTGGTGTCAAACTAAATCAATTGTCTAAACTGCTCTTAATTGTTTTTACAATGAAACTCAGATACTGACTATGAAACCTTGAGAAATCGATTCTATGACCAAAAAATTCCCGACATTGTATTATGAAATCTAAATATTTCATCATCATCATGATCATAATTGCTTGTGAAGTAATTACAAGATAAGGGTACTCAAGGTATACTATGAACACAGATATTTCTTAACGTAGTCGTGACCACGAACCATCACATCCATCCATCCTATTCCATCATACTCTGTTTCCCGCGGACCCCGGACAGTCAGTACCCTTGGTCAGTACTCACGATGTCTGGAAGCTGATCTTGGTCCGGTCCAGCGGCGCAATGGCGGTCTTGGCGATGGCGCCGGCGGTGGCGCCCGCCACCATTGACGTCACCACGACCGTCCCCCCGCTCAGCTGCCGCCGCGCACCCCCGTGCTCGCCCGCTGCGACACCAAACATATACCTATACTTGCATACAGTTAGATGGACACCGGAACGATGGACACGATTGTCGCGACGATATGACCCCATCACAAGTGGGAGTGTTGGGGCCACACTAACGAAAACGTCAACGGCAACGTCAATGCCGAACATCGCGATAATTATTGCGATAAAATTAACGTGATAAAGTGAGTGGCTACACTTGACAATTGTGGCCCCAACATTCGAACTATCGCCCAACGGCAAACGGCAATGTGAATGCCGTTGTAAAATTATCGCGTTAAGTAGTGGCCACACCAACGTTAAACGTCCGTCATCGCGATAATTATCGGCGTTTCCCGTTAGTGTGGCCCCAGCATAGACAGCTCTCTAAGCGCGTTTTTCGTTGTATTAAAGGCCTGTTCAGATATCCGATCAGATCCGAGTGAATAAAGCGGTATTCTTAGGCTGGGTCCACACCACAGCAACCATAATATAACCAACATATTATCACTCGACTGCGACTGGCAACATTACACGTACAACGCTAGTAGTGGACGGCGTTTGTTGCGCGAACCAGCGTGACGATGACGATGCAACCGTCCGGAGGAATTGTGGTCGGTGGGAGGAACCTATCTCGAACACTCGATAGAAATTGCCGAACGAGAAGATCGATTTAGTTCGAGCGATTAATTATATTTTTCTCACATTATTCCTCTTACCTCGCATTATTTGTCCAGCAGACTGGGTTGGCTCCTAGGACCGACAGGAAATGCCAGTTGGTTCAAATTTACCTAGACTACGGTGAATACAATGAGGAATAAATAAATATATAATGCGTCTATCATAAATGTCCAAATTATGAAGTACTAGTAAACACGCCCTCGTTTTGCTTTTGGAAACATGTCCCACAACGGGAAACCGGCGCACTGGTTTTGTTTTAACATTTTTAACCGACATAGCTCAAAGAATTAGCCGCTTAAGTGGCAATGGGCTGGCCACATAGCTAGGAGGACCGATAACCGCTGGGGAAGAAAGGTCCTGGAGTGGAGACTACGTCTAGGAAGGAGCATAGCACACCCCCGACCAGGTGGACTGACGACCTGAAGAAGACAGCGGGCATCCGCTGGATCCAGAAGGCTCAGGACCGGTCAGAGTGGCGCAAGTTAGGGGAAGCCGATACACCAGGTGGAGGGCGTTCCACAAATGTGACCACCTGTAACATGGGGGAGGGCGGGGTTAATAAAAAACGGGTGACGAAATCTATGGGTGGTTTCTTGCTATTAACATATAAATTGCATTCTTTAAAACAGGCAAATGTATGTATTGCACGCCATTCCACCGGATTTGCTAAAACAAAACCTACTTATTACATTACTTAAAATTCTAAATTTAAATTTGTATTACAATTATGAATTTCAACTATAAATGAATGATTAGCATTTGAACCTGAATTAATGAACACAAGTTATTTTAATTATTATTTTGGAGCAGTATAAGGAGCAGTGGTCAACATGCCGGCTTACCGTTCAAACTTTCCTGGGTTCGATGCCCAGCGAGGCGGAAATTTCAATAATGACTTTCTGTTCTCGGTCCGAGTGTGAGTCCTTGTCTTGTGTGTTGTCCATGGCACCCAGGACAGGACAGGGAATCCTAGTTTTTTTAATGGAATTAAGGTAGCAAACGAACACGCAGTAACCCTTCCGCTGCCACCCAGGACAGCTGTAAGACTGTAACCGGCACATAACAAATCAAATGGCGACTATGATAATTAGTCCGGTTAGAAGACGGTGTTAGAACATAAATAATAATAATAATAGTTGTTTAGTTTATTAGTACCTATGAGGACTGGGACAGGGGCTGTTAGTGATAGTTAGTCCTGTTAGTTGTTGTTAGTAATAGTCCAATTAGTCATTGTCATTAAGAGGCTAAGTTCTAATTCGGTCACAGATGCGTCGCTACCTTGGAGGGCTGAGATCGTCTCTAAATAAGTGTAACTGGCTGTTAAAACAATTATTACACGGTAGAAATGGTACTAAGTACCTACCTACCGTGGCGGGCGGTAGTACTACCCCGGGCGAATTCTAGACTATACCACCTACCTATTCTTCATTAATTCATTCTTTATACACTTAATTTTAATCCTTATCGAAATAAGTGAATAGAATATGAATTTAAATATCTAAACGTTGAGAGGTTTCACTTTAAAATGCGCATATCGTGCATATTTTCAGTTGTGGGAAATATCCCACAAAAGTGATTCGTGTAAAATTCCATCTTTTTTACATAATTCATGAGCATAGTGAGCACAGAGTACTTTGTATAGTGAGCCTTGGTAGCCTAACTGAGTGCACGTGATTGCCCACGCGGTAATGCCGTAATACATACCTTTGCTTGAAGCGTTTTGTCGTATTTTACCATTTCAGCCTTCTTTTTCAAACTATTAAGGTAATATATTTCCGAAAGACTGAAGGACTGAACTACCCTACATGAATGAGTCAGTAGCAAAGTCGACATAATTATTTTCTCTAATACTTAGATGTTTTATTCAAGATTCTATTACGTAGTCAGAGTTTAGCACATTTTGGCTCACTACACGATAGATCATACTCCTAGTTATGACCACGCTGCTCTGATCGGCTCAAGAGGCCAATCGATTAGCAAGCGAGAATTTATGTAATGGTAGGGGAGCCCAAGAGGGGATTTCTGGATTTACTGAAGCGCGGCAGATTAATATACAGGGGGATACCTTGTACCCGGTTAAGTACCACCACCAAATATGAGCCCCATATATATGGCCGCCCGTGAAGGATACAGGATCAGATTAGTAAAAAAAAATTGATCATCAGACATTCTCGAGCGCGTCAGATTAAGGTAGGGTGAGTTAATTACCTCCTAAAAAGTGTATGTTCCACTAATCTGACAATTTGAGAGTGACGTAAAGAAAGGGGAGGGCAGCAAAGTTGTAAAAAAAAACGTCATCTTGACATTCTCGAGCGTAGTTAATTTTTTTTTTATTTTGAAGGAAATAATTCAAGAATAACGAAAAATATATAATCTGACGATTTCCGCAAGCCGAAACAACAAAAAAATCGTCGATAAAGTTAAATGCGTGCAGCTGCGTGATGCCTATATTTCCTTCTCCGCGTTTCTATTCCTCTCTCACTCTTTCTCTATCTATTACTCTCTCACTCCGTCCCCATTCTAGTTTCTGCTGTCATGACGCCATCACCATATTCCAGCAAAAAATTTTTTGAAAGTGGTTTTTTTGGAATAACTTTTAAACGGCTTTATCGATCAACTTCAAAAACTAATCCGCCCTTGAGCTTGAAAAACCACGTCGATCGCCACCAAGTTGGTCAAAATCGGTTGATTCGTTCGAGAGATATCGTGAACGAAAGAAACCCGAAAAAGTATTTTTTCGGGATTACTCCGAAATTTTTGGTTCAATCAATTAAAACTTTTAAATTACTTATGAGGATGATAAAACTGCGTCGAATGCCGCCAACCGCGTGAAAATTGGTTGATCCATTCAAAAGTTATTGCGGTTTGAAAATTCCAAAAATAGTGTTCTATGAAACTTCTATCAGACTTTTGAGCTGGGAGAGCTCAAATGCATAGAAATATTATTTCTTTGAACTCCGCGAGCTCCAAATAAATGTCATAAGTACAATTTTAAGCGCCCAGGAATGGAATTAGCGGGAAATTGCAGGGATGGCCTTTAGGGTGAACCGTTTTTTTGTCAGATTAGGCGAATCCCTCTAGATAATCGTCAGATTATGAGACAGTACGTTTAGAACATAAAGATGAACCATATATATCTTAATCTGACGCGCTTGAGTATGTCAAAATGGCGAATTTTTTTTGCATATTATGAGAATGGCCACGAGTTTGCGTCCCATCGAAATCGTCAGATTAGTGAATGAGAGCTTATTTTTGGTGCACTTAACACTCCCTTAGAAAATCTGACGCGCTCGATTAAATTTTTTTTTTTTTCATTTTCAACCCTTACATACAACCACCCCCACCATGCAAACGGTCAGATATACGTACGTATAGATATACGTACATTATTAAAAATACGTAGGGCATTGATGCTATCAATATCTGACGCGCTCGAGGATGTCCATGCATCAGTTTTTTTTTACATATTTAAAAATCTATAGCCGCTTCCCCCACCGATGAAAAGGTATATATCATATAACATTTTTTTCTGCTTATCATCTAAGCTATGCAACCCAATAGGTCTCTGTGACGCTCGAGTAAATCCCCATTTAGCACCACGGGCTCCCCTACCATAATGCCTGTTTAAAATCATAGCAATTATGATTTTGGGTGCGGGTATTAAGGCATAGATTTCCCCACAAAATAGAGATATAAGGATTTCTCGAAACAAAACGCGGTTGTTAGTTAACTTAATCAAAAATAACTTTTTTAATAAGGCAATAATCGAATGTCATTTTGACATTTACTTTACGAACTGTCAAGTAAATGCCAAAATCCAAGTTAATAGCAATTAAATTATATGTCAGTCAGCTGTGCTCAGCTCAGTTTGAAACTATGGTTTGAAATCGGTCGACATTGAGATATTCATTGTATTTGTTTAAAATTATCTACGAAATATTTATATGGTCGTGTTTGTAAAAGAAACTTAACCTATATAAAACTTTTCCATCCAGTCTAGTGATTTTTAGGTTAATTTAAGATGAATTATAGTGCGCAGTGATTGAAACGTTCGAAATATTAACAGGACTTTGAGGTGCGTAACCAAATATAAAGTTTTATGTTCTAAATATAGCCTGTATTGCCTAAAGGATTTGTTGATTGCCATTGCTAAGTGCCCTATAAGTCTCAAGGTTAAGTTTTAGACTTTGAACTTGAGTTCAAATATATTATAGAGATTTGACTAAAGATATACATTATTTAACTAAAATACCTAATATTTCGTTATGAATACACGGAATATTAAACATCCGATATGGGTACACGGTACACGGAATATTATACATCATAACTCAAGGTTCATATTAATTACGCGGCAATTAACTCATACAATACCTACTATTATTATCTTATTACTAAAACCATAGATAAAATAAAATGTAGCATATTAATGTAATAACAGAAAAAAATTGCAATTGTATGGTTAGGTAACAGAAGAGTGTGAATTTATTTTTTATTCACTTTGGATCCCTGCCAAACATTAATGAATTATATAATTTCTTAATATTTAGCTGCACTTGTACATATCTGAGGATACACATTGTGTATACTATACTATATCACACAGTTCTATGGCCAAAGGTTCTAATTAATATTTATAAATCTGTACAGTGATAGCCGTGTGCTAGTACTTTGGACTCCCGAACCGAGGGGGCCCTGGTTCAAACCCCTCATGCACCTTTAGTTTTCAAAAATTATGTACCCTATCTATCTACCTATCTATCAGCGTTTCGAGTCCACTGCTGGACATAGGCCTCCCCTATTTGTCGCCACTCCAACCAGATTATTATGTACACATTACAATTTATTATTATTTATCATTATTTATTACAATAAATTAATTATCATTATTATGTACACATGACAATTTAATTTTCACTTGCTTCAGAGGAGGAAAACATTGTGAGGAAACCTGCACACCTGATGGTTCTCCATGTTCTCAAAGGTGTGTAAAGTCTGCGAATCCACACTAAACTTGGCCAGAGTGGGACTGTAGCCTGTACCCCTCACACTGTGAGAGGAGACCCGTGCCCAGCAGTGGGACAGTTATGGGTTGTGATGATGATGATGATGATGATTAATCTCTAAGTGATCAATATATGGAAATGGAAGATATTTGACAAAAACTTTTAATTTTTTTATAGAATTATTACTGAGGCGGATTAGGAATTTGTGGGGCCCCTGGCTAACACTACTGGGGGGTCTATTAATATTCAAGTAATTGTCATTGTCTGAAGAAATCATCATCATGCAATCTGCTTGAAATATAGTAATCTATACTCTATACAAATAAATAAAATTGGAATGTCTGTTTGTAATATTAAAATAACCGCTTTTTATTAAATGCATATGGATGTATGTATATACATATACCAACACAACATTTTTTAAAACTTTTGTCAGTCTGTCTGTTGTTTTGGCTAATCTCAGGAACGGCTGGACCGATTTTGACAGGACTTTCACTGGCAGATTGCTGATGTCATGAGAAGTAACTTAGGCTATTTTTATTTTAGATTTTTTCTGTTAAATTGCACATGGAGGATGTCCCGGGCACAGCTCGTTTTTATTAAGCACGGTCATTGGTTTTTAGAAATACCGATATCATAATATAATTTAATATGGAAAATCTTTTTTCCAGCGCTTCAAGCTTTAAATTAGCAGGAAGTTACAGAGATGGCCCACAGGGTCAACTGCTTTTCAGTTTTTTGTTACATATTTTTCTTAACTTAAAAACATGTATAGTAGAATTCAAATTCATATTTATATTTAGTAGAATTCAAACTGAATTACGTAAAGTATAGAAGAAATCTCTAAGCAATATTAACTTTGAATTTTTATAGTTCAACAATAATTCATAATGAATTGTAATATTATGTTAGGTGAAAATTATATTAATACGTACATAATTATAAATATACTAACAGAGGCCAAAGAACTTTGCTCCTTTACCTTGTATGGAGGTCAATTTAAATATTTTATTAACTGTTTTGAACATTCATAAAACGGGTTTACACAGTTGCTTACAATAATGGTTGATTCATGGTTGATTCATTCCGTTATTAAGTAAATAAAAAATAAACATTTTAAATTAAATGTTATTTTTATGTACATACTTATTAAATTTAGTACACAGCAAATTTTGATACCCCGTGCATTATCCGGAACTAAGCCAGGAGGTCTTCCAAATGTGTTTTGAAAAGGGGTAGTGCGGACTTGACGGGGGCATTATCATGCCGTCCCTCGTGGATACATGAGACGATAAGAGTCAGTAGGTGATACGAGATAATGTTATCTATTACTCAATACTCATACTCAACAATTCATAAACTGGTAGCCGGCTGATAAAGTAACACGATAAGGGCATCACTACGCACCGCGGAGGGAGCTCATAAATTTTAACGTTGCTCACGTTCCGGAAGGTAATTTTGAAGGGAATACTTCTTTAGTATCGTTGCGATTTGCGCGTTGAAACGGAAATGACACGAATGAAGCATCAGCGAAATGGCGGCTGACGTAACCAAAGCAAGACACCAATATTTGGACTGACAGTATTCGTTGTTTTGAAGTTTCACTTCTAGCACGTGTGCGTTGCACACATTTTAATTTTTTTTTATCTTCACTTTCTTCGCAACATCTCTGGTCCGACCTGTCCGAGGATTGCCGACTTAGCCACGGCCTCCATTGTCCCCAGATGCGGATAGTGAAGTGATGAGCGGGCATGGCGGTGGACGAGGCGCGGGTCCCGCTGCTCCATGAGGAGAGGCCTACCCTGCACCATGGTGAGTACTCGCCTGTGGCCTACCTTCACCTGACAGTAAGTAAGGCTTATACTCATAGCCTATGGACAACACGCAAGACAAGAACACACCCAGACCGAGTACATTTGTGGGGCTCGGTGTACGCTTTTTTAATAAAGTACCGAAAGCTATTGATTTGCCCATAAAAATATTTAAGAAACATGTTAAAACACGACTCATAGAGAAAGGGTATTATACAGTCGATGAATATATTAATGACAAAGATGCTTGGCAATAGACATCCGCGACCGGTTCTGCTCATGTTAGTATGTATGAATGTAGGTATAAGTCAGTATTAATCAGTTAAGTAATTGTAAGCATTTCCTTTTTTTTTTTCAAAAAATGTGCCGAGGAGTTTCTTTCGCCTTTTCTTCTCCTTAAAGATTTAAAATTTAAGGCACCTTAGCGAAACGGTGGTAAATGCAAAATATGACGTTCATAAGTGTATTGAAAAAATACCTACATGACATAAATGATTTGAGTTTGAGTTTACAGAAATTTAAACTCATCATTCAAAATCAAATTTCCGCCTCGCCGGCAATCGAAACCAGGTCTTGGTGCCGAGGCTTGACTGTGTGCGCGCCGTGAACGCCCCGTGGATCGCACAGACGAACAATATATTTTGAAGTGTCTCGATAAAGCGTTATGGCCGCAATTATAATTGCAAACACAAAAACTACTGAACGGATTTTCATGTGGTTTTCACCAATAGACAGAGGGATTCGTGATGAAGGTTTAGGTTTAGGAAGGGTTAGGTTAGAGTTAGGTGCTTTTTGGATTGATACTTATTTGAATAAATCGTGACCATAAGCACTTGAGAAAACACGGGTATTTTGTATACACATAGACACTTTTTGGAACGAAGTTCCTTACGGCAGGCTTGGAGGGGATAGGGATTTTGCTGCGCGACCGAACTGAAAAATATGTGATAGTAAAACCGTAAGTGTGGAAAAAAAAGTGCGTGGAATAAAAGCGTTAAATGAGACGTGCGCAGGCGCGACAGTCGCATACACAAGCGAGTAGTGTATAATACCTTTCTCTTTCTCCCTCTTTCTTTTCGTTCGCCGTTGCCTTCATTAGCCGAAGGAACTTCGTTCCTACCTGGTGTCCCACGACACAATTAGTTTATATTTATAGATAATGATATTATACATAAATAAGAAGATTACTTGTTGTGTCAATATTGTTATGTCAATACGGCCAGGCCATAATAGCATGCCAGGGCCTTATTAGACGGATGCACAATAGCAGCATATTCAAGTGTTGTGTTTCAAGTGCGCCATTGACAGTCAATACAACAATACACGCGCTACTGCCGTTGTGAAGACGTCACTAGGGTTGTCAACGTTTGTAGTATTTTCACAAAATATGTCTTATACTTAGCTCCAATTAAACGAGCAAGTGATAAACCGTAAAATTGAAAAGAAAATTGGAAAGTTGGTGATCGAAATTAGGGGTATATGAGGCGATCGGAAACACGTGGCCAGTTTCGAAAGTGAATACGGAAGGAGGACAAGAAGAAGAAAGAAGAAGAATTACAGAAGGGCAGTAGAATGAAGTGAAGAATTCTGTTATTTTTTTAAAGTCGCTAACGTCACGGGAATAAATTTTACATTTTCGAGTAGGCAATGATCTCCGAATAACTTGGTTAGGCCATTAACCCCTCCAGCAACCCGCATTGGAGCAACGTGGATTTGTTTTTGTTTTTAAGCTATTGCATAGCTTTTATCGCGGGCCTTGAGCGTGGAGACCGAATCCAGAAATTCCGTAACGAAAAAAACCTAACACCCCCAATCAGTGCCATCTAGTACCTTAATACTAAGGTATGGTACGTATGTTTTCTACAAACTAGATGGCGCTGTTCTGATATAACTATATAACTTCTAATAATTATAATTGCATAAGTTGATAAAAAATGCTATGCAATAGCTTTACCGCGGCAGTCTCCGAGTGCCACATTTAATTTTTTTTTACTTCTTATAAGGTGATGAAGCATTTTGTGAGATGGGTCGCTGTCCAGACAACTTTGGGGACCGCTGGCCTAATTTTTTTAATAAAATAGGCTTAATATTGACAACTTGTTAAGTTTTATTTCTATTTGTGGCATAAAAATCACTCGCGTTCAGTGAGCGAAGGCGTATTTGATTGGTCTTAATTACGGGACGCGTGTAGTACGGCCAATTGCACAATATTGGCCCTTATTGGGTACCTACTGCTTGTCTAGCGTATCCAGCGATGATTTAAAAAAAATTAAATGGTTCCACATGACAAGCACCATTTTTCGAATTTAAAAATAATCACCCAGTAAAAAGTCATGAGATGTATATTTATATACCTAATAAAAATTCGAAATGTGTGCTGGGACACATAGTAGAAGTGAAACTTCAACGGACAAGTGGATAAACTAAGACGCCCTGTCTATATAGAAGCATCACTTCAAAAATACAGTTGACTTGATAACCTACTTCAAAGTCGGTTAAAAATACACAAAAGATATCCATTAAGTATAATAGATTTGACCTCACACAGTTCAATCAGTAAACACTAGCTCGTCACGTGACGCGACGTCATCGCGGTGACGTCACGTTGACAAACATGCTGGCGAGCCCCCTCCGTGAATAACAATCTGTGTTTATCGATGTCCGCGTCAATAACATTAACGCGCTTTGGTTTTTGGGTGCGTTTGTAGACTAGCGGGATAGTAAGGGTGCCTCTCCACCAGGGATGTGCTACGGTACGTTGCTGTGGATGCGATTGCAATCCACCAATCACATTCATTGACGACCCGGATGGCGCAATGGTTAACACGCCGGATGGCCGTTCCGAGGGTCCTGGGTTCGATTCCTAGCGAGGCGGAAATTTGAATGATGAATTTAAATTTCCATTCTTGGTCTGGGTGTGTGTGCTCTTGTCTTGTGTGTTGTCCATGGCACCCACGACACAAGGAATCCTAGTGTGGGGCTATGAGTGTGTAGCGTATTTATTTATAATTATTATTATTGGCCCACATAGCATGGCTTAGCGATTTTAGAATTTTTGTGTTTGTCGTTATGTACGCGCTAATCTCAGAAACGGCTTAACCGATGTGGCTGCGGTTTTCACTAATATATTGTGGTAAACTTCACTTAACATTTAGTGTTATTTCATTACAATCGGTTCACAAAAAAGGTCAAGCAGTTTAAGGAATCACGCCTAACAATTTCCGAATGTGCGTACTAAGGGACATGTTTTGAAGCGAAGCGGAGGCGGGTTTACCAGTCTTCCATATAAACGCACCCGTCGTCGCGTCGTTCTAAGTCTGTTTATAAACTAAATGTAATACATACAAACACGTTAGACAACATAATCAACATTTTATTAGTATAGTAACGGTCACGGGTGTGGTCGACGGTCGTACCAGCGGCAGCGCTGCAGCGGTGTAACTGATTTGTTAGTGATTTGATTTGAAATGGAGCGGACGGTGACCACACTGACCACCCATGGATTGACTTTGGTCATCCGTAAGTGATTGTTTTCAATAATCTATGTATAATATTTGGATAAGTTAGTATAATTTACAAGTTACTAGTATCGATTTACCTGTTTAAACCTGCCAACCCGAGAGTTGTGACTGGAAAAAAAGGCAACCTAACGTTTCCATATTCTATGGGCTTTATACTTTCGATTGGTATGGAATTTTTCTATCAACCAAACCGGTGAAATGTTTTAAAAAAATATTTTTTCATATACTAGACTGAAATTTTTTAGACAACCCATAATTATGCAACATATTTATTGACTTTTAAATCTTATCTATCTATCTAATCTTATCTTATCTTATATCTTTAAATGAGCAATTCTTGTATATATATATATAATTGGAATCTCGGAATCGGCTCCAACGATTTTCATGAAATTTAGTATATAGGGGGTTTCGGGGGCGATAAATCGATCTAGCTAGGAATCATTTTTAGAAAATGTCATTTTATTCGTGTTTTTGTAGTCCCAATTTAAACTGAAAAACATGACTCTACCTGACATCTATTGGCGAATAATAATACTTTTTTGTGAGCAACTAATTGCTTTAACGACACAACAGCAGATGGCGTTGTTAATTAACACGAAGTCAAAAAACACAATTTATAAAAAAAAATACCGAGCAAAGCTCGGTCATCCAGATATATGAATATAAAATACGTTTCATCCATTAACCAGCTCGGTGAAGGTCGTTTTCATATCGGGATCTTAGACCATGTATGTTTGGCCTCAGCGGGCGAGCACGGCGGCGCGCGGCGGCAGCTGGGCGGCGGCGCGCTGGTGGTGACGTCGCTGGCGGCGGGCGCCACCGCCGGCGCCATCGCCAAGACGGTCATCGCGCCGCTCGACCGGACCAAGATCAACTTCCAGATATCGTGAGTACCGACGACGGTACCACGGCAATAGTATCATACAGTATTCCATCTTCATACAAACGGTCGGAACGCGAATCATACCTACGCGCCTCGGAGTTAGTACACATTAAGTATACAACAGCCACAGTTGTGTGAGTGCGATATACTATAGACCAATGGATGCCATCAGTCGCGTAGCGTACACGGAGAAGAGTATAGAGTCTATACGAAGAAGAGTATAGTCTATACTCTCGGAGAAGAGTATAGACTATAGAGTATAGAGTATATTCTCTCGGAGAAAAGTATAGACTATATACTCTTCTCCGCGTACGCTACGCCTGTGCAGGACATTTTATTTGAATGTATCTCCAGCCAGACGCCGTACTCGTGGCGCGCGGCGGTCCAGTTCCTGACGGCGAGCGCGCGGCGCGAGGGCGTCCTGGCGCTGTGGCGCGGGAACAGCGCCACGATGGCGCGCATCATGCCGTACGCGGCGATCCAGTTCACCGCGCACGAGCACTGGAAGCGGTTGCTCGCGGTGGACACGCCGCAGACTGCGCAGTGAGTACTTGGCTGCTGTGGTTGGGACCCATTAGTGACCCAGTATAGGTATCCGAGGGCAGTTATCCCACCGCTGACGACTGGTGAGCCCTCGCGGGCTGTGAACAGTCGGAGGTTCGGACCCATTAATGACCCAGTATAGGTATCCGAAGGTAGTTGTCTCACCGCTGACGACTGGCGGGTCCTCGCCGGCATTGTGAACAGTCAACGATCAACTATTAATATAATTCGACGCCGGAAAGCGATCTTGTCGTATCTCGAACAAATGCGAATATTATGTGTTATACATATATACATCATTGGAATCAGAAAAAAGTAGAATGATTTCATTAATTGCATAAACAAGATTTCAGTGTTACAAGTTACAAGGGTTGAATTTTTTAAATGGTTTTTGTCTCTGGTATACCTTATACCCCCTTATATTAAGTTATTGTTTAAAAAAGATTTGTCATTTTCAAATTTTCTTCATATAATACCTTTGTGTAAAACTTGCAAGGTTAATAATTTTATCAGTCATTGTATTATAATTTACCCATGTCAAGATTTCCCGCGATATCTGCGAAACACAAATACTTTAGATTACAATCTTATTGACAATAAAACTCGTCACGAAGCTATGTTCTTGTAAATCGCCCGCATCTTCAAGTAAGTGGCTCCATCTATGGTCAAAACTGTTCACTAAAAACGTGCTGAGAAGTTTCGTTCGCCATTTCTTCTCCATTGTAAAGCATTTTAAAGCACCTTCCAAAAGGATGTTGAAATGAAATAAATATAGTTATAAAAAAACTAAAAAATACGCTTAGGGCTAGAGCAACAATCCTACACTATTTGTGTACTATAGTCAACCCCAGTTTCAGTTACCATGGCATCATTAATAACACGACTGTCATTCATCGTCTATTATTTAATTACCAAAGAGAATTAAAGAGAACCTTATTACAAATGAATGGAGTATCTTTTGGATAATAAATTTTCAGTTTGTTACATACCAACATACGTCTCAAGCTAATAAAAGCGTATTAAAAATACGTGCATAATAAGTGTATCAATGATAGTTATTTATAAAATAAATGGTTTTACAAATTGTAATTAAATTTTATTTAAAAAATGTACACACACTATTTTATAGTTTAACTGGGCCATCGCTTTAACAATACAGTTACAATATAGGCAAGAAAATATTATAAAAAATTAATTATCACTTGCTTCGGTGAAGGAAAACATCGTGAGGAAACCTGCACACCTGAGAGTTCTCCATAATGTTCTCAAAGGTGTGTGAAGTCCGCCAATCCGCACTGGGCCAGCGTGGTGGACTATGGCCTATACCCCTCTCATTGTGAGAGGAGACCCGTGCCCAGCAGTGGGACAGTTATGGGTTGTGATGATGATGATGATAGGCAAGAAACCCCGTAGGAGTGTTTCTTCTAAATCCCAGTGAAGAGAATCTAAGTGATCAGCCAATTACAGCTATCTCCTTCACACATCAATCTCTCTTTCCCACGCTGTCAGTTGATAACAGCTAATTAGTATTGGACACACCCACGCTATACGTATCAAACTGCGATAGTAACGTGTTGGTGATGTCCATCACTAATTGGATAGCTTTATCATGGAGAAGTTATAAATTACATTCTTATATTATTTACTAGCTGACCCTCTGACTGACAGACGTTGTACGGTCATAACTATCAATGTTTAATTTGAATATTTGCAGCACGCATTCTGTCAATGTTATGTCAAAGGCCATAAGGTGACATTAGAAAATCTTTAGAACATTTAATATAATAGTTAAGTATTCTTAAAATTTCTTATTTTCCGCGCAATTTTCTTAATTTTTTCTTTCATAAAAACCTTCTCCTGACAATAACAAACACAACAAAAAAGAATTAGCGAACTCAGTCCAGTCGTTCACGCGTGATGCCGTGACCCAGGGAAATATAACCCAACAGAAGTTTTCACTTCAAAAAACTATAGTTTTTTAATAATAATAAAAATTATATTATTGGAACGAAGTTCCTTACGGCAGGTTTGGAGGGGATAGGTTTTGCTGCGGCGACCGAACTGAAAAATATGTGATAGTAAAACCGTAAGAAAAAATGCGTGGAATAAAAGCGTTAAATGCGTCGTGCGCAGGCGCGACAGTCGCATACACAAGCGAGTAGTGTATAATACCTTTCTCTTTCTCTCTCTTTCTTTTCGTTCGCCGTTGCCTTCATTAGCCGAAGGAACTTCGTTCCTACCTGGTGTCCCACGACACCAAATAATTAATATTATTATTTATTTAATAGCCATTAAAGCGAATTATATTTTTACCGGCCGTTTTCAATTTTTATAAACATAATAGTGTTATTTCACACCTTCCTTACTGACTTATCCAGAGATCATGGATACATTATTAAAAACGGTCATGAAACTTAAGAATTCCCCTCATTCCAGAGAACAACCCATCAGGTTACTCCTAGCGGGGTCGCTCGCGGGCGTGACGTCACAGAGTCTCACGTATCCCCTGGACTTGGCGCGGGCGCGGATGGCGGTCGCCGACTACCGCACGCTGAGGGCGGTGTTCGTGAGGGTCACCAGCGAGGAAGGATTCAGAACGTTGTACCGGTGAGATTTTGTCGCTAGATGGCGGTAGTGGGCTAGTTAGTTTCGGAAGTTGATTGTAGATGGCGTTGGTAGTATGTTTTCAGAGTTCCTAACCGAAGGGTAAAAAATGAAACCCCATTGATATGCCGATTTTTGTCGGTTTGTATGTCACAGGGCACTATCTCTTGAACGGAACGCTCGAAGATACGGAACCGTAGAAGCGAGTCCGACTCGCACTTGATCGGCCTTTGGGAGTAACGCGTTACGTAACGAAGCGGTTTACCCTCCCATTATGAAGTTACCACTTCAAAAAAACCTGCGATTTTGGTTAAAATTAAACTTTTAGTTAGTGTGTGTGTGCAGTATAAAGAATAAGAATGAATTTTTGCAATGCTCGCTTTAGTTTGCGGCGACCACATCGTGCTCTTTTTCATTCGTTCAATAAACGAAACATTCAATTATGCAGCCATTCGGATACACAATCTTCGCATCAATTGACGCTCGGTTTCTCTAGCATTTTAAATGTAAATGAAAATCGTATGTGTTTTTGCAGGGGCTACCCGATTACCGTGATGGGGGTGATTCCGTACGCGGGGGTGTCGTTCTTCACATACGACTCGCTCAAGCATTGGCATCTCGGTGAGTGTAATAAATAATAAATATCTGGATGACCGAGCTTTGCTCGGTATTTTTTTTTTTAATTGTGTTTTTTTGACTTCGTGTTACTTAACAACGCCATCTGCTGTTGTGTCGTTAAAGCTATTAGTTGCACAAAAAAGTACTATTATTCGCCAATAGATGTCAGGAAGAGTCATATTTTTCAGTTTAAATTGGGACTACAAAAACACGAATAAAATGACATTTTCTAAAAATGATTCCTAGCTAGATCGATTTATCGCCCCCGAAACCCTCTATATACTAAATTTCATGAAAATCGTTGGAGCCGATTCCGAGATTCCAATTATATAAGTATATATATACATATATATATACAAGAATTGCTCGTTTAAAGTAATAAGATTTAGGGCCAGTTTCACCGGTTCCGGATAAAGTTCCGGATAGCCCTAGGAATTTATCTGCCACTTAACAGTTGACGGAGCGGCAACGTCGCTTTTTGCGTTTCGTTACTACTACGTAAATTATTGTCATTTGAAAATTATTTTGAAAACTTAATTAATAAAATACTTTTTGTTCAAAATAATCCAATTCGACTTTTTTAATATTTTCCAGTATAATTTTATCATTATAGAACGAAAATAGTAGGATTTATAATAATATGATGTACTACAGTTCAAATTCCAAATGTGTTATAGCAACGCCACTTGAAACATTTTTTTATCCGTCAGATAACGCCTAACAGCCACTTGAACTGGCAGATAGCTTAACCAACACTTTTCTCTGTCACTTCTATCAGATTACCTGAGAAGCCAAAAAATGTAGTTTATCTGGGAGTTGAGTTCCTAGGGCTATCCGGAACTTTATCCGTAACCGGTGAAACGGGCCCTTAAAGTAATAAGATAAGATAACGTCGTCGGTGGCTTGGAAACACACAAATAAGACATAATACCCAAAACTGGAGAACAAACATTTATCAGTCACGTAAATATCCATTGCAAACGATATACACACAAATTAAGTGGCGTGGGTACCCACATTTAACAGCTTTTACAAACTACCCACATAATTATTGTTGACGTACCCTCACCCACAGACACGTTCGAGGCGTCCCTCCGCGGGCTCACCAACGTGGTGTTCGGCGGCGTGGGTACCCACATTTAACCTCGTTTACAAACTACCCACATGATAATTGTAACAGACACGTTCGAGGCGCCCCCCCACGGGCTCACCAACGTGGTGTTCGGCGGCGTGGCGGGCGCGTTCGGGCAGACCGCGTCGTATCCGCTGGACATAGTGCGGCGCCGCATGCAGACCGGCAGGCGGCGCGCGGACGGCACGTATCCGTACGCTAGTGCTGGCCAAACGCTCGTCTTTATATACAAGTGAGTCGCGTGTGAGTGGATACTGGTTGTAATACAGGTAAATAGCCAACGAATGAGCAACCAACTGACGGCTGTAAGAGGAGTTATTTATCAAAACTGCTATTTTCTGCCTATAAATCTTATGATGCAAGATTTCAGACTAGCGGCAGCGCCATCTCTTGGAAAATAGTTAATGGTAGAAATCAATTGTCAAATATAGTGCAGCGTCATCTGCTGCTGGTGAAATAATTGATTAAACAAAGAATTTCCTAATTAACCACTAACTATCAGCAACTCCAATGTCCAATGTATTGATTCCAGGACGGAAGGGTGGCGTGGCTTCTTCAAGGGGCTCAGCATGAACTGGGTGAAGGGGCCCATCGCGGTGGGCATCTCCTTCGCCACGTACGACTCCATCAAGACCTTCCTGCGAGACCTGGCCCTCACGATCACCACGTGATGGCAACTCTGAATCGCTATTCAATGTACTAGCAGAATGTATCACTTGTAATCACTGTCAATTGTGAACATTGATTGATCTATAGTTATATTTAGTCAAATATTAATACTTCGGAAGCCATATTGGATCTTCGGGATGTTTAACTTCGGAAATCATAGTCGAACTTCGGACGTAATATTGTGACTTCGTTATCTGTATTTGAACTTCGTAAGTTGTTATACGACTAGTTCTTTCTGAGACTTGTACACGCGGCTAGGATATTTTATAGAAATATTTTAATTAGTATTGTTATTAAATTGTAAGTTTATGAATTGTATTAAGTGGAGTTGTATTCTAAATCTTTATTTGCTAGCTTTGAATATTATATTATCTTTATTTTTTAATCGATGATTCAATATTGATACCACGGACTAGTAAAAAGCACCCGGCGTCGCTTAAGAGTTAAGACGAAAGTGAAGCACCGTATCTATGTGTGAGTGAATAAACACACTAAAAATCAAAATTAAAGAAAAATAAAAGTAAAATTTATAAATATGCGTAGACACTTGTCATACAATTGTATTGTCATCTGAACCAAAGCAATAGACGACCTCTGGGGTGCTTCGCTTTGTTAGAAGCGACGCCTATGTTTAGTCCGTGAATGACTCCTATTATATTCGAATTGTGATAGAATCTGTGTTCGATAATGGGAAATACCGCTGTATGAAAGTGTTTTGGTCTCGAATGCAGAACCTTTAGATGTAGCAACGCGTCTGAGACCGCTATCTGAGCAACTTGTATACAGCGAACATATCTGTTTTTGTCTATTATTTTTATAGTAAATTGTTGGTTTTTTGTTTTGATTTATTTATAAATTATTATATTTTTTAGTTATTTTATTTTTTGTACCCCTTCCTGTCGAAGTAGGACTGATCGCAATGAGACAATAATGAAACTCTTAAATGTAATAGGCAACGATCTATAATAGGAATATTTTTAAATCACGTAGTGTAAGGAACTAAGGAATCACCTACACATAAAAAACTCTGATGTCTGTGCATGGAACATAATATTTCAGTTAAACTATTATTGGGGTAAAATAAAAACGGTGATAGTTAAGTGCTTTGAAAGTTGAATGCCCGAACAAATTATGTGTGTATTACAATTTAATTTATGTTCGGTGATCAAACATCTGAGAGTTCTCATGTTCTCATAGGTATGTGTAGTCTACCAATCCGCATTTGGCCAGTGTGGTGGATTACGGCCTGTACCGCTCACATAGAGGATGGAGATCCGTGCCCAGCAGTGGGCAGTTATAGATTACAAAGATGATGATAATTATTACGATATTTATTAACGCAACAGATCTCATAACAACGGTTTTTGGAATTTTTGTCTGTATTTTGTTCCCGCTTATCTCAGAAATTCAGAATTTTAGTTACGGAGTCTTAGTTGTGTCGGTGACGCGTGGGAGTCGAGTAGGTTCAACTTTAAGCAACAGCAGGCGGGCGGTAGTTGGATGGGTGACCGCTAGTGTCTAAATTTCTTGAGCGCTTCCGTGCTTCGGAGGGCACGTAAAACCGTCGGTCCCGGTGATCACCGGTAGATAGCAGTCGTTAAACCGTGTCAGAGGCTCCATAAAACTTAGGTTGGCAACTAATCCCTCCAGCAATCCGCACGGGAGCGGCGTGGAGGAGCACTGTCAATGGGTACTTGTTGTTATGTATTGCAATTAATTGGTCTTCAACCCATTAATTGCCCACTACAGGGCACGGGTCTCCTCATAACTGACAAGACCTAGATTGTACCTGTTGTTGCCTTCACCACGCTGCTCCAATGCGGGTTGGTGCGGATCGTTTCTTGTAGCTTATGAGAGTTTTAAAACGGTAAAATGTTATGTAGTTTAATTATGTATGTATGAGATAGGTGTACAGGTTGTAAATGCCAGCGCAACAGTGGGATACTTGGAATAGAGTGCCTCTATATCGCTTCTTCTTTTTAACGGGACACTTCCGAAGCATATCATTTGATATTAGCGAAGCAATGTGTTGTCTGTTGTATATATTTTCTTCGCTTTTGTATGTTGAAAAAAGGACACTTCCGAAGCGCGAGCATCATATTACCGCTTCGTAGCAATATGTTGTTAAGTCTATTGTAAATATTCTTCGCTTTCTGTATTTTAAAATGTTTTTATGGTAAAATATGGAACGCGTGAGGTTCTTAATTTCCAAAAAGCCTTTCTTGAAAAATGCTCACTTGAGGAACCTATATACAAAGTTTCAAGTGAATCCATTGAAGAAATAAAAGGTTTCAGTTTATCTTCTTTTTTATCCCCTTAGGGGGAGAATTTGCAAAAGTCCTATCTTAGGGAAGCACCCCGATACTCCCCAAGGAACATAGCTACTTGCCTGTTATGTTCAGTAGTTTCGGCTGTGCGTTGTCTGTCAGTCACTCAGTAACGGAAGAGTTTTACTTATACAATACATTGATTAATAACAACACACGGGTCAGAGCCAATATTATTTTCAATTATTTAGGTCGTAGGAATATATCGTGTCTTTGTAATGTGATGCTTACTGCTATGGTAATAGAGTCTTGTTTGCCTTAAATTGGTTGTGGTATCTGGTGTATTTATTGTTGGTTGATGTTTTCTAAGGTTTGTAGGTGTAGGTACCTATGTAAAGCGAACTTTGAAGAGTGGATCGTGTACTAGCGTATTTAACGCAACCGTACCCTTCCTTTCCATCCCCGTGAATCACGTTCCCCACTACAGAAGCGTTAAATTTTTAACGCAACCGTCTCTGAAGTTCACTAAGAAGTTTCATTTCGATAAACATAATTTGATCGACATATCTTCCATTATATCACTTAAATCAACGTATTTATTGAAAAGTATTAGATTCAATGAATTGAAAACGTTTATACCCGGTTCTTGTAGTAAATACAATTCCAAATTAAGTAAACAGACTCAAGTGCAAATTAATGAAATTCAAAGCAATAATTAAATATAATCAATACACTTTAAATTAAATTAATTATGCTGCGTATACAAAGTTGGAAAGAGATTTAATGATGAGTATATTTGATTAGTTGATGTTATTTTGTATTGTTCGTTGTAATAAATGTTTGTAATGTTTTGGTATTTTTTATTTAAACCTAAATCCCGCTTTTATCGGGGGGCATTCATAAATGATGTCACACATTTAGGGGAGGGAGGGGGGCAATGTGTGACATCGTGTGACAGTGGATAAGTTTCGTGAAGTTACATGTATAAATGCTAAAAATAATATCAAATGCTAATTGTAAACTGATACTGAAATGCAAAACTAAAGTATTTGCAGTGTAGGGGCTCCTTTTAACTTTAAGCGTTCATGCCGATTTCCCTCGCTCATGGTGCGGCCTGCTGAACAGCGTACGAGGTTTCGGAGCCCGGTGTCTCCTGTCGGAGGTCGCTGGAGTTTGTAACATCCAGTTTAATCCCCAAGGTACTGTAGGATTGGTGGGAGGTCTGGAGCTTGGCTGACTGGCTACCAGAGACCAGAGTCAGTTGCCAGAGTCAGCCGCCAAGCGACTCGTTCCGGCTGGGGGCTTGATAGCCAATATTTTCTTTGTTTCTTGTCCGACAACACCTCGGTGGTTCACAAATCTTTTCAATTACAATTACAAATATAGTAATAAAATGCAATATAATTTTATTGAAAAGAATGAGTTTAATTTTATGCGTTGGTAATTAATACATAATATTATAAATGATAATATTAATATTATAAATATAATCCTTATTAGATAATATCATAGTTGACTAGAACTAATATTGAAACCTCGTAAATAATATCACAATGAAAGAAAATGTTCCTAACACTAAACTTTTGGAATTTTATTACGTATTTTTAAACTACTTACAATAAAGATAATTAAACAGAAAGCATAAATTATAGACTCGCATATGAGCCGGGAATAGAGACAGTCTGCTCTCGCGTTTGAACGTGCACTTGGGCGCGAGACACTACCGAATCTCCGGATCGTATAGAGGCCTTTCAAACTTGACTTCACACTTTTAAGGATTAGAAAGAAGGGTGTTGAGCTTCCTGACGTCCCATGTATCTGTCTCAAACGCTAAACCTTGAAACTGAAAGTTCAAATGAAATCTTTAAAATTCTATCAACTTCATCACAATAAAGCACTGTATTAAAATTGCAAAAATATGCGCTGTCACACCGCGGGAGGAGAGTCACACATGTGTGACACGGTGTACGGCGGACCTCTAAAATGATTTAATTATTGTGACGTGATCTGTGGACGCACTATTTTATAGGCAACATATTTAATTCAACATAATTCGAACTCAAATAAAATTAACAAAATTATATACCTAATTATGTACAATCAAATGTAATTACTATGACACGGGCACTCACGACATGTATTACCTTCGAACTTCGTGATTGCAGACACTAAATATTTTAACTGTAATGGGTACCCACGATCTTTGTGTTTTAAACCTACAATCCATTCGAGTCCTGGTTACGGAAAGGTGATCGAAATATCAAGGGCAAATAAATGGTGGTAACTAGTAGTTAAATATGTACAATCTAAATTTTAAAGACATCTAGATTAGAAAAGCTCATTTTCTACGTTTGGCGAGTTTACGCTACTCGATACGAGATGGCGTTAGTAATACCATCCACGCTTTTCTAACATTTTCCACATTTATATACAAGCAAACTTAAAACATAATAAGTAATTTAGTAATTAACATCACGAGGCTTACCATTTCTAATTTATGAATTTATTTAACCATGTATTGAAGCACAGAAAAATGTTTTTCAGTATACAGGATGTGTGAAAGTTTACAATGCGAATTATATCGCCTTTTTTAAATTATTTAATCTGTTAGAGTATTCAACTATTTGGTCAAAAGTCAAAACCAAACTGAAGCTAAAACCAACTTAGTTAAACCTGACAAACTGAGTTGGTTTATGTATAATAAAACTATCTCAGTTAGTTTATCAATAAACTTAGTGTAGAACTTTTTAATTTTGACATCTATGAGCAATTCTTACAAAATACTAAAAAATGAGTGTCTATAAAACTTAACAAATGTAACAAATTGCAAATGTAAGCTGTTAGGTGTGTTTATATAATACCCAAAACTATATTAGTAAAACTAATGAGTCTGTCATGTAGGTACGTAAAAAACTTTTAATAATAAGCTTTTTTATCGATTAAATTCACATTTTTGTCAATGTGCTGCATTTTCTTGAATAAAGACGAGTTCCGATAGTAGCGTAACAAAATTTGTTGAGTTTGGACACATTAACACCAATGTGTGCCCAATAAAGATATTAAAACCAAATCAAACTATTTACCTAAGGTTGCATTAGGAACGCCAGAGATTCCATGATTTACCATCTCAGGAGGCCTCCTACGAAAAACGAAAGTCGACGTTTCGGACGACGGATGGTACTTTTTCTTACTGTTACATGTTTCTTTTCCTATTAAAATAAATTTATATACGAAAATCGCATTGAGTTTTCTTTAAAAAAATGCCATAAGTTCACACGAGACATAATTTGGCGACCGTGACTGGTAGGAAAAAGTATGATCCGTCGTCCGAAACGTCGACTTTTGTTTTTCGTAGTAGGCCTCCAGGATTGTAATGTTGGTCGAGCCAAACCTAGACGCGTCAGTTTCGGTCACTTGACCGACTCAGGTGTCGTATTGCGGATGGTCGTAGTACCGCCGCGGGTCGTGGTCGGCGGCGAGGTACTGCGGGCAGTAGAGCGAGGACAGCACCTCGTAGGGCGGCGCGGGGGGCGCGCGCGCCATGCTGAACAGCGCTTCGGGGTCACACACGAACTTGTACACGTAGCGCTCGCCTGGGAATTACACAAAATGGCTTCACAAAGAGCTGATTCATGAATCATGCTGAGTATTTTTTTGATCCTTTAAGTACACTTTTTTGTTATGCTCCGACGTTCCACGTTCGGAACTTGTATACATATTGTAGTGTGATTCAGGGTTGGCCTGACGTAACCGCTTGGCGTGTGTGCAATAAGAGAGAACCACCGACGCTTCGACGACCAAGAAAGATGAGAAAAGCAAGAAAGGAAGCCTATTACCTGCCACCTTCTGCATAATGCCCTTCTCGTAGTAGTAGCGCAATGATCGTGACAGCTTGTCGTAGTTCATGGCGGGCCGGTTCTTCTGAGCGCCCCAGCGACGCGCCACCTGCCGGCAGATATCAAACAATTATGTTTATAGACTGTAAAGTACCAGCTACTCTACAATAGATGGCGTTAGGTGTGTAAGCTGAATCAAAAACGTTTGAGTCTTGTTCTGTGTCTTTGACAGTTGTCTTAGGCGGCAGCGGAAGGTGCAGCATGCTCGTTTGCTTCGTAACTTAATTGAACACCATCACAACACGTACCTCCTCAGGCTCGTGAAGCTTGAACTCCAGGCCGCGGCCGGTCCAGGCCACGCAGCGCGCGCCCTCCGCCAGCAGGGACACGAGGAACTGCCACAGCTGCAACGCCCCCCGCCGCCCGCTGCCGCTGCCGCTCACGCCTGGGGAATCCGTGACGTCAGAGCGTAAAAATCTTAGCCGTAATGTCTGCAAGCATTAAGCATGCTTTTATTGCAAATGTATATAAGCTAAAAAGCATGCTAACTTTAAGTATGCTTATAAGCATTTTAAAAACATGTCTATCTGTACCTAGGGTTTGGGGATAAAATCAGCTCCACAGGCCAACAAAAGAGTAAATGTAACCCAACTAATAACTTAACACAACATTTATTAATTAACAGCGGTACGAAAATTAATTAAAAAAATTCTGACATTTAAATGCAACTTTTAACTTATTCTACTTGCCAACAGATGGCGCTGTAAAGCAGAGAGGGTATTCCCCGCTAGATGGCGGTGCACCTACCAGCGTGAGTGGTTGTGACCAGCTGATGTGGAGAGGACGCATCAGCTCGAGACGTGGAGGATGCGGTGCACAGAGAGCTGCTCACTAGAATTGAATGATAAATTCATCATCAGCCATCCAAAATCTATCCATAATTGTCCCACTTCTGGGATCGGGTCCCTCACAATGCCAGCGGGCCGTCAAGCAAGTTTTTTTTATCTTTTCTATCTTGTTATTAACCAAATAATGGAGTTTTATCGCTCGGTGGTACGGAATCATACATACCATTACTTAAGAGGGGGTATAAAGCAAAATTGGCAATCGTAGATTCAATTTTTACAGTAGTAGATCAAGTTTCTAGAACCTGAATAAGAACATAGTTATACTTCATTATATTATTGAGTGAATGCAAGAAGCAAAAACATAAAAAAATTAAATTTTCTCGATAGAAAAAAATCACAAAGTTAGGTCTAATTTTCAACTAAAATCAATTTATTTTCAATATGGTGCATGTTTTTGAGTCAATATTTTAATATATTATGCTAATTAGGATCACGGAAGGATTTGTAGATCGATTTCTAAATCAAATCTATAATTTACGAATTATTTAAATAAAATACATTTATCTATATAGCTCTAGGATTTTGACATGCTCTGTTCCATTTATCAGTACCGTTGCTCCATTGAGACGGGCGGGTGAAATTTGATTTTTTCCTAGCTTTATACCCCCTCTTAAGTGACTCCAACACGCACTGAACCGATTTTTTACAGCCAACGAACGATCAGTCGAATCGCCTGATGCTAAGCGTCACCGTCGCAATGGACATCACTACAAAAGTATCACCAATGCGTTGCCGTCCAAAATAAGGAACAAGAACTTAAATATTGGTGACGTAAGTTACCATGTTTCTCGCCCCAGGGCAAGTGCTCGGCGGAGCTGGACACTGCCTCCTCGCGAGTGTCTCCCTCCACAGCCTCATCCACGCACTTGGTGTAGGCCGACGGACATCTGGAAAAACTCATCGTTTAGCAAGTGGCTTCATGGCAGTTTTTTTCTGGCTAGACGGTTGACCACTCATGCAGAACGTGTAACCTAGGCAGGCTTTACGGAAAGATAAAACATTAATACGAGAGGCGGATTAAATGTCGAGAGCGCCCTAGGCAACAAACACCTCATCAGCGCCCCATCATACACCTCATCAGCGCCCCATCATAAAGTGTTCATAGGAAAATGTGGGAAACTAGAGTGATTTCTATAAACAAACATTAAAAAAACACATTTTTGTAAATTTTATGTTAATGACTTAGTTTAATTTACGTAGGGTAATCCGCCACTGATTAATACCAGTACGCCCTACCACCAAGCTGGGGTCTGTTCCCGTCGGTTACAACACTCTGGTCCGCAGAACGAGAGGACGCCCTTCCATACAAACAGTCATACGAAAATGGTACCAAAACACTCACTTCACTTAAACCGTTAAACGTTCACAATTGGTCCCTATTTTGTGCCGCATTACACGAGGCCAGCCGTGATTGGCTAATTTCAGTGTCAGTAAAAAAAAATGGTTGCCTGTAAAGTCGGTTTTACGGGCGAAGATTTTACGTGACAACGTCTTTTTCTCGGTAGAATATTTATTGATATGAATATAATTAAATTGCGCAATAGGAACAAGGAATTGAATGAAAATAAGAATTGCACAAATTTTAACTATAGAAATATATTTTGTTTACTAAAACATTGTACATGTAAACTTAAACTTAACGCGCCGATTCAATGCGCCTAATTCTCTAGTGCTGCGCGCGCGACAGACCGATCATAGTTGAGTGGGAGAGAGACGCAAGGCATTCGGCGGGCCTCTCTCTCGTTCGGTGACTCATCGTAACGTTACCGAGCGTTACTATTTTTCATAAGTGACTCCCAGCTAACCTAATTTAAGACGTTGTCACGTCAAAACAAAAAACGTAACGACGAACGGGCCGACGTTGGCTACTAGGCCGCAGCCTGGTATTCATTACGCTATTTTTGATCGATATTTACACTTCTATGTATTTTTCACTTTAGTTTAGACGGCCTAATGCGGCTATTTCAACACTAACCTGTGCCCGTGGTAGTGCTCGCGGTAGTCTCTCGCTCTGTAGTCTGGTCGATTCTCCGCTTCACTCTCTCCCTTGCAGCTAGACAAGGACAGACAGTTCTTAATGGTGATATTAGTTAGACAACTTTGGAGTTGGAATTTGTTCAATTAAGTGCTTCAAAACTGGCTTGGTTGTAATTTAAGGGCGGATTCGTTCAAATTGAGTTATCAATTCATTTATTAGAACTTTAATTCTAATCGAAGTCTGTACATTAAATATATTTGAGAATATTTTTAAGCTATTGCATAGCTTTTATCGCGGGCCTTGAGCGTGGGGACCGAATCCAGAAATTCCGTAACGAAAAAAATCTAACACCCCCAATCAGCGCCATCTAGTACCTTAATACTAAGGTATGGTACGTATGTTTTCTACAATCTAGATGGCGCTGTTCTGATATGACTATACAGGGTGAGTTTTTAGTCAGTTGACATACTCGAGGACATGAAAGAACGTGGTCATAGGTAATGATCAAAAATATAAAGTCAAAATTCTACACTACTAATTATTTCAAAAATGGAAATCAAAATTATCTCAAAATACTCGGAACGTATGGAAACGCCCGAAAACACAGCTGATGCCGCTTGCGCCGCGCGCCGCGGCGCGGCGCGATGGCGCGGCGGTGCCGTACGGGGCGAGACGAGGTTAATGATCTTGTAAGGACAAGATAGCAGTAGCGGGCGTTGAAAGTTATAAATAACTGTTTAATAACCATATTAAAAATAATTTAAAATAAACACTGTTAAACGTTAAAAGATTAAAAGAGTATTTTTAAATTCTGTTATTTCTACAATTTAGTCAATTTATCACGTCACTAATGCAAACTCCGTAAACTTCTCAACTTTCATCATACATCATATCATATTCAGTTTGACGACCCCGTAGCCCAGTTTGAAGTGACCCTGCCTACGAAACGAGGGGTCCCGGGTTCGATACCCGGCCGGGGCAGACGTTTATAAAACGTGACAATAAATGTTTGTTCCCGGGTCATGGGTTATGTGTAATAATAAATTTTATTTACAATGATGGAGAATTTAACCTAATAACAAATTTACACCAACCTTAACAATTCTTCAAAATGCGCACCTTCTCGCTCAATGCACAATTCAGCATGTTTGCACAAATTGTCTTTCACGCGATTTAAGACGAAAGGATCACTTCTATTCACTACGAACTTTGTCAAAAGCAGTCACTATTCTGCACTTTAATTCGTCCCCGTTGGAGTACTCCGTAACGTACACAAGTTGTTTGACCTTGCTGCTTCACCAGCGCACCGGCCACGGCACCTCGTAAGGTATAGGTATTCTTCATCACGTAAGGCGTAGGCGTAGGGAACATCACGTAAGGAGTAGGTATTCTTCGGTTTGGGAATAATTCGCGATACAACTTTACAATGTTGTTATTTGTTATTATTACAGTACTCATTATGTAACTAAGATACACGAACGAGGAAGTAAAATTACTTGCGTCTGATCGCTTAGAAGCTCAACACAAACTGAGCTAAAATAGTAAAATACACAGTTAGTTCGCTCGAAACTTCGAAAGGCGAGGTCGGGACTCAGCCGCGCGGGGAGTGACCGTGGCGGCGGCACTGTCAAAGGGTCGTTGGCGCGATGGCGCGCGTATTTTGGTATTGGCGCGCGTATACAAAAGACCGGAAGTCTTTATGATTCACCGCGTTTTCGGCTGATTTATTTACTTAAAACCGTGTGCGCGGTATGCGTTAGGTTGTCCACGATTGGGTTGTTTAATGGATAATTAGGTGAAATTTTAAGCACCGTTTTTTATTACATATTTGGAACGAGAATCGAATACTGAGTACCCCCTATTAATATTCTAACTGACTAAAAACTCACCCTGTATAACTTCTAATAATTAAAATTGCATAAGTTGATAAAAAATGCTATGCAATAGCTTTACCGCGGCAGTCGCCGAGTGCCACATTTAGTTTTTTTTGGTTATGGGGGTGTTAAATAATGCATAGGGGATAATAATGATAATACATAATATGACAACGACCAAACTGATTTTGATGTATTGTAGTGAAGTTAGTGTTTATTTCATTGCAATTGGTTTACAAATAAGCTACAAAAAAGCCTAAAAAAACATTTTGAATACCATTATACTATTTTGGTATTCAAAAGACAGATCTCCCTGTAGGCAAGCTGACCCCGCACAACGGCCCAGCTCCGACTGATCACGTTCGGAGCTTGTACGCGAGCGGTGTACAAAACTTCGAAACGTGATTCAGGCTTGTGACGTCACGGTGTTGCCACAAGTATTAAAATTTTAATTTTAAACCCTAGAAATATATGTTGTGTATAAACATATAAAAATCAACTTACGCTATATGCGTTTGATGCACCTCGTGTGTTCGGGGCGTGTAGAGGGCGTGGGGGTGCGCGTGTAGCGCGGGGGGTGCAGGCGTGGGGTACTGTGGTGGAAGATCACGCCGGCCGGGGGGTGGTTCCCTGAGGATGTTCCATATATGACATTTATCGTGATAATATGATCCGGTTACACTTTTTACGTTTTATCTTAGTCCTCAAGGGTAGGGTAGTAACACTTCTGTGACTGAATTAGAACGAGACTTCAACTAACTGGACATGAAATTTAAACTCATAATTCAATTTCCGCCTCGCTGGGAATCGACCCCAGGAACCTTCGAACGGCGGCATTCCGGCGGCGTTGTTGTTAGTATATTATACCTACTTGTTGTGATGGTATGTCACCGTCATTGGACAGCACTTACATTACAGACATCCCTAATGCCGGTCAAATAGGAAGAGGTGAAAAAAAATTGGTCCTTCGAGCCGGTACCACAACTCACCTGTGCTGGTAGTGCAGCCCCCAGGGCAGCGGGAACGGCGGTTGCTGCGCCATCCTCACCGCATGGCGCCAGCCTCACCCACCGTTCGCCACTGATGCTCTCGGACGACTTGGGGCAAAGAGCTGGTCGAGACCTGATCACAAATTAGAGTAGTCTACAACGTTAACCTACCTAGTCGACAAATAGTTGAAGTTACCAATGTTACAATTATAAAGTTAACTCAAAAGCCCTTGACAATTTCGGATTCGCAAGTCTAGAGCCAGATCCCTTCTAGACACTTCCGCTGCTAATATCGTTACAGACAGGAAGGCGTAGTTCTGCTGTTTGTTCAGCGACTGCCATCGAACTGCATCCACATTTACCATCCGAGGAATTACCCGATAAGGGCGGGATTATCAGTGATGTCTTGTTCTTTTTAACAGACTTCAAATAAGGAGGTTCTCAATTCGACTGAGTTTTTTATGTGCGATACGTCATAACTTTTTATTGGGAGATGTTTTAATTTTATAACTCGTCGATGTAAAATGAACAATTTTTGAAGTCGGGTTATTTAGCATAATGATTATATTATCAGTGTGTATAATAAAGTTTACAGGGAAATAAAATACTTGTGCACAGTCTTCCAAACTTATTCAATGCCAATATTGACTACATCGATAACATCCAAAAATTCCATCTAAATCGATCCAACCGTTTAAGAAGAGTTCAGTGACACACAGACAGGAGAATAAAGATCAGCTTTACTACCGCAATTCAAATCGATTGTGACCTTGAAGGGCGCTGCGGTAAGGGAGCCAGCCTGTCAGCGAAGCCCTGTAATTACCGCGGCGGAGCCCCCCGGGGCGCCGTCGATACAATCTGACAAATTCTCATCGATAATATTAAGATTACTTGCAGGTTTTAGGCCGAGGGTATTTCGAAGTTTGTGTGGGAAGGACAAAAATGAAAAAGTCGGCCATTTTTCTCCAACAATATTTTTTGACGACCCCATAACCTAGTCGGTAGTGACGCTGCGTGCGGAGTAACGAAACAACGAAAGGTTTTTCTAATTTCGAAAGGTGCATCTGCTCAGAATAAAAATATCGAATGATGTAACTACTTTAATGTTTAAATTCAATAATAATAAAATTAGATATTTTGTCTCAATAAAAATTCAGCCACCGTTAAGGTGTATTCAAAGCGCGCGCGAACAGGGACATTAAATTCGTTTATCTTCCAATCAGGATTACCATCTCAAAATTTGAAAAAATTGGGACAATTATTCAGATGTTATAAAATAATAAAAATTGTAATTGGTCTATGCCTGTACATAGGGAGATATTCAATTAAATAATGTACACGTAATAAGGACCTTTATAGGGTCAATAGAAGTCAAAATGCAGAACTATTCTAACTGCTAGCTCTGACGTCACGCTATGTCGTCACGCTCAAACGTCACTCTCTTACATCACGCTCTGACGTCATCGGAACGGGTAACCTTTTCTTGCGTGCATATCAATTTATAAGACGTTATCACGTCAAAAAAACCAAACGTCCCGACATGTCATGACAAAGCCAGACGCCTAGTCACCCTACTCCCAATTCCTCACCTTGATGAGGTTAACTGTCTAGCCGCGACTGTCGGCCGCCGTCGCGGGTGGTAATATCCGCCGTGGGAATACCTCGCGCTTGCAGTTACAAATATTCAGTCTTCGTATGTATGATGGACTCCTTGATTGAAATGTTAGTGTGAATCTGAGATGTGCATAATGTAATCATGATTACAGATGTCGCCGTCACGCCCCGTCGGCTGTTTGACCACAGAGCACGGAAAAGTTACCCGTGTTCCGATGACGTCAGAGCGTGATGTGAGAGCGTGACGTCAGAGCTAGCTGTTAGAATAGTTCTGCTACTGTTTGTCGACAAAGTATTTTGTTTTTGTGTTTGACCGTACCCTGACGGTTGCATCTGGAGGCACGGTAGTGCCCCCGCTAAGAACACTAACGACATTACCCGAAACATTTTCCTTATCATAAATCGGCGACTTACATTCTTCAAGTGAATACTTCTATATGCGCGTTAGATTGTTTTTGGTAGGTGAAAATCTTAAGTGATCGCGTCAGCAACATGCTGTGTCATAGTGCGCCGGATCGGCGATGAGCAGCGATCTATCCTCTAGAGTACAACGATCAATATCAAAGTAACTATCTCCTTTATCTATGTTCCCAAAAGAACAGATTAAACATTTTCATAAATCTACTGTTTTTTTCCTTATCCAATAATACCTACATAATCTGTATGAAAGAAAAACCCTCAGACTATTTTTCTATCGAATTTTCCCGCCTCGCATAGATTGGTTATTGAATAGCTGGAATTAAAATTCATTTCGGAGTGTAGTCACGTGCGCGGCAAATTGACAGGTATTCAAAGCAAACATCTTATTTGACGTCGCTTGTGGCGCGGTTTGTAGCTGTTTCTTTTTTAAATTTTAAATTTGGATTTCGCATTCTGTTGTACTTAGCCGTTGTTACGGTTACCATGGCAACGAAAGTATCAATCAAATTGCAATTATTAATTAAGTCTTCAACCTTACAGGCCCCAGGGCACGGGTCTCTGCATTACTGAGGAAGTGAGGATGCCGAGAGACCACTGATCTCTGTTCTAACCTGGTGTCACATGACACGTCCATCTTTTGAAGTGAAGACTTTGTTAGTATCGTTGTGATTTGGAAGTCGATGAAACGGAAATGACGCACAAATGAAAGGAAACGGAAACGAAAAAGACAGACACGTTTTAACTTAGGAGAAAATGAGATTTGCAGCAAAAATTTAAGCAAAGCAAAACATGAATATTTGGACTGACAGTATTGGTTTTTTTAAGACTTCACTTCTAGCACGTGTGAATTGCAACTGTTAAAACAATCATTACATCGTACTTAGTACCATGATTACAGTGATACATAAGAATAATTTATAATATCATGTATTGCACAAAATGATGATTTATTTATTTATTTAATATGAACCACCAACAAAATTATATGTTAATACTTTCTTAATTAATATTTCCTTATCTTTCTAAATACATATAATTTCACTTATAGGTAGTTACAGCATGCATAATGATATTTCTACGATAACATTGAATTTTGGGAAAAGTTAACAAGTAGGTGATAATTTACAAAAGTAAGTAATTTACAAACGTATTTTAAGCTTAATAAGCTATAAAAATGTTAAATAAAAATGATAAAAATGTAACATCTCAATATATTTAACAATAAACAAATTTTATAAGCCCCGAACGAAACGCAAACGTAGAACTCAATAACATCGCTTCCGGTTCCGGTGCACCCCCCCCCCACCTCCCCGCACCCCCCGCACTTCCCCGCACCTCCCCGCAACCTCCCGCCGACTCCATCAGCCCTCGATATTGGTTGATGTTCGAATTACGAAATGAAATTTAGGGCCAGTTTCACCGATTACGAATAAAGTTCCGGATAGCCCTAGGAACTCAACTCCCAGATAAACTACATTTTTTGGCTTCTCAGGTAATCTGATAGAAGTGACAGAGAAAAGTGTTGGTTAAGCTATCTGCCAGTTCAAGTGGCTGTTAGAGGCGTTATCTGACGGATAAAAAATGTTTCAAGTGGCGTTTCTATAACACATTTGGAATTTGAACTGTAGATACATAATGTACATCATATTATTATAAATCCTACTATTTTCGTTCTATAATGATAAAATTATACTGGAAAATATTAAAAAAGTCTAATTGGATTATTTTGAACAAAAAGTATTTTATTAATTAAGTTATCAAAATAATTTTCAAATGACAATAATTTACGTAGTAGTAACGAAACGCAAAAAGCGACGTTGCCGCTCCGTCAACTGTTAAGTGGCAGATAAATTCCTAGGGCTATCCGGAACTTTATCCGTAACCGGTGAAACTGGCCCTTACTCTAGTCATAATAGCTATCAATATTTTTAATCTGTTATTTTTTCCCGCGGTTTTTAATTAGCAATCTGTATCTAATTGGGGCTTTTGACAGTTTTGTTTTTCTTGTTATACATAAGTAAAAAGATATTGTAGGTTTAAGAAAGATATGTCAATATTAAAGAATCCCGTGAAACTTTGCAATCAATAACTGTCCCCGGGTCTCTCGATGTGATGTAGAGTCCGTAATAGTCAACCACGCTGGCCAAAGGCGGAATGACTTCACTTACCTTTGCTTACAATAATTATTACACTATAGAAACGAAGTCCGCGCGGCCGTTTTGAAGCACCTTAATTGGAGTCAGAAATGACTCCAAACACCGGGCAGCTCATGTCAGCGCACGCCAAACGTGTCTTGCGAAAAAAAAAAGAATTATAACGATTTGTCCAGTTAAATTGTGTCACAAAATATCTGAAAAGCTATTATGTATTATTGCTAAAACATATGATTATCCGCAGCCGAAGTTCGGGAAAGTTTCGGTTAATAGTGCTTCACTTTAGACAGAGCGCTTGTATGAAGACTGTCTTTCTATAGTGTTATTATTCTAAGATGCGGAATGACTTCACTTACCTTTGAGAATATTATGGAGGACTCACGGGTGTGCGGATTTCCTCACAATGTTTGATCATCGAAGCGAGTGACAATTAATTTTCCTCCTAGTCCTAGAAGTCCGACGTTCAAATCACTTGGCTACTACCTATTTAGTTTAGTCTTTAGGCTACTCGTTTTTTTGTATAATTAGTCAGTCTCATTAGTCCTGTTAGCAGACGGTGTTAGAACATTAGTTGGTTAGTTTGCTAGTAAGTACGAGGCCTGGGACAGGGACTGTAGTGATAGTTAGTCCTGATGGCTGTTATTATAAAAGGCGTCTTTATATTAACGAGTTTTTGATCTCTTGCAAAGATACATTTTTGAACATAATTACCCCATTTCACTAGAGGCTATAACAACAGTAATAGGGGAACAATGGATTGCTGTAAACAGCGGATTAATTTATAATTCAGTGCTGTTCACTTAGTGGGCCGCTACGGGTCGCTAGGGTCGCTAGCGGATCCCGCGGGACAGGGTTTCATTCAATGCAAAGTGAACTGCAAAGTAACCCTGCAGCCTAGCTGGTAGTGATCCTGCGAAGCGAGTCCTGGGTTCGATTCCCGGCCGGAGCGGTTATGTGACAGATAAACTTGCTCTCGGGTCGTGTCGTGGGGTCCGCTTTTGAGAATACCGCGAACATACACAGACAAAATACAAAAATTACAATAAATATTATTATATTTTATTTTCCACGTACAGACAGCGAATAGTAACAGATTTATAATATGTATAGAATAGATTAGGTAGGTACATACAATTAGTATTTATTCGACCTACTTTATAATGGATGACAGATTTTAAATGCAAATGGGTGCTCACGATTTTCACGTCACAGTCTCGCCTTGATGATCCAAGCAAGTGGGTCAAAATATCAGTAACACAATTTAAAATCGTGAATCGTACCCGATTGCATTTAAAATGAACAAGTTGAAATCAGCCATGAAATCAGAATGCATTTCTCATAAACTTCTGTCCAGCTAATCGAGCGAGGGATTCGACCCGCCGTACCTAATCCCGCGGGATACACCCTTGTTTACAGCCCTCTTAACTTTGATATCGACACGCCGGAGGGTAATTGTTAATGTCAATATTAATCTTTAAACAATAAAGTTAGATCATAACGCATTTATACGAAGGATTATAAATATTTATTTAGTGCAAATAAAATTGAAGGACCATTTTTTTTAGTGTGTAGGGTATAGACAAATAGTTTCGTTTGGGACTTGGCAAGTTTTTAAAGAGCGTCATTGTTTGTAAAACTAACGCGTGTACTCATTTGTTAAGGGCTATTGTGCTTCGCTACCTTATTACTTATCGCTCGATACAAACAAACAAAGAAAGAAAGGAATCCCCGGCACCTGTAGTGACGTCACAACAATGGCGGCGACGTGTATGAGGGTGGCCACACAAACTGAAAAAATATCCTGACGTTAAGTTCGAGCGATAGGAAATTATGTTTTTAAAAATCAATTTATTCAATTACACGTACATTCACAATGATTACAAACATGTTTTCACTGTTTAATTTCTGATGCAAGACTGAGTACAAAACAATACAATTGGGTTATTACTGGCTCGTGGAAAATGCCGCGTCAACGCGTCAGAGACTGCACCGTCGTCAAGAAGCCACGGTTGCGCCGTGGTAATTTTAGCACCGTCAGGATATTCCAGATATTTGGAATGTGCGTCTATAAACGCATTATTACCCAAGCCACCATTAGTAACCAACTATATTCAAGGAACAAGGACATCAACTAAATTCAGAATGCTCAATAGCAGTCAGAGTGGCGTTAGTTGGGGGAGACCTACTTCCAACTGTGGATGTGTAAAGTCTGATGGATGGATGGATAGATGGATGAAACGCATTGTTCTACTCATACCGCCACACTAGGATTGTCTCTATCAGGTGGCATGAAGAACAATTAAGACTATTTTCCTATTCAATGATACTCCACTTGACATATTTTGTCGATTTTTTTTAACAATATTACGTGAGGTTGTCGCCATATTGAATTTTGATTATTGATATGTCTTTGATCAGTGGCGTAGCGTGGAGTAATATAGACGTGGGCAAAGTCGAATCAGCGAGGCCCCATTTCTTTCGTTCCCAAAATCTGGCATCGCATAAAGAGGCTTCGCGAGGCCCCTTCAGGTGTGAGGCCGTGGGCGAGGGCCCACTATGCCCACGCCACTGTCTTTGATGACACTCGCAAGATCAAGACAAATCGATTGACGTAAGAATTATCAAAATCGGTCGACGCGTTTGCTCTCAAGCGCCATAAGGGAACAAACATCCGTGTTGGTAGTGATCCTGGGAAGCGGGGGACCCGGGTCGATTCCCGGCCGGGGTAGAGATGTCATGTCTCTGTCACCTAAATATGTCAGAGACTCCAGCGATTACAGTAATTTATCCCAGGACGATCCGGTGAAACAGCCGAGCCATGGCCACCCGTCAGCCAATTACTCAACAGTTCGGCAATCAATATACATTACAGAGCAAATAGTTGCCGTCGTCTGTCTGTGTACACCGGCGATGATAGGTACGGCAACACTACTAATGTTGATTGTACCACCTGGATGAGTTCATAGTTCATACGTAAGGGATCGAGTTACCTAGTACACTAAAAAACTCTCTGTTTTTAAATCTGTAGAGTAATTTGACTTGCTCTTACGTCAAGCTTCTGACCGTTAAAAAATTCAAATTTAAATAATTTATTTCGTCTTAGTAACTGACAGTTCATAATGTTCTCAAAGGTGTGTGAAGTCCGCCATTCCGCACTTGGCCAGCGTGGTGGACTATGGCCTGTACCCCTCACATTGTGAGAGGAGACCCGTGCCCAGCAGTGGGACAGTTATTGATTGCATGAAGTGTCCATAACTGGTGTAAATACCCCTTGTCTAATTCAATGTTTCAACAAGTTTGAAACAAAGCCGACCCAAGGTCTTAACACCGATCTCCGCCCCTCGTAAACTTACAAACAGTATTACTTTGACCATTGTAGCCAATATGGCTAATGCGTTGAGCACACTGAATTAATTATAGCGAAGGGCCCCACGGGTCTCATGGGGTCCCACGGGCCCCACGGGTTAAATGTTTATAATGGAGCTTGACCTTAGCTTTTTATAGTTTAAAAGATTGGTAACATTTCATAATTAGGGTATGCAATATTAACCAGCCATCAACCCTTTCACTGCCGGTAAACTTAACCCTATCCGAGCTCATTTCACGCCTGTCCAGGTCAGTTAGCCTTTTCGTGCACAAATCCGGATTAAATAAACTCACTTTTAATTAGGTATTACTATTTCGGTTTTTTTTAAATAATATAAGTTAATGCTTGACAACAATCCTACCTCCCAACATAACAACGCACTAACTTGTTATAAGCCTATTTACTAGTTAGTACAGTTATATTACTTAGAAAAAGAGTAGCCGTATAATATTATGGTTACGATGAATACCTAAATATGTATATTATATAGGGTAAACCACCCAATCATTGGCACTCCTCCAGTTATTGGCATTTTAGAGTTTAAACACAATTTATACATAAAAATGATTGTAAAAACAAGCATTTTCTTTGATTCTGTCACATGTTTTGTCTACTAGCTTTTGCAAATGAGATTATATGTTTATTTTTTATTTTTTATTGATTTAAGGCAGCAAACGAGCATGCAGCACCACCTTCCGCTGCCGCCCGTGACAGCTGCGACCGACTTAGAACAAGACTCATATGGGGACTGGGATAGTTAGTCCGGTTAGGTGACGGTGTTAGAACATTAGTTGGTTAGTTTGTTAGTATGAGGACTGGGACAGGGACTGTTAGTGAATATTAGTCCTGTTAGTTATTGTTAGTAATAGTCCAGTTTGTAAATGTTAGTAAGAGTCTCGTTATAATTCGGTCACAGATGTGTTGCTACCCTTGAGGACTGAGATGGTCGCCTCTAAAAAGTGTGGCCGTATGGTAATTTAATTTCAGACTGACACGTAGGTCACTCTTAAAGTGCCAATAATTGGGTGGTTTACCCCATGACAAGGATGCTTGGAATTAAACATCTGCAACCGGTTTCAAGTTTGTAATAGGTCTCTATTTCTTGAAGGCAATAAGTAGATGGTGACCGCTAGTGGCAAAAATTTCTTGAGCGCTTCCGTGCTTCGGAGGGCACGTAAAGCCGTCGGTCCCGGTTGTTATCATTTGGTAGCAGTCGTTAAGCCATGTCGGATACCTTCGGGCGGCTTAAAATTTCAGACACTTGGGTTGGCCACTAACCCCTCCACCAATCCGCACTGGAGCAGCGTGGTGGAGTATGCTCTAGGCCTCCTCAGGTACGAGGAGAGACCCGTGCTCAGTAGTGGGCCATTAATGGGTTGTAGCCAATAAGTAGATAACTGAAATTTTGTAAACATTGTGTGAACGTGTCTTTAGCGTTTATTTATTAATTCTATTTTGTTATTGGCCAAAAGAGGTCATGTCACTCAGTGGTACGGAACCCTACGTTTGCGAGTCCGATTCGCACTTGGCCGAATTTTTCTCTCTCTTTCTGTCATGTATGTATACTGACAAAATAAATGTATTGTGAATCTTTCCTTCCTGCTTTTATTTTTTAAAACCATACCATTGATGACTGTCTCAGATCCGAACCCCGGACTCGCCACACTACCCCACGGGGTCGAGTCGTCAATATCCATTAGGGGTGTGAACTACCCTTGTTCGCTGGCAGCGGAGTCCATTATGACATTATGTTGCGGGCAGGGTAGGAATTAGTGATGTGATTGTAATATCGATGTTTTGAAAAAAATTATGTCATATTTTCTGATATAACTATATAACTTCTAATAATTATAATTGCATAAGTTGATAAAAAATGCTGTGCAATAGCATTACCGCGGCAGTCCCCGAGTGCCACATTTAATTTTTAATTCTTAGTGGTGTTCATTGTGGTATCTATCGATGTTTAGAAACAAATAGTATAAGCTAAATAGTTTGTTTGTTTGAACGAGATAATCTCAGGAACTACTGATTAAAATTGGAAAATTCTGTTCGTGTTGGATAGTCCATTTATCGAGGAAGGCTATAGGCTATATAACACCGCTTCACTCGTCGTGGGTTTTTTCAAAATTTCAAATTTTTTAGCTGACAACGTATCAACGACGGTGACCCCAATCACAGTTCCGTTAAACGTTTAACACAATCGTCGCCAAAGTTCACAGAAGTTTCAATTGAAATTAACATTAAAATACTTTTTACAAAAAATCTTTTATTTATATGCGCTAAAATAAAATAAACTTTACCTTTAAACTTTGACTATCAACTTATTACGTCATTACACAATTTACATTACAAATCTCGCAACAATCTTTTATATCAAAGGCATCGAGATATAAGTACTAACGTACTAGAGAAGCTACGTCAAATAACTGAATTGTCTTATACTTCGTAATTTGTAATTTGTTCGCTGCAGCGCTAAAATAATAACAATTCGTCGAAACCGAAAACTAATTTACCACAGTGCTAGATTTGCTGCGGAAGTGTATTTATTCTCGGCAAAAAGGTCTTAAGCGCCATGTAAATCACGGCACTTACGCGTGACGACTGAGTGAGGTGCGGCGACGGTGCGGCGCGATCGCCGCAGTTGAACGGGACAAAGTAGGAATTTACGGTGTCTTCTCTAGTACGTTAGTACTTATATCTCGATGATCAAAGGTATAAATTGTTGAATGATATTATAATTATGTTATTTGATACTAAAACTTTTAAAGAAACAATTTATTTTATTCCTTTAAGCGCATTTAATTAAAAGCTTTAAAAATGCAATGTATTTAATAGATAAATATACCCTAATGTAACTTAGCCTTAGTAGAGGATAAATCTGATTTATTATCTCCTTACTTTTGTCCTATATAATTAATTAATTTGATCTTAATAGAATGGTTAATTAGACTAGGCATTTAATGTTGTAACTTAGTGGTTGCTATTATTATTTTAAAGAATAGATAAATTTAATATATTTATATAGTATATTATCCTAATAACCTCAATGACATCGATATAATTAAATGAAGAATGAGGTGACATTCTTAGGAAGTGACTCCACAGGTGGGAATATCGTTCGTTAGTCCGTAATGATATTATGTTAGAACAAGTTGGAACAACAGATTTAGGTGTCTGAGCCTGAGGCTAAAGATATGACACATGTCTTTAAAAAGCATGCTTCTTATGCATGCTTAAAATGAGCATGCACTGTAGCTGTATATGCTTGAAATAAGCATGGCCTTTTAAAACTTTTTTTTATAATACATGAGTTTGATATTCTAGCCGTAAGTATAACCGTAAATAACTGTAATCATATCGTGCCGTATTTGAGAAGAAATTTCATCCCTGAATAATAGGGTATTTGACTACAATGAAAATATAGATCAAACTGTTGTTAGCTTAAAAGTATAATATGTTTTTAAACCAATTTAGCCTACACATTATTTTAAAATTATTTGGATTTTTATTAAAAATCGATACTAAAATGATGAATTTTTCGTGTTTGATCACGTGATCGAAAACACGCGATTTGGCTGAATGACGTCACTTGCTATTACTGCTTACTATACGCAATGACAGCATTGACAGCTTAGTATGGTTATTTGAGCAGGTGACGTCATAACCTATTTAAAATGGCGTATTAGCGTTTTGGCGGCTTTTTTGTTCATTTAAACTTTGATGGTGATTTTCATAGAAAATAGAGATATTTACAAAGAATTAAGCAAACTGCATAATGTATTATGTTATATTGAACAATTTGAGTTATTTTTCTAAAAGGTGTCAAATACCCTATTATTTATTGTCGTATTTGCTACTAACCAAAAGCTGAACCCAACAATTGTTTTAAACATTTAACCATAAAATCTTTGATCCTCGTCTGTAAAATATGAAAAATGTACATGTGCCAATAGTCAATACCTACATTACTAGGTGAGCGATATCATTTCTCTTTAAGATAGTAGCAACGCTTGTGTATAGATACGTTATTGCAGATGGTCCACAGGTCCCTGTGGCGCAGAGGATAGCGCGTTGGACTTCTAATCCAAAGGTCGTGGGTTCGATCCCCACCAGGGATGACACTTTTTGACCATTTCAAACATAACAGGATATTTTTAAAAACTGTCCTTCATTTACCAATATTTCTTTTAATTATTTAAAATTGTTGTCATGTTTAAAATTTTATTTTGAAACTTGGATTTTTTTATTATATCACCTTTCATTCGTTATTATCAATTAACAAAACAGTGATTGCCAAGTGCTTTGAACGTTGGATTCTAGAACAAAAGGGCTTGGGTTCGAATACTGCACTTCTAATTTTCAAGACAATTTCATTAGCGTATTAGAAATTAAGTGTCACTTGTTTCCGTGAAGGATAATATAGTATTCTGCATAATGTTCTCAGAGGTGTGTGCAGTCTACCAGATTAGTACCAGCTGTACCAGTGCACACACATTGGTTTTAGGCGATATCACATTTTATTGTGCTACGAGTACTCACGATATTCATTTTTTACCCCGATATTTCGACCCAGTTGCATATATCGTGGTCACAGTTCAACGGTTCGCGGAAAAACTTGACAGGCAAAAGCACGGGTCTCTCCTCATACCTGAGGAGGCCTAGAGCGTACTCCACCACGCTGCTCCAGTGCGGATTGGTGGAGGGGTTAGTGGCCAACCCAAGTGTCGAAAATTATGCCGCCCGAAGGCATCCGACAACTTAAATTTCCAATACTCCTATTACATAGTCGGGTTTTAATTTTAATAAAACGCCCGACTCTGACGCTTACAGCGAATTCGCTTCTAGCGTTGCGTTTCACGGCCCTAGTGTCGCCACAATACTTCAGACGTAGCTCAAAAGTGCCACACATCGCTTTAAAGTTATTAAATACTTCCATCAATATTACAACTTTGTCCGTAAATCTGTGTCAAATTGAACGTCTTTGTGGAAGGTAATGCGCTGTTGCCACCACGCGAGCGACGTAGCGGAGACTGTGCCGTTATTAGTTTGCGCTGTGCGATAAAAGATGGCGGTAGTGTCTCTGTCAGTTCAGGATTTGCATTGAAGTCGATTGGAATACAGTAGGTACGGATTTGCAATCAATCAATTCATTTTCAGTTTTGAAGTGTAAAAATTTTGAATAAGACAATAAAATTAGATCTTTTAGCGGGCTATGGACAACCCCGTAGCCTAGTTGGTAGTGCCCACGGAATGCGAGTGGTTCCAGGTTTGATTCCCGGTTCGTGCTCCAGCTGAAAGATAGTACTAAGTATCTTTCCTTTTTTTTGAACGGCACCACATCTGTGATTCTTTTAGTGTTACTGGTGTTTATAGGCGACGGTAACCACTCACCATGAGATAACTTGTCCCCATTTTTCGTATATTTACATAAAAAAAATTAAATGTGGCACTCGGAGACTGCCGCGGTAAAGCTATTGCATAGCATTTTTTATCAACTTATGCAATTATAATTATTAGAAGTTATATCAGAACAGCGCCATCTAGTTTGTAGAAAACATACGTACCATACCTTAGTATTAAGGTACTAGATGGCCCTGATTGGGGGTGTTAGGTTTTTTTCGTTACGGAATTTCTGGATTCGGTCCCCACGCGCAAGACCCGCGATAAAAGCTATGCAATAGCTTAAAAATCAAAATCGTGTGCGATTCACACGTGCTACAAGTGAAACTTCATAACAACGAATACTGTAAGTCAAAATATTGATGTTTTGCTTTGCTTACATCTGCCGCCATTTTGCCGGTGCATCATTCGCGTCATTTCCGTTTCAACGAATTCCAACATAACGATACTAAAGAAGTATCCACTTCAAATATGGAAAATATCAAAAATAATATCCGTAAGTAAACATGGCCACCCGACGTACCTAGTTCCGCTCGCGACCCCCGTTGCGCAAATCAAAAATACCATTTGACTTTTGGTTCCACTCACCTTTCCACCTGTATTACCTGTCAACCAACCGATCATCTCTATTTCCTAGTTATTAAGATTCAAATTTCAATAATAAATTGTAGAATCTTGGTCTTATTCAACCGACTTAAGATTTCTTTTCAATCGCTTTTAACTTTCGCGGTAATATTTGCCATCAAAATGTTTACAACTTTAATATATAAGTTTTAAAATCCATAATCCTCTGGCAATGTTATCATAAAGCACGCGGTAGCGTTTCCAAACAATTTCATTTCTCGTCTGACGTAGCTCTTAGGTCGTTACGATACGGTGTACATTTCCGTGAAATAATACGTTTGAGTTGTATCGGAAGATGAGCTGTCATAGTGTCTTTGTGGCGGTGACGCGTGTCCCAATGTCGTGGTGACGTTGTCAGATTTGACAGCTCTTATTAGGAATTATTTGTTCGAGAAATAAAACGCGGTAAAGTTAATAATCATGAAAATATATATGAATACTAGATGTAGGTACTTATTTTAATAATAAGTATTATTAAGTCACGAGCACGCGAAAAGTGAGGCAATGAAACTCAACTAACTGTCGTAATTTTGATTATTTTTAATGGAGTTAAGAGTTAAGATAGCAAACGAGCGTGCAGCATCCCACCGCTGCCGCCATGACAACTGTGACCGACACAGAACAAGACTCACATCGGGACTGGGATGGTTAGTCAGTTAGCAGACGGTGGTAGAACTTAGTTGGTTAGTCCGATAACATAAGGGGTTCTGTTAGTAGTTAGTTAGTTTTCATTAAGCTATATCTTTTTGCCTCACACGCAGGGGTTTACCTATTGCGCAGAGGGTGTGCTGCACCCGGGCGCCGGGTGTCAGGGGGCGGCCAGAGCCGCTCGCGACACCTAGACCTAATCCATTTCGACCGCGCATTTTGATACAAAAGGGCGCCAGGGCATTGATTGCACCCGGGCGCTACATGTGCTAGAGTAGAGACGCTCCTGCTCATACATTCCACAATTATCTTTCGCGTCCATAGTTAAAATATCGTTGCTGTCTTACGGCGCGTTCACATAGAACATCCGTTTTACTGGATCCGTTTAAACGGATAATTATGTTATTAGCGTATTTTGTATGAGCGATTTCACACAGAATCCAGTATACCGGATCAAGTAAAACGGACGTTCTATGTGAACGCGCCCTTACTGTTAAGATTCTGTACTCAAAATTTGATAAACGGTATTATTACTATGCCTCTGATATCTGTCGCTCACAGGCCACAACCCTCACAGGGCTCTATGTCTTGAACGGAAATACTTAGGTTGGCACCTGAAATTTTCACAGAATGCGGGTTACTGTGCCGTGTGTGTGTAGATAATTAAAAAGTAAAAAAATACTCTAAAAGGTATTTTTGTTATATCGTCTACAGTAACACGTATTCTGCGAAGATTTAGGTACAGTCACGAGCAATAATATACATACATTGTCACGTTTTCTAAAATATCTTAACTTGTACCAATCTAGAAAGAAGTGAACAACAATCGTTATAAATTAACTGACCATTAAACGATGTCAAAATAACGTATAATATACAATTTAGAACGAATTGTTGTTGTTGTTCAAGATGTTTTATAAAACGTGACAATCCTAATCTTAATATATATATTTCTTGTGTTCGTGTGTATGTGACTGAACTCCTCCTAAACGGCTTGACCGATTTGGTTGAAATTTTTTGTGTGTCTTCAGGTGGATCCGAGAATGGTTTAGATTCACAATTGGACCCGGTAGGTGGCGTTGCTGTCGATATATCACCAAAACATTTTTTGCGGTACGAAGTACGCTGGGACCACTAGTATAATATATAATTCGAGTGTGAGTGTGTATGAGAGTGAACTCCTCCTAAACGGCTTGACCGATTTGGTTGAAATTTTTTGTGTGTGTTCAAGGGGATCTGGGAATGGTTTAGATTCACAATTGGACCCGATAGGTGGCGTTGCTGTCGATATATCACCAAAACATTTTTTAATTATAAAGCGGTACGAAGTACGCCGGGACAACTTGTGTATACATATTATTGCTCGTGACTGTACGTAGGTACCTATTTCCATTCAAGAGATAGAGCCCTGTTACAGAGAGACAGATAACGGAGGCATGTTAATAGGGTTCCGTATATTCCCCTCTGCGTACGGAAGCCTAAAAATGCGGGCTATAAAAAAAATATGTTTTTAGTCAGTGCAACGGAAACCTACGTGTGCTAATCCGACTCGCAATTAACCGGATTTTTAAGCTATTGCATAGCTTTTATCGCGGGCCTTGAGCGTGGGGACCGAATCCAGAAATTCCGTAACGAAAAAAACCTAACACCCCCAATCAGCGCCATCTAGTACCTTAATACTAAGGTATGGTACGTATGTTTTCTACAAAATAGATGGCGCTGTTCTGATATAACTATATAACTTCTAATAATTATAATTGCATAAGTTGATAAAAAATGCTATGCAATAGCTTTACCGCGGTAGTCTCCGAGTGCCTTTTACTGTTTTTTTTATTTTTATTAATCAGTCTATTTTTTTTTTTATTTATCATTTAGTAATCGTTGTTAAGCGTCACGTACTTGCAAACTGGAATTAGCATTGTTTTTTGTTTGTTTTTGTACAAAGCCGTCGATAAGATATAAGTGATACCTACCTATGTATTGTCTATCGCGACATTAGGTATTGCCGTAAGATTACCTACTGATTTCTGAACCAGTAATTAATTTTAGTGTAATTTAATAGGTATAATATTATTTATTTTGTTATACTTATTTGGTAAATTTTGACTTCCATTAAATGAGCTATCAGTTCCTGACGAAATAGTTGATTTTAAAAAGTTACCGTTAATCCTACACACTCATAGCCCCACACTAGGATTCCCCGTGTCGTGGGCGCCATGGACAACGCACAAGACAAGAACACACACACCCAGACCAAGAAGAGAAATTCAAACTCATTGTTAAAAATTCCGCCTCGTTGGGAATCGAACCCAGGACCCTCGGAACGGCGATCATTGCCATTGCGCCATCCGGGTCCTCAAATTGATTCGAGTTCTTCAAGTAAGACGTATAAAGTTCTCCTTCAAGGCCGGAGAGCATTGGATACCCTGGTCTTGCAGACGTCCATTGCGAGTTGCCACGTTGACCACACCATCTCAAACTCAAACTCAAATCATTTATTTCATGTAAGGTACGAGTATGATACATACACTTATGGCGCAATGGTTAACACGCCGGATCGCCGTTCCGAGGGTCCTGGGTTCGATTCCCGGCGAGGCGGAAATTTGAATGATGATTTTAAATTTTCGTTCTTGGGCTTGGCGTGTGTGCTCTTGTCTTGTGTGTTGTCCATGGCACCCACGACACAGGGAATCCTAGTGTGGGGCTGTGAGTGTGTAGTGTTATTTATTTACCTATGAAAGTCAATTTTTTGCATTTACCACCGTTTCGCTAAGGTACCTTTAAATATTGATTTTTGAAATCTTTGAGGAGAAAAAGAAACGGCGAAAGAAACTCCTCGGCACATCTTTTAAAAATCACGTGGGTTGTACAACATACATTAACTCTCACATAAATATCTGCCCCGGTCTCGAACCCGAGACTTCTCACTCGCTTTGCAACGGCCTCTACCAAGTAGGCTAAGGGTTCGACGACATAAAAAAACGATTAACTACTCACCTAAATATTATTTAAGGAACCTAATTGAAGAAGCACGTCACTTATCACTAAATTCACAATTACCCACAACTACCCTTAGTCCTGACACTGCAACGGACACGACTCGACTGACTCGCGGGGGGCGGTGCGAAGCTTTTCAGGGGCGGGGCTTGCACCGACACGCCCATGGGTGGGCGACTGAGCTTTCGGTTGACCACGCCCACATACGTAGCTTACAAGTTAACTTTAATACAAAAACTGACTTTGGAATTCCAGTCGAAATGTCCTGGAACAACCGAGTGAAATACTGAGGCGTTGTGGTCGAAGCATTGATGATAAGTGGTCATGGATTGTGTTAACATCAAAAGCTCTCTTATACATTCTCTTATACATTGTCTCTAAAGAAAGTAATAAAGTACTGTATCTCAAGCCCCCAGCTGGGACTCAAGTCATGGCGGCTAACTCAAGCAGGGGGTGGCGAGCCAGATACATCACTTAGAGATAAGTAGGTAGGTATACCAGTAATCATATCGCACCCTTAGTAATATAATGGCCTCATTCAAAAACGTAACTTTTTGTGAGCTCACGTAAAAGATTCTGGACGAGACATTTTAGCTTATTTTTCGAATAAAATGTTTGCTGCTGAGCTGAAATCTCGTCCAGGATCTTTTAAACGTGAGCTCACAAAAGGCTACGTTTTTGAATTAGGCCATTATATTACTAAGGGTGCGATATTATTGATTAATAATAATGCAACCGCCCTCTGGACCTCGGTTGAGTATCTATTGTTGTACCCTTTAAAAACCTGCCCTCCCCCCCCCCCCTGGATCAGGAGGTGGGTACGCCCATGCTGATATCCTTATCCTCACGAAGCCCTCCAAGCAAGGATCGGCTACTGTCGCTTACGACATCCTGGCCCGATGGAGTGGGCTTCCTATTAAATGAGCGTTTAATAAATAACAATTAAATAAGCGTTCAGCTCGTCGACCCGCTTTTATTCGTAGTTTTTCAATATGGCCGCCGTCAAAACATATTTTATACTAGTGACCCGCCCTCGCTTCGCTTCGGGAAACTTTGGTTAATTTACACTATATCTTTATAAATTATAGCCTATATGTTATTCTGATGTGTAAGCTATATTATTGTAAAGTTTCATCAAAATCCATTCGGTAGTTTTTGCGGGAAAGAGTAACAAACATTCATACATCCATACAAACTTTTGCAGTTATAATATTAATTAATAGGATAGGAAATAGATTTCATACCTACACTTCAATTCATTTGAAGAAATGTTAATATTGCGATTATTCGTATTAATACACTAGTGTACATATAAGTAAGTATAATAGTTATATTTAATGATATAAATGTATCTAATATTTAATCATTTATATCTATTTATTAATATAGCGGCACCGGAAACGGAACTTGTAACACTCGATTCTAGACCGCGCCAATAAAATACTTACATCTTGATAATACGCAAATTATTAGGTACCTCTTGGTATCATCTATTATACCAGATGTTGTTTGTCATGAGGAATAAACTTCTTTCTAACTAGTTTTTGTTGCAGCAGCCGACACTAAACTACGTATATCTAAGAGAAGACCCAAGGAAGTCCCTCACGAAGGCCTTCGACAGGGCTCAACGATGCTATCTGACGATAATAACCCCAACCGACGGGTTTCGGTGCACGAAAGCTTGGAAGCTCAAGAATTGTACCCCACTCAGTCAACACCTACCGACCGGATCGACGTAAGGTCCCTTGTCACACACGGTCACAATTGTGTGACCCCTTCTGATAATTACATATTTTGCAATGTTAACAGCTTTGCATTGGATTTTAAGTTGAGGTTTAGGTTCACCGCTACGAAGTTTTTAACTTGTCCTCGTCACACAACGTCACACGTTGTTATTAACAACTTGTTAACCTATCCTGTTTCTTAATGTGTGACGTCATTTATGAACAATGTTGGTAATTGAGAGGAAGAGTATTAGGTACCTATACATGTTGTTGATGAATATAATTATTAATGACAAGGATGCTGAGAAATAGACATCTGCTACCAGTTCCGCTCAAGTTAGTATGTATTAAGTTTGTAATTACTTAGTAAAAAGTATTGTTTTTAAAAGATGTACCGAGGAGTTGCTTTCGCGGTTTCTTCTCCTCTTTAAAAAATGTAAAATTTAAAAATTCAATAATTCAATATGGGACCTTAACGAGACGGCGGTAAATTCAAAAAATTGACGTTCATAAGTGTATTTAAAAATACCTACAGAAAATGAATTATTTCAGTTTTATATTTAGTGTTATACATACTTATTTATACGTTAATAAGTATTATATGGGCGGAGCTTGAAAGGGGTTTTTAAATATTTAGCGAGAGGGTATGCAGCGCGGGGTGCGGGGCGCGGGGTGGGGTTGTAGGGGATGAAAGCGGAAGGTTTAAATTCGTAATGAAACGCTGAGATAGTGTTCCAATATTTTGTTTGTGGCGTTCAGAGGCATGATCGGGATTTAATTTCCTTTTGTTTCTGAGAATATGACAACCCTGTAGCGTAGTTAAGTTGATGGCTCTATCTCCGAAGCGGGTCCGGGTTCAATCCGCACTCGGCCAGCGTGGTTGACTGTGGCCTGTATCTCACACATTATCCCATACGCTGGATTAAAATCTTATCTATCGCGTGCAGCGGATTAACTCTAAAGGATTTACAATTTATTTTTGTTTTTATCTTATCGATTTCCGATTTAATCGGTTTAAACTTTGATTAATCGTTTACAAATGAATTAAGGTATTGAGATAGGTTAATTGTAATTCGCGTGTTCTGTCTGACTCCATTCACTTGCTGCTTCAATCGGTGGGAGAAACGGCCAAGTGCGAGTCGGATGTACGACAAGCAATTATATGTATACATTGTCACGTTTTCTTAAATATCTTAACTTGTACCAATCTAGAAAGAAGTGAACAACAATTCGTTCTAAATTAACTAACCATTAAACGATGTCAAAATAAGGTATAATATACAATTTAGAACGAATAGGATATTTGACACCTTTTAGAAAAATAACTCAAATCTTAATATATATAATTCGAGTGTGAGTGTGTATGAGAGTGAACTCCTCCTAAACGGCTTGACCGATTTGGTTGAAATTTTTTGTGTGTCTTCAAGAGGATCTGGGAATGGTTTAGATTCACAATTGGACCCGGTAGGTGGCGTTGCTGTCGATATATCACCAAAACATTTTTTAACGACTGGACCGATTTGGATGAAATTTTTTGTGTGTGTTCAAGGGGATCTGGGAATGGTTTAGATTCACAATTGGACCCGGTAGGTGGCGTTGCTGTCGATATATCACCAAAACATTTTTTAACGACTGGACCGATTTGGATGAAATTTTTTGTGTGTGTTCAAGGGGATCTGGGAATGGTTTAGATTCACAATTGGACCCGATAGGTGGCGTTGCTGTCGATATATCACCAAAACATTTTTTAACGACTGGACCGATTTGGATGAAATTTTTTGTGTGTGTTCAAGGGGATCTGGGAATGGTTTAGATTCACAATTGGACCCGGTAGGTGGCGTTGCTGTCGATATATCACCAAAACATTTTTTAACGACTGGACCGATTTGGATGAAATTTTTTGTGTGTGTTCAAGGGGATCTGGGAATGGTTTAGATTCACAATTGGACCCGATAGGTGGCGTTGCTGTCGATATATCACCAAAACATTTTTTAATTATAAAGCGGTACGAAGTACGCAGGGACAACTTATTGTTCAATATAACATGATACATTATGCAGTTTGCTTAATTCTTTGTAAATATCTCTATTTTCTATGAAAATCACCATCAAAGTTTAAATGAACAAAAAAGCCGCCAAAACGCTAATACGCCAATTTAAACAGGTCATGACGTCACCTGCTCAAATAACCATACTAAGCTGTCAATGCTGTCATTGCGTATAGTAAGCAGTACTAGCAATGACGTCATTCAGCCAAACCGCGTGTTTTTGATCACGTGATCAAACACGAAAAATTCATTATTCAATTATCGATTTTTAATAAAAATCCAAATAATTTTAAAATAATGTGTAGGCTAAATTGGTTTAAAAAAATATATACTTTTAAGCTAACAACAGTTTGATCTATATTTTCATTGTAGTCAAATACCCTATTGTTCTGGTCGTTGTTCAAGTTAAGATATTTTAGAAAACGTGACAATGTGTATACTTACATATTATTGCTCGTGACTGTACACGAATGGTTCTGTACCTCCGAACAATGTGGATTAAAAGCTCATGCATGCCTCTCCATATTTTAACTGTCGATGCATAATCTGCATATGCAATGCAATATATACTTATATAAAAATCAATGCCACTTTTCGTTGTTAATGAACTCCTCCTAAACGGCTGTCCCGATTCGACCGGTTGAAATTTTTTGTGTGTCTTCAGATGGATCCGAGAATGGTTTAGATTCACAATAGGACCCGGTAGGTGGCGCTGCTGTCGATATGTCACCATATTTGTTAATTAATTATAGAGCGGTACGAAGTTCACTGGGGCAGCTAGTTTTGTATACAATCGAATAAGATTATTTGCAAACCTTAGAACATACACTCAGGTAATTTATTGCGTGTTTCAAGTATTTAACATAAAAAGTGCTCCAAAAACCGAAATGGTTGTAGCTGGCAGGTGCGATGGGGTAGGACCACATGACCTTCCTTAGCGTCGCGCAGTAGGTAAAATAGAACAGGATTTTTTCATGAAATGCTCTTTTAAAAGTCTCCGCTCACCGATCACACTGCCAATAGACTCCTACGGCCATATTAATAAACATAGACTAGAGCAAGAGTAACTTTAAAACTTGTCGTAAATAAGATTTAATTAAATTCATTATTAATAAACATGTAGTAGCGAAGAAGTAAGCTACTCCAAGTCTTATCTCAGAATCAAAGATAGTCCATGTCGCTACATAGTTTAGCGACCGATTAGGCGTGCATGGACGACATTGACGTTGACTTGACGCCTTCTAAACGTCTATGATATTTATTTATAACCTTTGATAAATTCGTAGGTTTTGGTTCTGTTCGTTTTTACTTGTTATTATGATGGATAGATGTTTTTAATAAAAAAATAAAGGAATACGAAACGGTCGGTGCCTTCGCTTAAAAAACTATGTATCGTGACAGTATTATAAAAATAAGTAATGTAAGGCCAAAAGACTAGAATCCTGGGCCGGGATCTTTGATAATAAATAAGTGGCGTCGTGGGACACCAGGTAGGAACGAAGTTCCTTCGGCTAATGAAGGCAACGGCGAACGAAAAGAAAGAGGGAGAAAGAGAAAGGTATTATACACTACTCGCTTGTGTATGCGACTGTCGCGCCTGCGCACGTCTCATTTAACGCTTTTATTCCACGCATTTTTTCTTACGGTTTTACTATCACATATTTTTCAATTCGGACGCCGCAGCAAAACCTATCCCCTCCAAGCCTGCCGTAAGGAACTTCGTTCCAATAAATAATTATTAATTAAAATAATAATAATTAATAATTAAATAATAATAATTCAATAATTCGCTATTGCACAGACTCCCGCACTAGGATTCCCTTTAGCGTAACACAATTAACACATGTGACACCCGCGAGCCGAGAACAAACATTAATCTGTCACACAAACAAGCCCCGGCCGGGAATCGAACCCGGGACCCCTCGCTTTGCTGGCGTCACTACCGTACGCTGAAATAGGAAAATGAAACAAAATTTGTGCTAACATTAAAATAATTTATTGAGAGTTTCAGTCAGAGATAGTCTAGAGACGTTGGTTGATCCAGGGAGCGAATGATGTCACCCTGGCGAAACCGGCAGGCCAGCCCACGGTGCAGCCAGCTGACGCGACGAATGTGGCAATACCGATCTGTTGAGAGAAATAACGATTAGTCATGAACTTTAATTAGGTAGTGTCCTTGAAATAAAGCCTACAGCCCCGCGCGCTAGGGCCGTCTCTTTCTAGTTGTAGTGAATGTAAGTGGGTAGGCAATACACACGCTTCCCGATTACAAACCCACACGTTCGTTCGTCCCTATGGCGCTTCTGCGGCTGTTGTGTACCGAGCTATTACCAAACTCCGAGGCGATATCCAAAGATGGTAAGTGCATTAACTTAGTAAATACCTATTCACTCTTCTCTTAAAGACTTCCATAGCAAAAAATAGGTGGAAACACCGACGCGGGAAAGCTTTTCCAGCCCTTTGTGCTACGAACGACGAGGCAAACCGCGTCGTCCGTACCGGTGGGATATTGGGTTATTAACATAAGGGACCCGTACGTCGCGTTGGGCGATGGAGAAACGGTGTAGCGGTAATTAAATCGTGCTCACGAGTTTGCCCTCAAATGCCAACGGCCCGCCCGAGTCCCCGCCGCAGATGCTGCGCCCGCCGGCCGTGTCGGTGCAGATGGTGGACGGTATGACCACCGCCGTGCCGAACACGCGCGCGCACTCCAAGTTGGTGATCACCGGCATGGACACGTGCATCTTCGCCTGGGCCTGGGTTATCGGCGCGTCTGGAAAGAGTTGTCAAGTTTGAAAGAAAGAATAAACATTTGACGAACCGGATTGCGCAATGGTTAACACGCCGGTTCCGAGGGTCCTGGGTTCGATTCCCAGCGAGGCGGTTTGAATGGTGAATTAAAATTCCCGTTCTTGGTCTGGGTGTGTGTGTGTCTTATGTGCTGTCCATGGCACCCACAGGGAATCCTAGTGTGGGGCTATGAGTGTGTAGCGTTATTTTTTTTTTGCCACAATGATATGTTACAGACTAACACAATGCAATTAGAACTATCCTAAACCTTATAGCTAGTTTATTCCTGCACCATACTACATGGCAAAATAGGGCTGCGCTCAGCATGTGCAATGGAAGTGGTAGGGACCACAGTTGCTGGTTTTCAGCGCAGACCTCTTTGATCTCGCATGTTTCGCGGTGTGCTAGTAGCTACAATAAATGAAAAAAAATGTTATGTAAAAGTTACGTCTTGTTATAAGCTTTTAATTGTGTTATTGTCTTGTGTGTTGTTAATCGGTTACAACGCCCTATAAATTGTGTTTATTTAAGTACATACACTTATATACACACCAATTTACCGGTTATGCTTTTTAAAAGGCGACCATCTCAGTCATTAAGGGTAGCAACACATCTATGACCGAATTAGGACGAGACTGTCACTAACAATTACTGACTGGATACTGACTGTCACTAACTATTACTAACAACTACTAACAGGGCTAAGTATGACTAACAGACCCTGTCCAAGTCCTCATCCATGAAATGTCACACGTTAAAGAGGAAGAGGTGGTATGTGACACCACCAGGGGGGGGGGGGGTCCACAAATGTGAGCGCGTGTGACAAGGACATAGGGGTATGTATTGGATGACGTAATTTATGGATACCGCATACCATCAGATGACTCTTCAAGTTTGTCGGCTGTTAAAAAAACTAAAATGTGTGCAATTCACACGTGGTAGAAGTGAAACTTCAAAAAAAACGACTGCTACTTATCAGTCCAAATATGCGCTATGTCATCTATATCTATATTATCATGCGCTAGGACCCCGACCTTGGAGCACGCAAGCGGATGCTTCCTATCTTATTTTCTCCCACGTTAAAATGTCTGTCTTTTTATTGTCGCTTTTTCGCGTCATGTCCGTTTCATCGACTTTCAAATCACAACAATGCTAGATTTTTTCACTTCAAACGTCAACTTACTCTCAGCATTCCTTCCGAAGCCGGCAGCAGTGGCGATCAGACCAGCGTACTGGTCCGTGCCTGTTGCGAACGCGATGCGGTTTACGTTCGCTGTGGGGCACAAACAATAATCATTATTATCTACATAGAGTTCGTCCGGAGTAACCACCGCCGGACGCGGTCATCATCATCATCATCATCACAACCCATAACTATCCCACTGCTGGGCCCGGGTCTCCTCTCATCTCACAGTGTGAGGGGTACAGGCCGTAGTCCACCACGCTGGCCAAGTGCGGATTGGTGGACTTCACACACCTTTGAGAACATTTTTGGAGAACTCTCGGGTGTGCAGGTTTCCTCACGATGTTTTCCTTCACCGAAGCAAGTGATAATTAAATTTTAATACACACATAATTTTTGAAAATTAGTGGTGCGTGCGGGGTTTGAACCCGGAACCTCCGGTTCGGTAGTCCAACGTTCAACCACACCGCTATCACTGCGGACGCGGTACTAAGTACCATTTCCACCGTGTAATGATTGTTTTAACAGTTATTGTGTGCCGCTGGGAAAGGTATAAATCCGGTTACACTTTTTAAAGTTGACTATCTCAGTCCTCAAGGGTAGCAACACATCTGTGATCGAATTAAAACAGGACTTATTAGTAATTAGACTAGACTCTTTATTATATTAGTATAACCAACTGGACTATTACCACTAATGTTTTTAATAATACCGTCTGCTAACTGACTCACCATCTACCTAAGTCCAGATGTGAGTGCTGTTCTGTGTCGGTCACTGTATATGCACCTAGCATTATACTATCAATTAATATAAATATGTATAAAGTAGTTAACTATTATACACATGGATATTTTCTATGTAAAAACTTTCCTTCCTGACAGGAGGGTGCAAGTTGCACCTTGCTACCGACGCCCTTGGACACAATTGTCATGGACGACAGCGGAAGGTGGTAGTGCGTACTCTTTGCGTTTGCTGCCTTGAAGACACTGAATATTCGAACGGAAACACCGAGGGCAAGTTAGTCCTTTGCGGTTTAAAACGTGTTTAAATGATGTAATGTGTTACCAGTGAAAGCGACGTGGACAATCTTTATGATAGCGACGTCGTTGTTCAACGTGGCGGGGCTGTAGTTGGCGTGGATGTCCACCTGGTTGGTGGTGACGCGGACTCCGCCCCAGAACAGCCACACCGAGCCCAGGACCACCGTCAGCTCGCGAGCGATGTTGGTACCTGCAGCGGACAGTATAAGGTTATTCACGACCAGCCCCACGAGAAGTTCGGATTAACAGAACAAGAAGACAGAGACAAAATTAAAAAAAGCATTTTTTATCAACTTATGCAATTATAATTATTAGAAGTTATATAGTTATATCAGAACAGCGCCATCTAGTTTGTAGAAAACATACGTACCATACCTTAGTATTAAGGTACTAGATGGCGCTGATTGGGGGTGTTAGGTTTTTTCGTTACGGAATTTCTTGATTCGGTCCCCACGCTCAAGGCCCGCGATAAAAGCTATGCAATAGCTTAAAAAAAGTATGTTTGTGTTGTAGTATCGTGTAAATAACATACTCGTAAGCACTTGACAAACTCAGTGATTTTAAAATCACAGACTGACACTTTAATCTTATTTAAATTCAAGTATATTGCTATTCCACAGATATCGATGAGTGGAATCGTCGACACAGAGTAAGCTACGAAGAACCGCGCAGAGTTCAACGCCCTTACTCGTATGTCACCTTGAATTTTACTCTCAACGCGGCTAAGAAGTTTCGCTTAAAAAACAGATGATGTCACTGACCGTCAAACCAGCAATGGGCGGCCGTGACCAGCCTGGTGTTGGTCAGGAGCGAGGAGCCGCAGACCGACGTGAGGCCGGAGTGCAAGGTTATCACCAGACCACCCTGCAAGAGACGATCGTCATGTGGAAACCAGGGAAACAACAGATTTGGATGTTACTTGGCATCAGAGATGGTCAAGCAAAATGTAATTATGATTAAAGTTTACAATTAAGTACATCTAGAGGCTCGGAAATGCCTTCCCGCGCGCCTTTAGAGAAAAAATTAGAGCGTTCTTGTCCTAATCCCGTGAGAATTTCGGGATGAAAAATAGTTTAAATGTTGCCTTATAACCTCTCGTATCTTCCAGTGAGTCCAATTAAGATTGGTTCAGCCGTTCCAGAGATAAGCCCGGACAAACATAAAGACCGACAGACATAAATTTAGAAAGTGTATTTGTGCTGTAGTAACGTGTAAATAACTTTAAGCACTTAAGTAAACAGTTGCTTTAAAACATTGACATATTATTGCTTTGAAATCACAGACACTTCCAATTTATTTATACTCTATGCCTACAAGCCGAGCTCTCCAGCAATGTCTGACCAGATCACAAAGACTGCTAAAAGCAGTGATAGCATTGGTTTGAACGTTGAAATCCTGAACTCGCCTCGGGTTCGAATCCTGCACGCAGCTCTAGTTAAAAAAAAATGTGTGCAATTCACACGTGCTAGAAGTGAAACTTAAAAAAAACGAATACTGTCAGTCCAAATATTGATGTTTTGCTTTGCTTACATCTGCCGCCATTTAGCCGATGCTTCATTCGCGTCATTTCCGTTTCAACGAATTCAAAATCACAACGATACTAGAAATATTCACTTCAAAAAGTGCGTATTAAAAATAAATTATCACTTGCTTGCTTATCAAGCGAGCAAATATGCACCCGAGTTCTCCATGCTGTTCTCAAATGTGAAGTTCCCAGTCCACACATTACCAACGAGGACTATGGCACACATTGTGAGAGGAAACCGGAGTCCAAACAGTCACAACTGCGATGATACACCCTCCAAGGTACACTCACCAAGTGCGGGAACTGGCCGAGACCAGCGAAGGCGCCTCCGACGATCCTGGCTCCATCGAAGTCAATTGCTTCCTCCGTAGCCTTGATACGAGTTGCCTCGGGAATCCCCACTCTCTCGTGGTAGTTCAACCCAATGGGCTCCAGCTGAGGAGCCGCCAGGACCGTACAGGTCAGGGTAGACAGAACTAAAGTCAGTTTCATTTTGATGTACTTTAAGGTTCTGAGTTTACTCACCCTTTTATAACAATGAATATCGTCTTATCTGGGTATTTCCTTGAATAATTTGTTTGATTAACGGTTTTAATTTGATAACGATTAGGATTATAATGGATTTGAAGGTATTGGTGATCCGCGTCATGGTTTTTGCTATCTGGACTAACCATCCTAGTCCCGAATGTAAAATGCGTAAAAAAGCAGCGTCTCTGCTACAGCGCATAAGGGCCAGCGACAACAGCATCCTAAAGATGATTGCTGCCAGGCCTGACTGCTCCATTCAGTACCACTGGGTGGAGATAGCCACAGGTCGGTTAAAACAATAAAAACACCCGTAAAATAATAATAATTACTAACCGTACTAGCATAGAATAAGATAAATTTGTTACTAACATACTAACAATCTATGGATGTACTTACATATGTCTGAAATAAACGTTTATTTATTTATTATTTAAATCAATGGACATCTGCGTTGCGTTGCTGGCCAATCCGGGCTTCGGAGGGCACGTAGCGTAGAGGGCTGGTTAGATCTGTGGTTATCGTTGAGCCACGTCGGAGGCCTTCGGGCGGCATAGAAACTTGCGACAATTGAGTTGGCCACTAAACCCCGCATTACCACACTAATAGTTGGAGCATGATCTAAGCCTCGTCACTCTCGTCAGTAATGAGGAGACCCTTGCTCAGTGGGCCATTATGGGTTAAAGCCAGCAGACCTCTTCCACGTAAAGGAGCAGTTCCATCATTCCATGCTTCTAGGTCCACTTATTCAGATGTATAGAGGTACGTTGTCTGTCAAGCCGTCAGTTTTTATAACTGGCTGACCCGGTAAACTTCGTGCCGCCTCGGAAACCATTAATAGAAAGCTAAATTTTCATATTTACTCACCTTTAAACGTTCCCTGGACTTCTATAAATAATTCAAAACCAAAAATAGCCAAATCAGTCCAGCCGTTCTCGAGTTTTATCGAAACTAACGAACAGCAATTGATTTATATACTTAGTTTACGTAGATTTTAAATTTTAGTCAGAACCCACAATTAATTTGAGTAAGATAAATGATTCGGGATTAATGAAAAGGATTAGTATCAAAAGATAGGGTTTTCCAGGTGTCACTGGTAGCTGATAGCGGATGCAAATCTCTGCATAAACATTTTGTTATCGACCTCTTACCCCGGTTGCAAATGGAAGTCATAACAAGCCGGCTGTTATTGTCATGGATGGTTGATCTTATATGACCAATGAGTAAAGCAATCGTCTGCTTAAGTAGCGGTGGGTTTAGGAATGGCAGGTTAGATACGAAAGTGGTAAAAAAAAACGAATTGTGTCGTGGGACACCAGGTAGGAACGAAGTTCCTTCGGCTACTGTCGCGCCTGCGCACGTCTCATTTAACGGTTTTATTCCACGCACTTTTTTCCACGCGTCTCATTCCACGCTTACGGTTTTACTATCACATATTTTTCAGTTCGGTCGCGCAGCAAAATCCCTATCCCCTCCAAGCCTGCCGTAAGGAACTTCGTTCCAATAAAAAATTAAGTCATAGTAGGTACGCCTGCTGAAACTTTTTCCATAATTTCTCATTTCCAAATGGTAACGTACCTAGTATGCCCCAACTGAAAATTCTTTACGCCCCCCAAAGGGGGATGCCCCACCGGTTGGGAAGTCCTGATCTATAGTATCAAAGCTGAAGATTTTTAGGGTTCCGTACTTATAGACTGCCAAAGGAACCCTATTATCACGTTAATGTTATCTATACAGCATTCCATCTTCATACAAACGGTCGGAACGCGAATCATCCTACGCGCCTCGGAGTTCGGTGCACACTCGGTACACAACAGCCACAGAAGCGCCATAGGGACTAACGAAAGTGTGGGTTCGTCAGGAAGCGTGCGATTTACCTGACCACTTACATTCACTACAACAAGAGGCGGCCCTAGCGCGCGCGGCTGTAGGCATTTATTTCAAGGACAGGTCCGAGTCGAAACACTATAGATATCATTACCGTGCTATTATTATGCCTCTGTCTCACTCTCTTTTTTCACGTAAACAGAAAGCAGTATTTACCCTAAAATTAAAGTTACCAAGGAATAAATGTTCAGGTAGCAAAAAAAAATAGCATAGTTTCCATTAATATTTTTATTTTAGTTAATTTTATAACTATTGGACCTAACTTACAAACTGGCTGAATAGAATTATGACCTTAAACCATTTAAATATATCAACGCAAAAAATCAGAACCGCTGTAACCCAAAAAACAGAAAATATTCACCAGAGCCGACAAACTTCACATTTCAGAAGATAATTTAGATAATGCTTAAAAATAGTGTTAGTTTAACGCTGCACAAAATGCTATTGTAACGGCGGAATTTTGTACCTCTATCAAAACAACTGCGAGGAGCAGGATCAGCAGGAAATGGTCATGAGGTGTGGGGACAAGAGGTAAGGTGTGGTGAGCTGATGAGGCGCGGTGTGGAGTGGTGAGGTGCAGGCTTGAGGAGAGGAGACGAGATTGAGGAGCGGAGAGGAGAGATATTCAGTTGGTAGTTTTTCGTAGGTTTCAGGTATTCTAACAAAATGTTACTGGCGGCCGAACAGGCCAACTTCAAGAATAAACAGATGATTAAGAAGAACAAAGGAATTATGTCAATATTGTCATTTAATAAAAATATAATATTGTAAAATGGAGCTCGAATATTAATTTGCCCTTTTACACTATATTGGTCGTAGAGCCAGTAGCCATACAGTAGAAGAATATATTAATGACAAAGATGCTTGGACATAGACATCTGCGACCAGTTCTACTCATGTTAGTATGTATGTATCTGTATGTAGGTATAAAATTTGTAATCTAGCATTATTATTTTATTTTTTTAAAAGATGTGCCGAGGAGTTTCTTTCGCCGTTTCTTTTTCTCCTCAAAGATTTAAAAAAATCAATATTTAAAGGCACCTTAGCGAAACGGTGGTAAATGCAAAAAATTGACGTTCATAAGTGTATGCATCATACCTACATGAAATAAATGATTTGAGTTTGAGTTTGAGTTTGAGCCAGGACACTCAGACCATTCAACCTAAAGAGTATATATTACAGTAATATAATTATAAAATATATAGTAATACTAGCTGACCCCGCGAACGTTGTTCGCCATATACATATGTAGATACAGAAAGCGCGATTTAAATTTGCGGGGGAAGTAAAAACTTAAGATTATGAGTATTTTTTATGCCCCACCATAAAAAAGTAACCGATAAAAAATTTGTCAAAAAAATTAAAAAAATTTTTTTAGGGCGAACCACCCTTAACATTTAGGGGTATGAAAAATAGATGTTGGCAGATTCTCAGACCTACTCAAACTCAAACTCAAACTCAAATCATTTATTTCACGTAGGTATTTTGCATACACTTGTGAACGTCATTTTTTGCATTTACCACCACTCGATGTGGACACAAAATTTCATGAGAATCGGTCGAGCCGTTTCGGAGGAGTATGGTAACTAACATTGTGACACGAGAATTTTATATACATATATAGAGATAATAATTATAATAATAAGCATTCGACGCAGAATATTTTTCTGATTCCGAATCTGCATTAAAAAAAATTGTCATAGTGTGGGTTACGTTTCCGCTTTTTTGCGTCGATATTGCAACGGAATAATTTTGTAGTGTCCATGCATCTGGGTCGAAATATCGCCGTACCAAACATGCATATATCGTGAGTACCCGTATCATAATAAAATATAAAGCCATCTAGCTAGTTCTGAAATAACTCGTATGCTCTTTGGGCACAGCTAGTTTATAATAAACTTATTTTTTAGTAAGCTAGCTAATTTATAATAAACTTATTATAAACTAGCTTATTATATGATAAACTTATTATAAACTAGCTGTGCCCGCGAGTTCGTCCGCGTGGAATTTAACAAAAACAATAAAAAAATAGCCTAAGTTACTCCTTATTACATCAGCTATCTGCCAATGAGAGTTCCGTCAAAATCGGTCCAGCCATTCCAAAGATTAGCCAAGACAAAGATTGGCTACGGGCTTACAGTTAATCCACAATCTCTCTATTATGAATTCTCTCGTGGAGCCTTAGAGTTCCGCTATGCCTAAATTTCCTACCACAAACGCTACACACATACGGTTTCTCACCAGAATGTAATAGCAAATGACCTTTTAACGCAGTCTTCGAACCAAGTTTTACATTACAAACATGACATGAATATAGTTTTTCACCAATGTGTATTTTTATGTGCCGCTGTAAAATACTTGGCAGACGAAATCTCTTCCCGCAAACACTACATATATGCGGTTTCCCTCTGGAATTATGTGTTCGCAAATGCCTATTCAGTTTAGACTTCGTGTCAAACTTTGCTTTGCAAACATCACAACAATATAATTTTCCTGTACCGTGTATTTGAACATGATCACGTAAATGAGACTTATCTTTAAATTCCTCTTTACACACATCACACGTATAAGGATTGAGCGTCAAATGCCGTTTCAAATGTTGATTTAAATTTGATATACACGTGAATGTCTCAACACAATAGTCACACGAAAACACTTTCGCACTAGAATGCCCCTTCATATGGTGTTCAAAACGGTTCTTAGAAATAGTGGCATAGTCACACTTGTCACAGAACAAAGCCACGTCCGAAGCGTGGGCCTTCAAATGGGCCACAAATCGTAGAGCACTCCTTGTTTGATAAGGACATAGTTCACAGGATAACTTCTCACTGCCCGACCCGTTGCCAACTGCTTGTCTTCCACGAGGGTCTCCTTTCACGGTCAGCTCTCCTGACTCCAACTCGTCATCCGAAGGATAATCTTCATCTACAAAATAAATGGATATATCAACAGAGGTTGAGTTAGGAATGCCAACTAGTTAAAAATATACAGACTAGTTTTTGCACGCGATTTAAAAATTTTGCCTCATAAATCCTTCTATCTATTGGTGAAAACTGCATCAAAATCCGTACAGTAGTTTTTGAGTTTATCGCGAACAAACAGACGCGACGGAGGAGTTTATTTTATAATATACTAGCTGACCCCGCGAACGTTGTCCCGCCATATTATGTACAAAAAGCGCGATTTAAATTTAAGGGGCGGGGGTAGGAAGGTGAAAATTTGGGATCATGTGTATTTTTTTATGCCACACCATAAAAAAATAACCAAAAAAAAATTTATTTTTAGGGTGAACAACCCCTAACATTTAGGGGGATGAAAAATAGATGTTGGCCGATTCTCATAGATACCGGATAAGCACAAAAAATTTCATCAAAATCGGTCAAGCCGTTTCGGAGGAGTATGGCAACGAAAACTGTGACACGAGAATTTTATATATTAGATTAAGAGGTAGGCTTAAGGTAGGCTTGAAACATTCAGCAAAACAAAGGTTAAAATATTTCTAATAATTAAAAACTAATTTACCTGTAAAAGCTGTCCCTTGTGACATATCGTCATCATTTGCATCTTCTTCAACACCATCATCATTTAAATCTTCACATCGAGTATCGACAACATCAGTATTATCTCCCTCTAAATCAATTTCATCGTTATCATTACTCACTTCCTTATTATCATCACTGTTATGTTCATCATCAATACCCTGACTGTTCCTATCACTTCCCACTTTGATCACTATTACATCATCGGAGACATCGGAATACATCTCTGCTTGTTCGTCTGTCGGTCCATCCAAGTCGCTCTGATCTGTCTTCAATTTGATTGGCCTGTGAAACTTGTTGGTAGATCTTACTGACTCCACTGTTATCTGAAATTAATCAAAACCTTCTGTCAGCATTCAATTCATAATAGTGTATTGGAGTTGTTTAAGAAACAAGTAAAATTGCATCTTGTACACAGGGGTTTGAAGTTGTTAAATACGAGTAAAATTGCATCTCATACACAAGGGTTATTATGTTGTCTATAGCAAACAAATGAATGTTGTTTGTAATAATTACAATAATGTCCGAACCTAATGAGCAACAAAACGCAAGCAGAGCTACAATTCCGCGGTCGCGATTGCAATCGAAATTAAACCGTGACATAATTATTTTAGTGTTTAAATTACCTTGTTAATTGCATGACATAACATAACTGACTGGGACTTTTTTTCACGATTTCAGTATTAGATTAGATATCCATAGTAATAATAAGTCAATGGTTGTTTGACACAATTCAATTGAATAAATAAATAACGCTACACACTCATAGCCACACTAGGATTCCCTGTGTCGCGGGCGCCATGGACAACACACAAGACAAGAACACACACACCCAGACCGAGAACGGAAATTTAAATTAATCATTCAAATTTCATCGCTGGGAATCGGACCCAGGACCCTCGGAACAGCGATCAGGCGTGTTAACCATTGCGCCATCCGGGTCGTCGTCGGGTAATGTGTTTCATCAAAGGGTGCGGTGACAACTCACAGCTCCGTGTCGGCGGAGGGTCCGCTGCAGCACCGAGTGCGACCGCAGACTGCTGCTCTTGAAGTTGGCGCACGCGAGCAACCAGCTCGAGCACTCCGGACACACCGCCCGAGGCAACCCCTCCTCCTCCGACAACTGAATAACAAATAACATTCACTCACAGTCCCTGTCCCAGTCCAGTACTTACAAACTAACCAACTAATGTTCTAACACCGTCATCTAACCGGACTAACTATCCCAGTCCCCATGAGTCTTGTTCTAAGTCGGTCACAGTTGTCATGGGCGGCAGCGGAAGGTGGTGCTGCATCAATAAATAAAAAGAAACATTTTTATAATAGAATCGAGGACCGTGGATAGATTATTGAAAATGTTCGTTAACAGATCTGGTAAGATTCTACTCTCAATAAACTTACGAAACGATTTAGAAACTAAACTACATTTTACATCGAAATCTAAAAAATATGGAATTTCCAAAATCTTATCCATCTGTGATCTCGAGTAATTAGCAGCTAAAGTACATAATAATAAACATTGACTTTTTGAATTGCTGCGAAAGCATTTGTGCTCGTTTCACGCACAGTCCATACAAAACACATTATCATACAATAGGCTAGTTGACTAATTTTGAAAAACTAAATCATAGTTTACCAAACGATCTAATTTAACTGAAATATTAATATTTCAGTAAAATACAAACTGTAACATATTTTATTTTATATGAACTATTTCACGTTTCCGTCAATAAAACGCGTCAAACTGTCATGGCGACGCGAGTGACGTCATATGTTGCAAAACGAAGAGCTGTTTGGTTGAGCGGAAAGACCAAAATGTCATGACAAGTTTGTTTAGTTTTGCAACATGTGACGTCACGCTTCGTATTGGCGTTCGCTTTCACGTGACCAGTGACTGTAATTTCGGAATTTTAATTCTCAAAAATATTAAATAATCATGATTTATTTAATCAATGAGATCGATTTTTCGCATTTGTAAATATTAAGCTACCATAAAAAATAGAAATCTTCAAAATATTTTCTTACTGTCAACTAGCCTTACCACCAATCCTGTTAAGTCTTGAAACGTTGTCCACAAAGTATCATTTTCTACCATCTTGTACAACTTGCAATCTGTCTTGAGACACGCTCTGCACACCTGTTGGAGATACAGTTATATATCATTATATAGCCTGATATTGTGTTGTGAGGGGACATCCATTAATTACGTAAGGCATTTAGGCGGAGAGGGGTAAACCAAAATTTTAAACAAAAAAATTGGTTGTCTGTAAAGTCGGTTTACTGACGATAGTTGAACGTGACAACGTCTTAAGAAAAAAAGCACGAATACCTATTCGACAATATATCACTGAATATATAATTAATATCGAAAGAATCATTACCTTTATCGCTGTAATTATCGTTGCTATAAACAATTGACACCACATTCACTTTTCACTGCACTTGATACTCGATCAAAACATATAAATGTACTATAGTATAGCAGCTGTCCACGCAGACGCATCGCTCACTCAAGTAGGAGAGAGACGGATGTCGGACGCTGCCGAACGCTGCCGAACGCAAAGGCCGATTGCTACGCCGTTACGGTAACGACAGTAACGACGCATGAGTCATGTTTTTTCATGCGTGCCACCGGCTCTATCGAATTATAAGACGTTGTCACGTCAACAAATTTTTTGGCGCAGAAAATTTAAAACGAAACATTTATTTCATTTTAACATCATTGATGAAAAAGTGACAGGCGCTTTTCACCAATAACAAAATGACAACTTAGTATTTGACTGTTACAAAAACAGTATACCAGTAAACCCGCCCTCGCTTCGCTTCGGGAAACCTGTCCCTTAGTACCCAAGTCCAAAATTGTTAAGCGTAACCAGCGCACGAATTTATTTTCACGCGCGTTATTTTTCATTTTGCGAAAAACTTTAATATATTATACATATAAACTTTCCTCTTGAATCATTCTATCTATTAAAAAAACCCCATCAAAATCCGTTGCGTAGTTTAAAGATCTAAGCATACATAGGGACAGAGAAAGCGACTTTGTTTTATACTATGTAGTGGTACAAATGCTATCAAGTGGTACTTATTGGCAAAAAGTTACGGCCTATCACTTGGGTAAAAAGAAAGTTTACATTACTAAAATGTACTTTTATTATATTAATTACTAAAACTAAACTTAAACATTAAAAAGAAATTTTGCTGCGAAATATCTACATTTCGAAAATTGTTTAGTTAAATTGTGACTGACTAAAAGATGGCCGATTGCCGTTGAACTTACAATGTCCACATTCAATAATTTCACCATACTGTCCTCTTGAATCTTGACAGGCGAGGTAGAGGTGCCAACGTCGTTGGTAGATGATGTTGCAAATTTTTCAGTGTTTGTTACGTTGGCCAGCGGTTGTAATCGTCCAGATAGCGAAGATTGTTCCGATGAGTGCACATACACCTCCTGCAAGATATCAGTAATTTATTGTTATTAATGAGCCAAAAGCCAAAGTAAGCCATAGATATAACCTTGTCTGGGACTGGATCAGGGCTATAGTTAGAGTCGAATTTGAGGTAGGGCAGTATTGGGTACGGGTAGGGCTGAAGTAAAAAAATTATCATAATTGATCTGCCCTCGAAGCACAGGCTCCGAAATCAATCACCATGTATGTGATATACATCCTCTAGGTTTAGACACCTACCTATTGCTACAAATTTTTATCTCAAACTATGATCTAACAATAATAATTATAGTAATTTATCTTAGTTTTTGGTATTTTAAGGTAGGACATTGTGATTTTAAGGTAACAATGGCCCGTACCAGCTACGGCCGTGGACTAGATAGTATTTCCTCTCAGGGATAGCAGTCTTAACCCTTAACCACCGATGAGTAATTTCATCACATTAACTGTGACATACAAATGACATTCGACTCCTCACTATGACTGCTCTGGGCCGTTCGTAAACTGTGATAATTATATCATTTTGTTATTTATTATTATTTACGCATTTCAAGTGTGTTACTAAAAAATAATAACTGAATAGTTGCATAGAGACATATACAAAATAATCCGCAAAGTCATATGTTTCGATATTAATTCTCTAATTTCCAAATGCCTACTAACAAAAAAACTTTGTTTTGGACGTAATTAGGATGGCCTTAAAATGATAATCACTTTCTTGTCCATCCATCCATCCATCAGCCTTTAAGCATTCATTGCTGGACATCGGCCTTCCCTAAGTTACGCTACTCTGACCGGTCCTGAGCCTTCTGAATCCAGCGGATGCCCGCTGTCTTCATCAGGTTGTCCGTCCACCTGGTCGGGGGCATCCTATGTTCCTTTTACCGAGACGGGGCCTCTACTCGAGGAAGGACAGTTAAGTAGTTTCATTGACAGTATTATTACTTTATGATGATCACAAAAACAACAAAATATATTAATTTGTTTATTTAAATTCTCATGTACACCTTAAACTACAAAGAAAACAATATAGTTAACATTGTACATTAATATTCAGATCAAATAAGTAACACAACTTCACATCCTCCATTTCCCTTAACAACTTCTGTTAAATAAAAGAAATATTGCCACTTTTAAAATTCCTTTAATCACAAAATTATTACAAAAAAATACGGTGTCAAAGCGGTCACGCACTGGACGCACCGCAGTTAAAGGGCGATTAGAAGTGACCAGTGCGGGTAGTGGTCACTGTGGTCAGTATGACTTCCATGCCGATGTACCAGGTGAGCGCCTTCGCTAAGAGACAAGCAAAACGCATCGGAGGTACCATCAGGCTCCTACAACTTCTTTCTTTCTTTCTATTTTACTGACCTGTACACCTGGAGTAGCATTTCGGTGTAATTTCTTCTGGCAGTAGTCCACAAACACCGTCTCCTCGAAATGTCGATGACACAACATTCTATGTTCCGAATACAGTTTTTTATGGAATTCCACTGACATCCATTGTTTATCGGGGCAGCAGTACTTAGCCCATACCTGACAGCTGAAATTAATAGTAACGTAATATTATTTAGGCATAACGAAGCATTGATAGAAAATTTATTAATTACTCGGCTTGGTTTTTGGGTTTATTTGGATGAACATTATTATCGATTGCCTAATTTATAAGTATTGTGATATAAATTATTGTAGTAATATGTTTTTTTATATTTCAACTTGTTTATTATTTTTGAACTAGGTTACTTTACCTTTATTACTTAATGTAAATAGTTATTTTTATCTTATTACCTTACTTCCTGATCTTTTTTTTCCAAATTATAATTGTGCTAAGCTTAGTATATTTACGTCAACGCCATATTGGAGAAAGAAGAATCTATTGCCAAATCACTCAATAAAGTAAAGTTGTGTTAAATAAAAGCAGCGAATGGTTAGCGGAAAGAACTATGTAGTGGAACAAGTTCTGTATACGTACCGATGGACGTTCATGGAGCTAGGTTTCGGAAACCTGTATAATGCCGTGTCATTGTCATCTCCAGGCGAAGCGCCACACTTGAAGCACTTCCTCGTATTTTCCTTCATTGTTGGTAAACATAAACAAAACGAAACTAACTTGAGTCTCTATCTCGAACACAAATAATGAGTCACTGTCACTATCTCGAACAACATAGATCACTTAACACAAAGACGGAGGAACCGAAGCTCTACTCAACGTCGTAACTGCGAATGATAAAAGTATTGCACGCCAGACGGAAATCTGCCATAATATTACTAATAAATAATATTAAAATACTACAATTTTCAGCTCTTTGGCCATCACAATATTGATACCGTAAAACGGGGCTTTTTGCAAGTCACGAGGCTATTTTGAATTGCCGAAATAAAAGATTTGGTCACGTGTATTTATTTAATAAGGAATAGTATGAATTATGTTTTACCACCTGCCAACACAGCGACAATTAATCTCAATGTCACAATTGAATTTTGAAGATTATTGGCGATAAACAGCGAGCAGTTTGAAATTTAAAAAATCTCGAAATTTTGATGTATTTCGTAGGTGCATAACTTTCGTCTGGTATACAAAGTCTAGACAAGTGTGTACAAAGTGAAATAGACTAAGAAATTGTGTGTTTCATGCGCATTTCAGTGAGTCTACTTGCTCTTTTTTATCACTTACGAAATCCCATAAATTTTCTGTTTTACAAAATGGGGCTTTTTGGTTGCTGTTTTGGGGCTACTTGGAATTGAGTGTTTCATAAGGGATAAGTTAAGGGGAAGATCTTTTTCAGCACTCTACAAATAACAAATTAATTTGATAAAAATAAGTCTTAAATCTGAGAGTAATTATTCGTCTTATTTTGTAATTATTTGAAAAAAAGTAGTAGAATAACATTGAGAAACAGTGAACAGTAATTAAAAATAAAATTATTGAAATGTAATTTGCAAGTAGTTTTTTTTTAATTATAAACTTATTAAATCTGATAAAATAATCAGGTCAATGTATGTAATACATACCTACATGTATTCTGTCAGGATTTTTTCCCGTAAAGGTAGGGAGAGAGCACATCTTTTCATTTGCTACGATCCTAACTCACTCAATGTGACGACCCGGATGGCGCAATAGATAACACGCTGGATCGCCGTTACAAGGGTCCTGGGTTCGATTCCCAGCGAGGCGGAATTTTGTATGATGAGTTTAAATTTCTGTTCTTGGTCTGAGTGTGTGTGTTCTTGTCTTGTGTATTGTCCATGGCACCTACGACACAGGTAATCCTAGTGTGGGGCTATGAGTGTGTAGGGTTATAAAAAAATGTGTGTAAAGTTCTCTCATATTTATTTATTTGTAAGGCATTACATTCATGGTATAGTATGGCAGGCAAATGGCAAGTATTTTTGGTAAATTTGTCGAATCACGGCACCTTGAAAGTGCTCCAATTTTTTTTCTATCGTTGTTTATCACTAGTATGTAGTAAGGCGTAAAAATACCTAACCTAACTCAACTGTCCCCCTAGCTAGAGTATTTATTCTTATTCTAGACCTAGAGGGACAGTTGGTTTAGGTAAGGTTAGGTCAGGTATACGCCAAAAAAAGGGACCCCGCGAAGCGGGGTTCCGTCAACATCTGTGACGAAGTAACATAAATTTGGAGCACTTTCAAGGTGGAGCTGTGATTCGACAAATTTACCGTATTTTTCATTTATTTGCATTTTCATGTCCGTGCACTTTCATCTATCTGGTAAACCAACCGATAACTTGTTATTCACCAAAAGGCTAAAATAAAACAGACTTAGCCTTAAATATTCCAAATATCGCTTCATCCATATTAAGGACACATCAGATATTATTAACGTTACATTCCAAATAACCCCAAAATATCAAGTTGATATCATTATGAATAAATTATCCGTTGTCCTTTTTCACCTTTTAAGGGACAGAAAGGAGTGAAACTGAGCTGAACTCAAGACAGCTGGTTATCCTTTTACTTTTCCATTATATTTCTTTATCGTTTTTTTTTACACGGCTTCAAAAAATAAGGAAAACCGAAGCAATAAAGTCAGATTCCAAATACCCCCATTGAGGCGATATTTGGAACGGCACTTGTAAAACAATATATCTTTAAATCTATTAACAGAAGATGAACAGTTAAAGTAGTTATTTATAGGAAATTGCGAGAACTACCCATAGAAAAATATCTTATGTAGATTGAGTAACCGTCGTTTTTGTAAACAGCCGTTTCATGAAAAAATTCTTCCAAAAAGCCCCACTTTACGGTATTGAATTGAATTGATTAGGAGTATGACAACTATGACAGTGACAGATAGCTTACAACTTTGACAAGTACCATCAGACTTTAGTCTAATCTGATTAGTCTGTGCAAAATTATAACGTCACCTGCATGCCCCTTACCTCACAGGTAATATGCTTTGCTTATAAATAGACCTTCTTATAAATAGTTTGCTTATAAATAGACTTAGCCTTCGGGCTTGGGCACATACAAGTCCGTTAACCCGGCTCTGGGAGCGTTAGAGTCCTCTTCTCTAGCGTTCACCTGAGCTATTCTTCCCTGGCGCGTCCACGTCGCGGGGGTGGGCATCCTATATTTTTGATATGTGGATGGCTAAGTTCAGGGGAGGACCCAGTACTGTGGGGTATATCACAGTTCCCTTGCCTAGGGTTACAGGTGAAGACCTCAACGGTGGAAACAGCGGAAGAGGCAAGCTTTGTCACAAAGGCGTAGTTATTGTGGCCTGGGGCTGGGTAGCAGCGGTCTCAGTATTGGCTTGAGGTCAAAACTATAGTAGTTTAAAGGGCTCAAGTCAAACATTTGTGAGCGCAGCCAAGGCATGGCGCGACGATCACAAAACTGCAATGGCGGAAGGCAACGGGATACCACCGCCATTATTTTACCCCTAGTAAATCAGCTCTCATGAACAGTACAACAATGGAAATGGCCCCGAGTCTCCGGCGTCCCTTCAATGGGACAGGGGTGCGAAGAATCCCCGGAGGCAAACTTATAAAAACGCGAAAGATAAGAGTAGGAACATGGAATGTGAGAGGCATGAAGAAACATGGAAAACTTTCGAACATCATACTGGAAATGGAGCGCCTAAAACTTGACATACTTGGCTTAAGCGAAACAAAATGGACTGGTCAAAACAAATATGAAACTGCCGAAGGAAAAATCCTTTATTACTCTGGCAATGATCAGTCCTTTGACCATCATGGAGTGGGAGTTCTCATGAGCAAAGAAATTTCTCAATCAGTGACGAACTTTATACCCTTGTCAAATCGCGCAATGCTCATTCAGATAACTGCAGTGCCAGCAAATTTGAATATACTCCAGGTATACGCTCCCACGGCCGATAAACCTCTGGTTGAAATTGAAGAATTTTATAGCCAAATTGAAACTCTGATGCAACACACCAAAAAACATGACATCAATTTAATAATGGGCGACTTCAACGCTAAGGTGGGCTCCTTGTCGGTACCAGGAGTGACGGGACATTATGGATTGGGGACTAGAAATGATAGAGGTGACACTTTAATAGAGTTCTGTCAAGAGAAAGAACTAATGCTCGCAAATACCCTCTTCAAGCTTCATTCTCGGCGTTTATACACCTGGACGTCGCCTCAACATACTGCAAATAACATAGTCCGCAATCAAATAGATTATATAATGATAAACAAAAGATTTCGAAATTCAATCAAGAACTGTGTCACCTATCCTGGAGCAGATATAAAATCAGACCATAATCCTGTCGTGGCAACATTACACTGTAAATTCAAAAATTTGGCGAAGCAAAAACAACAAAATTTACGGGCAGATTTAAATAAAATTAAAGAACCTAAAATTAGAGCAAGAGTTTCAAACGCTATAAACGAATGGGCTGACAAACGCTTATCCCTTCCACTATCATCCCCCTTGGAAACGTGGTCAACACAGAAGGATACGGTCAGTAACATCTGCCAGTCTTACCTGCAGCCTGACAATCTCGTCAAGAAACAGCAATGGATGACCGATGAGATCCTGCAATTGATGACAGAACGCCAAACATACAAAACCACTGATCCAAAAAAGTACAATGAATTGGATAAGTTAATTGCTAGAAAGATTCGAACTACACGAGATACGTTCTATGTGACCAAATGTCAACGTATTGAAGAACTTTTAAAACTCCACGATGGGTTTAATTTACACAAGGCAATCAAGGACCTAGCAGGGCTTAATAAGTCCCAAAAATTGTACGCGCTGTGTGATGATCAAGGGAACCTTCTCCACGACTTAGAAAGTAAGAAGATAACATGGAGTAAATACATAGTCGCAATGTTTGAGGATGCCTCTAGAAGTCCCGCAAGTGTAAATACGACTGATGACTCTGGACCACCAATTTTAACAACAGAGGTTAAAAAAGCACTTAGATCTGCAAAGACTGGTAAAGCTTTAGGTCCCGACAATATACCAGTAGAAATTCTTAAACTTTTAGAAGATGACTATGTAGACGCCCTAACAAACTTTTTCAACCAGGTGTACAACTCAGGCTCTTTACCCAATGAATGGCTCAGATCTACTTTTATAACACTACCCAAAAAGGCGAAAGCAAAGAAGTGTGCAGAATATCGCACAATTAGCTTAATGAGCCATGTACTAAAAGTATTCCTGGCGATCATCCAAAACAGGATACGTCCTAAATGTGATGAACAACTTGGGGAGAGTCAATTTGGTTTCCGATCCGGCATGGGGACTCGAGAAGCACTTTTTGCCTTGAATGTTTTGGTACAAAAATGCAAAGACATGCAGACCAATGTTATCCTGTGCTTCATTGATTATGAGAAAGCGTTCGATCGCGTAAGGCATGACCTACTAATGGAGCGCTTGCTGGATGTTGGTATAGATGGCAGGGACTTACGTGTGATTAAGAACTTGTATTGGAACCAAAGGGCAGCTGTGAGAGTCGAGCATTCGGAGACGGAAGAAATTGAAATTTGCCGTGGAGTTCGACAGGGGTGTGTACTGTCTCCCCTGCTTTTTAACTTGTACTCGGAAGCAATAATATCTGAAGCTCTGGAGGGGTTGGAAGTAGGAGTCAAGATAAATGGAAAAGTTGTTAATAACTTAAGATACGCCGATGACACCGTGCTGATAGCCTCTTCGGAAAAAGACCTACAAATATTGGTGGACAGGGTCAGCGAGTGCAGTTTTAAAGCAGGGTTAAGCATAAACGTGAGTAAGACCAAGTTTCTGGTGGCATCAGGGAACAAGGACCTTAACCCTAGGATTCAGGTTGGAGGCAAAGATCTGGAGCGGGTGCGAATGTACAAATACCTTGGAGCTTGGGTGAATGAAGAATGGGACAGTGAACAAGAAATTCGTACCCGGATAGAAATCGCCCGAGCATGTTTTAAAAGAATGGAGAAGGTTTTGTGCAGCCGTACACTATCCATAAAGCTCAGAGTAAGAATACTCCATTGCTACGTCTGGCCAGTAGTACTTTATGGCAGTGAAGCTTGGACATTGAAAGCTGACACCCAAAAACGTCTCGAAGCCTTTGAGATGTGGTGTTACCGGAGAATGCTCCGTATTGGCTGGACGCAGAAAGTTTCCAATGTTAGAGTACTCCAGCGCGTCGCCAGAAGCCGGGAGTTATTGCCATCTGTGAAAAAGAGAAAAGTCGAATATCTAGGACACGTCTTGCGACACGAGCGATACCAACTGCTCCAATTGATAATGATGGGCAAAGTAGCCGGCAAACGACGTGCTGGAAGGAGAAAGAAGTCCTGGTTGCGCAACATCCGAGAATGGACGAACATCGCCAGCGTCGAACACCTATTCCGCCTGGCGCAAGACCGCGAGAAGTTCGCAGAGCTGATGGCCAACCTCCAGTAGTGGAGAGGCACAAGAAGAAGAAGAAGATAAATAGACCACAGACGTCTTCAGGACGCTATCGATATTTAATTCCAAGATTTGAATGCCGGTATTTTGGCCCATAATAGTGTTTACATACTAAAAAATTGCACAACAATATTTTTTAATATACTGTAATATATTATCACTTGTATCATTAATTTGAACAGATTTTTTTCTTATTTATTATTTATTTAACGTATGTCTTAATTATTTATTTAATTCATATTTAAATTTTACTTCAACTGCTTGTATTCAAATGATTTTATTAATCTACTAAACAGTAGAAAATTATAATTCTGGTACTATAGCAACATTGTAACTTTTTGTGTATTATAACAATAACATTAGGTATTTTGAAAGACCCAAAACGTGCCCCTGTATGTATGAAATCCAACCATACAAGTCGACCGCACCTGCAATGCGGAGTTTGTTTAGAAAATTATGCGAACGATGTACAAAACTTCGATAGCGTGATTCAGACTTGTGACGTCACCGTGTCACGTGTGTGCGTTGTCACCACAGAGTTGGCAGAGTCTACTCTCGAGTGAGCCACTAATGAGTTGAAGCAAATGGTGTTTATTGGCTGTGTGGTCGTTGTGTGTACCTAAGGGCGCGTTCACATAGAACGTCCGTTTTACTGGATCCAGAATACTGGATGCTAGTAGTGTAAGTAATTGTATGAGCGTGTTCACACAGAATCCAGTATACCGGATTGAGTAAAAAATCCCACACACAACGGAAATACTGACCCGTTAAAACGGATCCAGTAAAACGGACGTTCTATGTGAACGCGCTCAAAATGCTGTGTGAATGTTACGTTCCGTTTTACTGGATCCAGTGAAACTGACGTCCTATGTGAACGCGCCCTGAGTGTTGTCCATGCCACCCACAACACAGGGAATCCTAGTGCGGGGCTATGAGTGTGTAGCGTTATTTATTTATAGACTTACAGATTCAATCGTCTTAATACAAGTTGCAGCACCAGGTGTTGCCGCCAAACTAATTTCGGGTATCGGACGAACAATCTCTCCAGTTTCTGTAACTGTCCCATCGTCATTGTGTTTTCTATAATCCGATGCATTTTTTTCACTTGACTTTGCTGAAACCAAAAATGTGATCCTGTTAAAAATTTTGAAGGAACATTTCCGAGCACATCTATGCTTATACAAAAATGTAACTGATACATAGGTATAGTGTTAAGACGTGTGGTTGAACGTTGGATTAACCGTAGGGTCCGGGTTCAAACCCCGCAGGCACCACTAATTTTCAAAAATTATGTGCGCATTAAAATTTAATTATGACTTGCTTCGGTGAAGGCAAACATCGTGAGGAAACCTGCACACCTGAGAGTTCTCCATAATGTTCTCAAAGGTGTGTGAAGTCCGCCAATCCGCACTTGGCCAGCGTGGTGGACTACGGCCTGTTGCTCACAGTGAGAGGGGACCCGTGCCCAGCAGTGGGACAGTTATGGGTTGTGATGATGATGATGATGATACATGGAAGATATGTATATGAGAAAAATTATTGGCCTCCTCTATTAATGCAATAGAACCCAAAGCAGTAATTGTTGGAATTTTTGTCTGTTTGTCTGCGCGTTTGGGCGCGCTTGTTTCAGAAACGGCTTAACCGATTTGGGTGCGGTTCATTATAGTATTGTGGTAAGCTTCAAATAAATTAAATTTTGTTTTACTCAATTAGTTGATGAACAATTAAAAGCCAAAAAACTATTTTCAAACAAACTTTTATTTAAGTGCGCTAAAAACAATACAATAATCTTTTCCCTTAAATCTAAATCACTAATCTTATTTTTCGACTAGGAGACTTACTTAGAGGGTGTAAAAGATTTATTAAATAAAAATACACATTTATTTTTATTTTTAATAAACAGTATTTATTTATGGTATTCAGATAAACAAAAAATAAAAATTTATAAATTTAACAGCCTTATTAATGAGATCGTAGTTTGCATGCAAAATCAACTATTGTAACATAATATTTAAATTAAAAATTTAAATTGACTTAGTCATGACTAATATAATTATGACAAAAAAATATAAGAAAAAATAAAGACAAAATTAAAATAACTACTAACTTAAATTTTGGTGAAAATGAAATATTAATAAGTTTTTGACAGATGTCAAGTTTGTATTCGCCGCACAACGATTTATTGCAGTTACAACTACTAACACTAATTACACCACTATCACCCACAACCCGAGAACAAACATTTATTTGTCACATAAACGTCTGCTCCGGGAATCGAACCTGGGACCGCTCGCTTCGCGGGCAGGGCCACTACCCACTAGCCTACGGGGGTCGTCATAGTATACATAAGGCACATATTTTCCGTTTTTTGTGCAGTACTTACATAATATACAACAGTAATAAATATATCAACGTCATCACTACACAGTATAAAAGTCGATTTCTCTGTCCCTATATCCCTTTGTGTGCTTGGATCTTTAAAACTACGCAACGGATTTTGATGGGGTTTTATTAATAGATAGAATGATTCAAGAGACAATTGAGAAATAACCATTCTCAGTTTTAAAAACAATGTGGCACTCGGAGACTGCCCCGGTAAAGCTATTGCATAGCATTTTTTATCAACTTATGCAATTATAATTATTAGAAGTTATATAGTTATATCAGAACAGCGCCATCTAGTTTGTAGAAAACATACGTACCATACCTTAGTATTAAGGTTAGGGGTATTAGGTTTTTTTCGTTACGGAATTTCTGGATTCGGTCCCCACGCTCAAGGCCCGCGATAAAAGCTATTCAATATCTTAAAAAATGGTCACATACAATGCGGTAATTGGAAAGCTATTTACACGGATACAATATTCTTTGTCGACTTAAATATGTTAGTCACCTTAAGCATTTCAGGCACATTATAATTAGCCTGTACACCATATAATTTAAATGAATATCTTAGGAGTTTTCGCAAAATGAAAAATAACGCGCGTGAAAATAAATTCGTGCGCTGATTAAGTTTAACAATTTTGGACTTGGGTACTAAGGGACAGGTTTCCCGAAGCGAAGCGAGGGCGGGTTTACTAGTTATACATATTTTGGTCGGTCTCAGTTGTACTACTTGAAGAGTTGAAGTACTACTTGCTGCTGAGTGCTGTGTTAAGCTGGATCTATCTCCACATGGTCTTCTTTTTAACTCCATGATGATTTTTCATCATCGCCTTCGACCAATAACTTCTTTTAGTAACTGGCGAATTGTATCTAAAATAAGGAATAAGAATATTATGTAATACAATAAAAACACGGAATAACATTTACAAACAATTGAATTACTAAACATAAAAAGTCACATTATCACTAACATTGCAATGTAAATGAAAGCTTTTAAAAAGTTGTCAGTTTACAGGATAACAATGAAGACCTGATACACACTCACAGCCCCACACCAGGATTCCCTGTGTCGTGGGTGCCATGGACAACACACAAGACAAGAGCACACACACCCAGACCAAGAACGGAAATTTAAATTCATCATTCAAATTTCCGCCTGCTGGGAATCGAACCCAGGACCCTTGGAACGGGGATCCGGCGTGTTAACCATTGCGGCATATGGGTCGTATATTTTTTTATTTTATTTATCTACGAGTAAATACAATAGTGACGTGAGTATTTTTTGCATTTAAAGCTATTAATTATTAATTTTACCAATTATTTCAAAGGCATAACATTATTCGTGACGGAACATGACAAAACACACGAAAAACACAATTAATACAAACACGGTTACATACTTACACCCAAAGTATAAGCTATACTAAACCCAAATTAAGTATTCAGAATAAGAGGGTACATGTATAAAACATTTGTTGTTTTTAAACATTACATAAACATTAGCCTGTGTTTTGTTTCCGTGCAATGTGACACTGTGTTGCTTCAGGAGGCGGTTGTAAACACATTTTTATTTTGGATTCACTCTCTCAGCGAGGAGCCATCATTCTCTAAACTGAGTGCTATTGGAGAAAGTCAAAGCTATCAAGAGTTGGCAGTTCATTAAATACAATCACGGCAAAAGAATTGTCTAACTGCAGTCCCTTATTGCAGGCAAATCATTCAGTTTTATTAATATTCTTAGACGAAGGGACGAAATGAAATAAAATAACAATAAAATAAATAAAATAAATAAAATAAATAAAATAAATAAAATAAATAAAATAAATAAAATAAATAAAATAAATAAAATAAATAAAATAAATAAAATAAATAAAATAAATAAAATAAATAAAATAAATAAAATAAATAAAATAAATAATATAAAATAAAAATGCCTAACTGCGAGCTTTAAAAATATCAATCTACTTATTCTCCAAGTGATACCATTAATAATCCAGCTTTAATCGAGACAGTAGAAGATGAGACATGGCACCAGTCGAAAAGCAATTGTTGATTTCAAACTCAAACTCAAACTCAAATCATTTATTCCATGTAGGTATTTAGAATACACTTATGAACGTCATTTTTTGCATTTACCACCGTTTCGCTAAGGTGCCTTTAAATTTAAACGATCATACGAGGAGAAAAAGAAACGGCGAAAGAAAACTCCTCGGCACATCTTTTAAAAAAATATATATATATAGTGCTTAAAAACTAATTACAATCTTTTTTGCTAGGTACTACCATTTTATACCTAAATACTAACTTGGGCGGAACCGGATGCGGATGTCTATTACCAAGCATCCTTGTCATTAATATACTCATTTGATTTGAATAGAGATTATGGTAAGATCACTACATAGTATAAAACAAAGTCGCTTTCTCTGTCCCTATGTATGCTTAGATCTTTAAAACTACGCAACGGATTTTGAAGGGGGTTTTTTTTTAATAGATAGAATTATTCAAGAGGAAACTTTATATATGTATATAATAATTATATTAAAGTCTTTCGCAATATGAAAAATAACGCGCGTGAAAATAAATTCGTGCGCTGGTTACGTTTAACAATTTTGGACTTGGGTACTAAGGGACAGGTTTCCCGAAGCGAAGCGAGGGCGGGTTTACTGGTATTAAAATAAAATTAAAAAACAAAATCTTGTCAAAAAAAAATTAAAACATACCAGGCAAATTTAAAGAGGGAACGGCTCCAAAAGCCAACCTTCTTGTCCAGGTCAAAAACTTCTCCTCAAAGTGAGCATGGCATATCATTCTGTTTCTCAATATAAACTGACTGTCTAATTTTGACATGGAACTGTCAACAGCATTCACCCACTTACAAAATCTTTCCGGTTCTTTTGTGGGATCGGGGAATGCATGCAAAATTATGTCATCAGCACCTGTAAAGATAAAAAAAATTGCATTACTTGCTCTTTGCTCTGAGTTTGGTAATTGTTAATGTTCACTTTAGCATTGGCATTGTCTTTAGAATAGATTAATAGTATCTGAGAAATAAGTATAGATTTGATTTTTTAATTTATTTGCCTAGCATATCACACTCATCACATATTACACTTGTCAATTTATAGATAGGCAATAATAGGCATTAGGATACATATTCTAAGAAATAGATTGCTTAATATAATATTATTATATACTTACGAGTTTTTTCACATTTGGGAACACAACATTTTCTACCAGAACCAGCCATATTTCTTGGATAAAAAAGTAAAAATCGTCAGGCACTCAGAGCCATAGAGTAACTTATTATGGGGAGAATATCGTCGCGCTGCCATCACGCCCCGTCGGCCTGCCGTCACGCCCCGTCGGCTGTTTGAACAAAGCTTAAGTAGTATAATAATTATATAAAACTTCAATAGAAAAATATTTCAGTGAAACCATAAAGTGCCACAGTAAAAAATCAACATTGATGCAAAAAATGATAGGTTCCAAAACATTTTTGTGCCTGACATATTTTACACTATGAAGGAGATTTTGTTTTGGAACGCAGCCTTGAATGTTAACACGTCTTAAATTTTTGGACGTTAAAGTACTCTCATTCATCCTACCATCTTCACTACTCACCCGGTAAATGTAAAGTTGGGATTGCATTTGGAGAAAGTGTTTTTGTCCAAGTGTGATATTTCGTTTCGAAATGGTTATGACAGATGCTTCTTTTTTCTTAAATTACTTTGTTATCCAAAGCCAATATGCCTCCTTTCACGGCATAAATCCAAGATCTAAACCTGTCTGGTTCTTTGACCGGGTTAGGGAAACTATGTAATGTAATCTGGTCACCACCTAAAAATTGAAAAATCTATAATTTTATTAATTTATATCCAGAACGACCGATTTTCCGGTGTACTTAAATATTGAATTTGTTTTTTTAAATTGCTATACTAATCTAAGAACAAATAGAAGTCTAGAATACTTACGTTTTACACTGCAGTTAGGAACACAGCAACTTTTCTGGGACGGCATATTTATGATAAGACACCGTCTATGATACGGTCCAAGCCTCAAGATTTGCAAAGACAAAGAATCTAAGTTCAAAACACAAGGCAAAGGTCGATAGGCAAAGAAATCGGGGTCCGGAAAACGAGGCGATGGGTCAGTGTATGGGGCGGCAGAGAGATCGGAGTCCTAAATTCAATGCACAGGTCAGCGAGGGTGTAGATAAATCGGGGTCCAAGCAGGGTCGTTGAATAGCAAAATCCACAAGAAAAAGCAAAATACCACATTCGCGTCACGTAACGTAAATGGAAATGACAGTTTGCCATGATGCGCCTGCGGCGCTATGTCAACATACGTTCCGTTCCTCGCAGTTTCTGCATATTTAAATGAAAGGAAACAAAAGAATTTAAAGTAACAAAAATTAATTAAATATGCGATACAATGTGTTCTGTAAATTCAGTTTATCTATTATTTTTAAGTATTGAAAATAATACTGAATTATGGAATTGCGTCAAACGTCTCGCAAATTTGTCGCTAACGCCATCTAGCGATATAGGAAACTACCAAAGAGAGCTAATCGGCCTCCATAGAAAACGACAAAGTATAGAAGTGAAAAGACCCTGATGGGAAACTAACTACCTAACTCTAACTGTTGTCAACTTGTCAAAAAGTTGTCCCATACAAAGTAGCTCCATAGATTATATACATTATACACTTAAATATAGATGGTATAGATTATACACTTTTAAATGAGATAGATAAATCTCTCGCTATTTAGTTAATAGTTTTAGTTCTCCGAATTATAGATGGCACTGTTTTTTTTCTGAACTAGGCTTTTCTTCAGAGCGATCCCATAGATGGCGCTTTAACAAATCGAGATCGAGAAAAGCTATTTTGTAATAATTTACATGTTACAACTATTATAACTAACGATAGAGCTAACGATAATACGAAAACGAGAAATTATTCAACCATGGTTAAAGGGCAAAGCTTTACCAATGGCCTTTTATATTGCACACAGGCTGTCTTCACTGTGGCTACACGAGAGATCCCATCGGAACCGGGATGTAGAGCCACGATCCGACCTAAATTCCACTTAAGTGGACTGGTTTGTTCGTTAATTATGAGCACTAACGAACCGACAGTAATATTATTTTGGTGTTTGTTCCATCCCTTCTTATACCTATACATAAACCAAGCAAAGTTTGCAACATTCAACTCTTTAGGTTAATTAAAATGTTATAAATAAATAAAAAATAACTTAATAATTATCAGGCAAGGAATCATTCAATTTTTTCTTGGATGTACGAACAATAAAAATAACTGTGGTAAATGTAAAAATGACGTTCATAAGTGTATTCAAAATACCTACGTGAAATAAATGATTTAAGTTTGAGTTTGAAACTTACCGGTATTCAAGGTAGGTATGGCATTTAATGTCAAGCGTCGACTGGGAAGTCTATATTTTTCTTCAAAATGTCTATTACATAGTCGTACTGAGTTATATATATAGTTATTGCCGTTTTCCTGTGTTGTAGGTTTAAGTATGGATTTCCACTGATTAAATTTTTCTGTATGTGGATATTCCCACGTAGGGAATCGGTGAAGAGGACCTGTAAATAACGATATATTGACCGTGTTAGTTGTGCTTCAGTCACGGTTAGGGGAGGGCATTGAGGGCCTTACAATCACAATGCGGTACCCTAAAAATATCAAAAACTAAGATTAAATATCATAATTAGTTTGTTTATTCATAGGTTGAATTAAAAAAAATTGTAGCAATAGGTATATCTAAACCTAGAGGCCAGTGATGAACATGGTGATTGATTTAGAAGTCCGTGCTTCGAAGGCAGATCAATTACTTATGATAATTTTTTTACTTCCAACCAATAAGTAACCAATGCTGCCCTACCCCAAATTCGACTTATAGATACAGCCCTGGCTTCAGTTGTAGCACGTATCGCTCTAGCTTATTCATCAGTGTATTGGTACTCCTGAGAATTAGCACTTCATATTTTCTAGGTTACACTGGCCCCTGAAAATTTGAGCTTAACCATAATAATATATATAAGATTATTACTTAAAGGCACTTACCATCAAGGATGCATCCAAAATAACATTTTAAACTTTCTGCTTTCGGCATTTTGTAAACCGTAAGAAAGATCCTGATCTTTCTTACGGTTTGGGATCCGGGAGACGAAAAGCCAGGTCAACAGGTAGGCAGGAATCAAGGTCCAGAAAGTAACGCGCTAAGGGTCAATCGATGATGATATCAGGTCACTAAATCCGTAGTCGAGCCAAGTCGTCAATAAAAAGAACAAAAAGGAATCCAATAAAACGCAAACGAAAAAACACAGCACTCGAACGAGTCGAAGAAATTTCCGACAGAAAGGAAACCGACAATTTTTATTGCCATAAAAATCATAAAATCCTTTAAAAGTCCTTTAAAAGTTTCCATAATAACAAAATGTTTTTGCGTATAAATACGTATGTAAAATGTATTAATAAATGTATTAAATATATTATTTATTTATACGTAAGGTAAATAATTCTATTAAGATATTTTTCATTATTGGAAAATTATTAATTTTATTATTATGTAAATACCGATACCAGATAAATTGTTTACCAATATACCGGTATTTATATACCTCAATCCTCAATATTTAAAAATTTAGCTTTATTTATTATGAAAAATGATATTAAAATTTGAATTAAAAAATATTGTCTCATCTATTGTAATTAATTTTAAAAAGTACATATTGTAATATTATAAATGATTGTGGTAATATTGTTTTATTTTTTTATATATAAATTGTTTTTATAGTATTATTTAACTAAGTATAATTTTAATGTAAATGTTTATTGTTATCTTATTGCCTTACTTTCCTGAACTTTTTTTAAACCTACCTTTTAAATCTGTTTCCCTACCTTTACTTGTTTTTGGCCTAATAGTGTATTTAAGAGATGATAGCAAACTGATGCTAAACTTAAGCTCCTCGTTTTATAGATGGCACTAGTTGATAAGAAATTTTTGAGTTGGGGAATAGTAGGCGACAGCCATCCCCCTAGCTCCATCTATCCATGATAGTTGAAACTCAAATCTATATGTCTATGTATAACTGAGCTCATATACCACTGTACTAGGCATAGATGTATTACATACTCCATAGATTGCGTATAAGAGAAAAAGAGTCAAGCTTACAGTACTCTGATGTGTTAGAAAGAGAGAGAGAGTGACGCATTCAACGAAACCGTACATTTATTTGTTACTGACCTACGTATAGTGGTTCGGTTACTACTTAAGTCTTGTTCTTTACAGATATGTTTTTACTCTATCTTACACCAGATTACACCTTTCTGACAAAGGGACATAATTTTTTTACTAAAATTTCTTTTCTATTTACATTGCAAATCCCGCAATTTAAACACAAACAGTTACACAAAACATTTAATAAATTCTGATTACATTATTAATCATACATGATTACATGAATGATTGTTAATGTTTTCCTATACCATTACAGCAAGGATCATTGATTTTTTTTAATGTACATTACTTAGTAAAGTCATTCGTTTGTATTGCTGGGATAGATACTCAGACCTGTTGAGTAAGAGGCTGAATTCTTGGCCACTAGTTATTACCACTATAATTAGTACTTCATAAAATAATGTAATAATAAATAATGCAATGACTATACCTGACAAATTAAGTGTTGGTACTGCCAATGCACATAAACGGTTCTTGGTGTAATGATAAACTGGATCAAAATGTCGATGACAAACCCTTCGGTTATTGGACACATAAGTCGGATCTAATGTGCTTACTACTGCACCAATATTTGTAATCCAGGCTCGAAACCTTTCTTGATCAGAATCAGGATTTGGAAAGCGATGAAGTGGAATGTCTAAAAGAAATATAATAATCAGTTTTAATTATTACAAACCATGCAAATTTTTTGTTTAAAGTTCTCTATCTTAAACCATAGGCTTTTTTATCTTAATTTCTCAAGGGGTCCTGTATTATTTATTCTTAACTTAGGCATTCACCCAGTTCCATATATTCTAGTGGGTTTGTATACATGTTTTAAAGCAAAGTGTTTAAAGATGTTAGTGAAAATGTTTGGTACTTAACCAAAAGTTACTGAATGGATTATTATTAAAGTATAGGTATATAATATCTTGAACTTTTTGAACATTTTTTAGCTAGACACCATCTCCCTGGTTGTTGTTGAGGCTAATGTATAGATTTAAGATTTGTATGGAAAAACAAAATTATCATAATAATAATTACCGTCTCTTGATCTTGTCAGGCAGTTGAAAACACAACACGTCATAAACGACATTGTGGAAGAGTCAAACACAGCCACTTAAAAACGAAATTAGCGTCCTGTCTCTAACAATGAGTCCTATCTCTAAATAAGTGCTCTAAAACACTGCAAATCTACGGCGGAGGATATTTCAACTCCACGCTAAGATCACTAAAATCACTTTTAAAGTATTCACAAGCACTCAAATACTTATTAACACTGAAAGTAATTTGTAACAACAAAAGAAAGATGCCTGCATACTGCATAGATTATACCCTTTCAATATAATTATATACACTTATATGTGCGCAATCTTTCATCTTATCTTGTTCATCGTCTGCAACTTGCCATAATAAAATGTAATAAAAAAATTACAATATGATTATTATCATAATTATGATAATTATTTTATCGTTATTACGATAGAATAATGGTGGCATTAGTAAGAAATTAAAAATCTCTCAAAGAGATTGTTTTAAGCATAGATAGAGAAAAGTGAAAATAAGATACTTTTTTACATAATAGAACTCATGGGGAAGGTACAAAGTTGGTACAGCCAAAACACTCAATCACAAAAGACCGGCGCCTGCGACGATCCTTGAGCGAGTAACCAAGTTCAAAGTCAACTCAACGAAAGTGAAGACCAGGTAATTGTGAACACAACGAGACGAAGACGGAGGAGAAAGATACTCGACTCATTTTGTAAATCGCATAAGGCAAATCTACAACAAAACATCTGTGTGTAAGTGAAAAGATGCGCTCAGAGCGTAGGTTTGGAACGCAGCCCAACACTGACAGTTATTTGACATTGAGGAACGACATTTGGCATGAATTTTAATAGATGTCGCTAGTAAAACTAAAAACTGCTAAAGCAAGTTCTTAACGACTTTCCGACCCCTGACATAGATCCATAGATTGGGCATAAGAGTAAAAGAGAACTACCGAAGCTGTAAAATTGTTAATTAACTTACTAAAATGACACGAAACAGTCATATTAATATTTGAGAAATAACTAATACGGAAATATAAGGAAAATTGTAACCTCACTTTTGGTTGAAGAATGACAAAAGTGGTCGAAGAATAATAAAGATAATTATTAAAATTATAATTCTATTGTCATAGAGGCAACTCAGAGTTTTAGGTAATAAAGTGTTAGAGTTAAACCAAATTTACTTATGTGATTAAAACCATTTTCGATGCACACATTATCAAATCACGCACACCGCACTCATGAACAATTTGCTTTTAATCTCAATCGATGATAGTACACAATGCCAATGCAATCTATGGAGTATATTATACATATATGGAAAATGGAATGAAATAAAATTGAATTAAATGAAAATCACCGCAATTCCGCGAAAAGATAGTATAAACTATTCACTATTCAGTATTCACATTCAGTGTTGATACTTGATAGTAGTTTAGTTTAGTTGTCAACAACGTCGTCAACTCAACTCAAACTCACTCAACTTTGACATTGTCAAAAAGTCAACTGATTGCTTTGGCTTTCCGTTCCGTTCCACGCTTCTAATAATCAGTTGAATTCAGTTGTGATATTACGCGTTAGCAAAGCAATCCAGCTATTTTATTTACCACTACATAGTATAAAACAAAGTCGCTTTCTCTGTCCCTATATCCCTTTTGGCCCGGTCAATTTAGACATAAAAATAGTGGTAAAATAACCAAATTTTGGTGGAGACCTAGGGTTTACCATTACAAATAAAGTATTAGAAATCTCCATCGATCCCATTTGTGTGCTTCAAAAGTTATTCGGGGTCAAAGGTCAAAGTTTGAGGTTTTTTAGATTTTTCTCGAAAACGGTAAGTTTTACAAAAAAAAATTCAGGCCAAAGTTGTAGATCTTAAAATTCTCTACAAAAATGGTTTTTATAATTTTTTTTTTAAGAGTTACCATTCCTGTGATATCGCGATTCTAAGAGTAGTGGAGTGCCTGAAGCTTTATATCTCGGAATCCAGAGCCAGTCAATGAATATTCATAAAAACTGTTGAACTGCATTATTAAAGGCTCAACTAAAAAAGTTAAAAGAAAGAAAATCACAATCACAGTAACATTTTGTGAGTTCGCATCACTGACGTGCTTTATAGCGTAGTAATGCGAGGGAAGATTACATAATATAGTTATTGTTTTTGTCTATGGCCATAGGGACGTATGGAAGCCATAGATTAAAATATCTTTATGACGGAAACACGTCATCAATATTGGCCATAAGGTTAATATTTCTTCTAATTTGTTATATTGTTATTGTTAAGTCTAGTTATTCTCTTCTTAAAAACACTTTATGGAGTTTCAGCCTGAATGCAAAAAGAACTTTGTTTCACTTCGAACAGGGTATTCCATCTTCAATGACACATCTCCTTCTTTAAAATCTGTGGCTATGAATAATCGACCTGCGCTGCCTTTTCGAGGGAATGCGCAAAGGATTTCAGGGGTCGTAGGTGCGCAGGAAAACAGCTTGGAGGTTTTGTTGAAGAGGAAAAATTGGTGTTTACCATGGATATACGCAAACTGCAAGTCCATCCTGTACCATGCATTTATGAAGTGCCAATGTTTTTTAAGGTAGCTATGACGTCATTTCCTATGAAAAAGCATTCCGTCACATCCTCAAATGTATTTATGTATGTGACACTAAAAACAATGTAATTTTATACTCGTATTTCTACCTGTGGTCTGTGTACCTAGGTAATTATAATTGGTCGCCAAATTAGGGTCAGAATTTAGATATTATTATTTTATATCACAACACTTTGAAAAGCGAATTAAAAAGTAATATGTCGTTTTAAGAAGTAATAATAAACTGAAGTAAACTAAACCGTCATTCTTGCATAGTAAAACAGATTTTTAACAGTATTTTTTTTCTAATAAAATTAATTTGAAATAATGTTAAAGTGTACAATGTCCCTAATAATTGGGCCACGTACTTTTTAATAAATGTAAAACATATACGAGTACATAAGGATATATTTAATGAAACGCGTAACATAATTATGGCTTCAGAATTTTTTTGTGTGAAGTAATTTAGACTTAAGATTTTACTTTTCGTAGCTTAAGTACGTGTAAAACACTAAATTATTTTTTAATATCGAAAGCTTGGTAGATAGCGCAAATAATAAAGTTGCGATTTCAGATTTTAATTTCATTACTCTTTACCAATTTTCTAATTTTGTTGATTGTTCAACATAAAAAAAATGCAAATTGCGATTGGGTTTCCCATCCTTGATATAAATCCTATTGCGAAATTGCGAAGCGAATGTGTCGGGCAGCGAAAGCATAAAAATAAAATATTTATTTGATTTAATTTATACCTACTCGGTACTTAAGATTTTTAGTAGGTACCCACCAAGGTTATGACACACATAACCTTATGACCATTTATCTAAGACTAAGACTTTTTAAAGTTGTTTTCATCCAAGGATTAGTTTAGACCATGTTTTGTTATAAGGCGTATTGGTTGATGAATATATATTTGTCGTGACCAACAGCGTGGAAGATACATGGGACATCACAACCACAACGAGCAATTTTTTTTGTGGTACCACCATGCAACGCCATCTAGTGACAGATACACTTTACGCATAAGCATGTCTTGCCGACAATTGGTTAAGTGGTACATCAGTACACCGGTAGAGACATTTAAATCTATTAAGCCGTAATTAATCGGTTTTACTTTTACGAGGTGACCTTCTCAGTTCTCAAGGGTAGCAACGCTCTGTGACCGAATTAGAACAAGACTCTTACTAACAACGAGCTGTCTCCGCGACTTCATGCGCTTGGAATTTAATTTTGAATCTTTTTAAAATAAAAGTAACCTAAGTTAGTCCTTATTACATGAGCTATCTTCCAGTGAAAGTCCCGTCAAAATCGGTCCAGCGGTTCCAGAGATTAGCCCAACAAACAGACAGACAGACAGACAGACAACAGACAAACAAAAATTCCAAAATTCATTGTTTTGAGTTCTATTAAAGACCCCCCGGAAAAAATTAAATATCTTCTATGTACAGACAGCGATCAGTTACAGATTTATGTTATGTATAGATAATTACGTAATTACGTAACCATTTTGTTTCAGATGACAATAGAGTTAAAATCATAAACTATGACCTTACTTGAAATCCTCACAACGTTGAACATGCAGATTTAAGGGTAGAAAATATACAAACCAACAAAAGGAAACACCAGATATCTGAAGAAGTTGCTTAAATTATGACAATGATGAATAATTATGTATATGTATATTATCCAAACATAGTGATTGTCGATGATGTTGCAGTGAATCCTGAAGTGAACCCTCCTATTGAAAATCAAAATATTGACATGCTTAATTACGCTATTATTAATGATAATATAAACAATAACATCCTGACTTACAATGCTAACGAAATTCAAAACAACAATATCCTGAATTACGACATCATTAACGGAAATCTAAACAACAACGTGCTCAATTATCAGATAGCCAATAAACAAATTAACAACGTTTTCACTTACGACGCAGTTTGCGAAAATCTGAACAATAACATCCTTAATTATATTAATGCTAACGAAAACCAAAACAGCGATATCCTGACTCACGATGCTCTTACTGGAAACCAAAATAACGAAGTGCTCAATTACGATATTGTCAACGGAAACGAAAACAACAACGTTTTAAATTACGATACTGTTTGCGAAAACCAAAACAATAATGTTCTTAATTATGATACCAATGCTATCGTAAACCAAATCAGTGATGTTCCTAATTACAATATTGTTAATGAAAACCAAAACGGTGTCCTGAATTATAATATCGTTAATGAAAACCCAAGCGATGTTCTAAATTACGATACTGCTAACGAAAATCAAAACATCGATGTGGTGAATTTCGATGGTGTTAACGGGAACCAAAACATCCATGTTCTCAATTACGATATTGTGAATGAAAATCAAAACATCGATGTGGTTAATCTAGATGCAATTAACGATACCCAAGATATTAATGTAGATAATTTCGATTCACTTAACGATGTCCAAGATATTAATGTGGATAACTTCGAACCACTTAACGATGTCCAAGATATTAATGTGGATAATTTTAGTGACATTAATGATTCCCAAGATATAAATATAGATAATTTAAGTGACATTAGCGATGTTCAAGATATTAATGAGGATAATTTCAGTGTCCTTAACGATACCCAAGATATTAATATGGAAAATTTCGAACCACTTACCGATGCCCAAGATATTAATGTGAATAATTTTGAACCACTTGCCGATGCCCAAGATATTAATTTAGACAACTTCAGTGACATTAACGATGCGCAAGATAGTAATGAAGATAATTTTAGTGAAATTAACGATGTTCAAGATATTAATGAGGATAATTTCAGTTCCCTTCACGATACCGAAGATATTGATGTGGATAATTATAGTGCCCTCAACGACACCCAAAATATTAATATGGATAATTTCAAATCACTTACCGATGCTCAAGAAATTAATGTGGATAATTTCGAATCACTTACCGATGCCCATGATATTAATGTGGATAATTTTGAACCACTTACCGATGCCCAAGATATTAGTATAGATAATTTCAGTGACATTAACGATGCCCAAGATATTAATGAAGATAATTTAAGTGACATAAACGATGTCCAAGATATTAATGGGGATAATTTCGAACCACTTCCCGATATCCAAGATATAAATATGGATAATTTCCAACCACTTATCGATGGCCAAGATATTAATGTGGATAATTTCGAACCGCTTACCGATGCCCAAGATATTAATGTAGACAATTTTAGTGACATTAACGATGCTCAAGATAATAATAAAGATAATTTTAGTGACATTAATGATGCCCAAGATATGAATGTAGATAATTTAAGTGACATTAACGATGTTCACGATATTAATGAGGATAACTTCAGTGCCCTTAACGATACCCAAAATATTAATATGGATAATTTCACTGTTATTCACGCTACCCAAGACATTAATGTTAATAATCATAGTGCCCTCAATAACGTCCAAGATATAATTGTGAATAATTTCGAACCACTAACCAATACCCAGGACATTAATGTGAATCATTTCAGTGCCATTAACAATGCCCAAGATATTAATGTGGATAATTTCAGTTCCATTAATGGTACCCAAAATATTAATGTGGATAATTTCAGTGGCGTTAACAATACCCAAGTTATTAATGTGGGTAATTTCGAACCACTTACCAATTCCCAAGATATAAATGTAGAAAATTTCACTGCTCTTAACGATGCCCATGATATAAATGGTGACAATTTCAGTGCCCCTAACGATACCCAGAATATCAACATGGCTAATTTCAGTGCCCTTAACAATACCCAAGATATTAATATGGACAATTTCACTGCGCTTAACAACGCTCAAAACATAAATGTAGTAAATGTTGTGAATGGCGGCAATATTGAAAACCAAAGCAATGGAATCACCAACTATGAATTAGTTAACCAGATCGAAAACATTGATGCACTGAATTACAATGCTGTTAACCAACCCCAAAACCTTGATATGATGAACTACATTGTCAACAATCAGGGTATGAACATGATGAACTACGCCACTCTTAACACAACGAACATAAATATGATGAATTACGGGACTGTTAACGATAACCAAAATATGAGTGTGCTGAATTTGTACGCTGTTAGCGATAACCAGAACATGAATGGGTTAAGCTACGATCCTGTGAACCATGTCCCGATGACCGCCAGCAGAGTGGTAGCTCTCGGCAGCATGAGCGACGGTCAGACGCAGACGGACGGTTACGTGCTCGTCAATATGAATCAACCAATTCCATGTAAGTGATTCAATTAATAAATAATAGCTATCACACTCAGGCTGAGATCTAAAGACGACACTTAGCCTTAGCTCAGACTTTACTTACGAGAAACTTTGCTTTGCAAAGACTGCGATTTGGTATTCATAGACATGTCACGCTGAGATTGTGCTCTGCATAAGCTTAGACCGCTAATGTCCTAATACCACTATTGGTTTCATTACATGCAATACACCTGCAAAGTTTTTCACATGTTACACATTTTAAACGCACACGGAAACTCACGATTTGGAATCGTTAATGCAATATTTCAACCCAGTTACATAGGTCGTGGTCACGGCGAGATATCGGATTCAAAGTCGCGATTTCCCGCGTGCTTTTTTTAATTTATTGAAGGGAATTTGTCGCTGGGCGACCACATCATCCCGTACAGAAAAAAAACAACGTAATTACTACAACATAATAGGAACAAAACAAAATTTTAAAATGTGTCCGCGATGGTATAAGTCTAAAGCACGATGTTGTGGAACCCGTCGTCGTGACGTCATGTGACGTCACACCGACGTCATTTAAAGGTGGTGCCTGAACTGCCTGATTAATTTCAGATTCAGTCCATCCTCCAGTCACTCCGGTCACCTATATCCCGACTGAAGAGCAGACATCGACGCAGTGCACCACGGCGGTGCAGGTGCCGGAAGACTTCTACCACATGAACGAAACGCTCCGGCAACCGGGAGACGACGCGCGGTATTCGACTCAAACCAAAGTTGCTTGTCACAAGTGCAATTACGTCACTTCCAGCGCTATTATTTTGGCGACTCATCTAAAAGCCCACGATAACGAGGCGTCGCATGACTGCGTTGTCTGTGGTTACAAAACTATTTCGAAGACGCATCTAACGCGGCATTTGAAAGTACATTCAGGTGAAAAGCTGTTTCCGTGTAAGTTTTGTAACAAGACTTTCACACGGGTGACTTATTTACAAAATCATTTGAGGACACATTCTGGTGAAAAGCCATACACTTGTCTCGAATGTGACATGACGTTTATTTGCAGGGATTATTTAGAAAAACATTTAAAAGTACATTCTGGGGAAAAGCCGTTTAAATGCGATATTTGTAGTCAAAGATTTACTAGACAACATGCGGTCAAGAAACACATGAAGTTGCATGACGGCGAGATAGAGTACTCTTGTGATCTGTGCAATCAAAAATTTAGACATAAATTTACACTGAAACGTCATTGGAAATTGGTACATCTCTGTGAAGATACATATCCCTGCGAAATCTGTGATAAGGTGTTTCGTAAACCAAAACAGTTGAAATACCATATGAAACGACATCTAGGGGACAAACCATTTGCGTGTAAGGTCTGTAAAAAGTCGTTTATCAGAAACGATCACCTCCGAAGTCATTCGATAACACATTCTGATAAGAAACCACATCAATGCGATACTTGTGACAAGTCCTTTGGAAGCAAACTTCATTTACAGCGACACATGAAAATACACACAGGTGAAAAACCTTTTCTGTGCGACATTTGTAATAAAGCTTTTATCAGGAAAGATCAACTCCAAGGACATTTGAGAACACATGTTAATTTCAAACAACATAAGTGTCACCTTTGTAATAAACTATTTCATGTAAAGAGTCTTCTACAGAAACATATGAAATTACATACTGAAGAAAAATCCCACCCCTGCAACATGTGTACCAAACGCTTTAGCACAGAACAGCTCCTACAAAAACATAAATTGAGAGCACATTCTGATGAAAAGTCATATTCGTGTAGGTTTTGTAACAAAAAATTTTCTTCAGACAGTTATCTACAGAAACATATCGTAGTACATAGCGGAGCTTATTCGTGTTACATATGTAATAGAACGTTTGAAGAAAACCATGCCCTCGAAAACCACTTGAGAATACACTCTGGTGAAAAACCATTCACATGTGACTATTGTAAAAAATCGTTTACATCTAAAAATTATTTACTGAAACACATGAGAATACACACCAAATCTTATCCATGTGAAATCTGTGATAAAACCTTTGATTCATGTCGCCGTTTGCTTACTCATTTGAAGTTGCATGCTAGTGAAAAATCATTTTCATGTGACATATGCAAACAACACTTCAAGTTAAGAAGTTCATTGTTAAATCATATCAAAAAGCATAAACGCAAACCGACGTAAGATGAGTTCTGTAAACACTGTTTCATCAGAATTAAGTTTTTGGAACGAAGTTCCTTACGGCAGGCTTGGAGGGGATAGGGATTTTGCTGCGCGACCGAACTGAAAAATATGTGATAGTAAAACCGTAAGCGTGGAATGAGACGCGTGGAAAAAAGTGCGTGGAATAAAACCGTTAAATGAGACGTATTTTGCTGCGCGACCGAACTGAAAAATAGGTGATAGTAAAACCGTAAGCGTGGAATGAGACGCGTGGAATGAGACGCGTGGAAAAAAGTGTGTGGAATAAAACCGTTAAATGAGACGTGCGCAGGCGCGACAGTAGCCGAAGGAACTTCGTTCCTACCTGGTGTCCCACGACACAATTAGTTTTTTTTAATATTTGAATCGATAAACAGCTTACTACCAGAGTTATGGTTGTTCAGAATTTAGCACCGATATGTTAGGTGTCGTTAATTTAAGAACATAGTTGTTGTATTAATTTATAACTGACTTCAAAAAAGATTATAAGTTCGACGACTATATTTTTTTATGTCCAGCGATTTCTCCGTCATTAGTGAACCGATTTTAATTCTTTTTTTATTTGAAAGAACGTACTTCCGTAATGCTCCCACTAGTCCCACTGTTACCAAGTCAGGATCTGATGATGGAATCCCAGCGAAATCGAGGGAAACCCCCTTGTTATTAATTGTCGATTTTGAAGTCGGTTTTTTGTTTTGTTAAATTAATGGGATATATTATGTAAATTGTTTTGTCTATAAGTGACTCTGTGTTGTGCAATCGTAAATGTATGACTGTCGTATAATCTGTGTTAGTTAGTTGAAATGTAAAGTCGGAATTACATGCTCGACAAGCTTCGGCGATCAGTCACGATGTGCAAACTTAGATGCGGTCAAGACGCGATAAAAACTGACCTGTATTCGGGTCATGTACGACTACGATAAATGTGATATGTTGCGAATTTAAGTTTAATATTACGTGTTGTTGAAGTTATACTTCTTTAGGCGCGTTATTTTTGTTTTATTATTGTTTACTGTTAATACTTCCCTTATTGTATTAAATAAAACGAATATTATATATTTGTACATAAATTAACATTAAGATAAGATGTAGGTAGTATAATACAATAGATAATTTTATTAAAAATAAGAATTTTGATAAATGTTTTAAACCTATAAAACTATTTTTACAATACTTCTCTCGTCGGCACTATAAACGAGCGTGTAATTAGGTTCGGCTCGACTTGTGGAAGCTCGCCAGCGCTTGTGGCCAATCCGAAACTGTGATGGCTAGCCGAGCATGTAAATCCGGTCTAATAATGATTGTTGTAACTGTAACTTGAATGGAAAGGCCAGGGCTATGTACACTACATCCGTTTTGACGTTAAGTTTTTTAAAATCTAAATTATATACAATAAAACAGTAACCGATTGCTGTCTGTACATTACATGGAAGATGTATAAGAAAAAAAATTAAATGTGGCACTCGGAGACTGCCGCGGTAAAGCTATTGCATAGCATTTTTATCAACTTATGCAATTATAATTATTAGAAGTTAAAAAAGTTATATCAGAACAGCGCCATCTAGTTTGTAAAAAACATACGTAACATACCTTAGTATTAAGGTACTAGATGGCGCTGATTGGGGGTGTTAGGTTTTTTTCGTTACGGAATTTCTGGATTCGGTCCCCACGCTCAAGGCCCGCGATAAAAGCTATGCAATAGCTTAAAACCATAGAGCAGAGACAAGCTTCCGTGAGAAAATCTATTATCCTATCTATGGTCGTCACTAACACGGCACAACGCAAAACAATGATTGTAAGATTATTTTTCTGTGCCTTTGTACGCGCTAATTTTAAAAAACAGCTTTTACCATTTGAGCGCGAATAATTACTTCGAGGCTTCACTTACGAAGTAAGAATTGGGAGATGATCATGTAAGAACGGGACCATGGGCAAAAATGGCATCAGAATTGTTTTTTTTTTTTTCACCTTAGTGTATAAATAAAATCGATTACAAACTGACGTTAGTATTTTTTAAAGCAAAACCCAGGTTTCAACTATAATATTTAAACTAACTATATTTTTTAAATACACAGGTACCTACATGCAAAGACTGTTAAACATGAATTATATTATTAACTGTAAATAACAAAACGATAAAAGAAATAACATAACTTTTTACCTGCTGGTTATCATTTTCTATAAAGGAAACACAAAAGTTAATGCCGTTTTTGATGAGAGAGTCTTTAAGAGGGGAAGAAGTAGGTATTTACTAAGTCAATACGCTTACCATCTCTGGACATCATCGCCACTTGACATCAGGTGGGATTGTTGTCAAGGATTAATTTAGCATACTTAGGTGTGGTTTCTTGTCTCCACTTGGGGGCGATGCACAACTACATTGCCCCAAGTGTATATTGTTCTTATTAGGTTGTACTTAGTTACATAAGAAAAACTTGAGAGGTGTCAAGGGACACCCGGATGAAACGAAGCTCCTTTCGATTAATTAGTGAAGGAATTGTAATTTTTTTTTTAAGTTATAATAATATTTTTTTATTATTAACAAATATAATGTAATATAAACTTAAAAAATAATAGTAATACTACTAATAATCTACTAATACTAATACTTTCTATAAGAGAGAGAGAGAGACAGACAGAGAAACATGCGCACGCCGCACGGCTTACAATAGCTTACTATAGCAAAAAGTGTCGTTACAACATTTCGTCTTAATTTTTTCCGTCTAGCCCCCTTTCGCAACGCGCGATAAGGAACTACGTTCCAATACTTACATTAAAAATCCCCAGACGTCATCATGAAACGTCTGTACTGAACTTCATAAATTATAGCTAGGGACCGTGTCGATCACGTCAGCTTTCAAACAGCGCACCTAATTCCATTCGTTTATTAGTTACGATGTCACATACACACACCATCAAATAAAAATCCAAATATATATAAATAGATTTATTATCCTCCGTGTAAAGTAGATATGAACAATATGACGTCATTCTCCTGTATCTCATAGGTCAGTTCCCCAAACAGCTCCCAGTCTGCATCATTGATAAGAACCAAGATTCCTGGCCGCACGGAGTCATTCTGGAAAAATATTGACACTAACTTTTTTTATGGTATTAAGCTAGCAAACGAGCATGCAGCACCACCCTTCCGCTGCCACTAATGACAACTGTGACACTCTCAACATCTTTAACATCCCCAGCCGCGTCGTTCGCGATAAACACAAAAACTATTGAACGTATTTTCATGCGGTTTTCACCAATAGACAGAAGAATTCATGAGGACGGTATGTTTTTTATTAAAGTTTTGTGTAATTTGGGCGAAATATGACGATAACTGTTGATGTCAGAAAAAGTAGGCTGCCTGGGAATTATCAGCGTAAACGCTGCCTAATTCCTTTGAGGTATAACTAAACAATGTATGGATAGAGTATTCCTTTTTTTTTGGTCTAAAGAAAAGTCCCATATCTTGCTATACCCATTGTAACTTCTAATAAATGGTAATATACAATGCAGTAATTAGAAAGCTATTAAGACGGATACAGTTTTAATCCTTATCGTCTTAAATATGTAAGTCACCTTAAGCACTTTATGATAATCCTTTACACCATATGATTTAAATGAATATTTTAATAGTTATCACAAAATGAAAAATAACCCGCTTGAAAACTTTGTGCATGGGTTATGAACTTTTTTGGAGTGAGGGACAGGTTTCACGACGCAAGTCGAGGGCTAGTTTACTAGTTCAAAATAAATAAACGTTAACACACTTATTCCCCTGCACTAGGATTACCTGTGTCGCGGGCGGCATGGACAACACTAATAACACATCACTAACACCCACGACCCGAGAACAAACATTTATCTGTCACATAAACATCTGCCACAGCCGGGAATCAAACCCGGGACCCACATTGCAGGCAGTGTCACTACCAACCATGCTGTGGGATTGCCAAAGTAAGAAATGAAATGAAATGAAATGAAATTTATTCGAAGTTGGTTTTTTACAAACACTTTTCGAAAGTCAATCTACGCCATCGCTTTGACAAATCCCTACCGTGAGTAGTCTTGGAAGAAGAAGCGGCAAGAAACTTCCAAGAAGCTTTTTTTGCTACTCACATTACACGACATTAAGATGATATAACTTTACCTGCAAAAATAACTCTGGCCTCTCTTGTAGCAAGTTATCTTTTATCCACAAAAGTAAGTCTTTAATTGTCCATTTCTCATGGGACGCGTCCGGGAAGTACTTCTTGAGGGGTGGCAACTCAACATCCCTTTTCTTTATTTTACCAAACAGAAGTTCCGCACCACCCCCAAACACTAATTTTATGTGTAGAGTATCCATAGTGTTGTAACTACAATCTACAAATAAAGTTGAGAAAATGTAGTTAAATTGTGGCGAAAGAACAGTGGTTAATACAAAGTATTAGCAAATATTTTGTATCTCATGAAGCAACAACAGTCCAAACTGCGCGACAAACAGGGTCGCCCTGAAAACCAGTGGCCAGGGTTTCTGCAACCTCATGCTGAGTGTGGTCCTTTTCATTCATTAACATTGTTGTAGCATTGGTTTATTTATAATTTTTTTTCCTTTCAAATTTTAATGTATTTTTAAAGATTATTGCTTTTTCTTCTTTTGAAATTATTGTAATGATTTGTTTTAGGGATATATAGGGGTATTTCTTAGTTTCTAGTGAGAATGCCTGCAAAGCGAGGGGTCCTGGGTTGGATTTGTCCTGTACAGGCCTGCTACGGCTTTGATGTCATCATCCCACCATCCAAAGGTCCAACATTGACCATTCACATCCTCTGATTGTGTGGCAGGCCGCACACGGAAAGAAAATGAGTTATATCAGGAATTGTAGATTGTTTAAGCTCCTTCTTTAAGGAAGACTATGTTGCCTTTGGATCCAGGATATTGACATCCTGTTGTGGAATGTACTCAATCCTCAAGCATACGAGGCTTATTTCAGGATGGTCAGATATATTACTACCACAATCAAAACTAACTTACCCGTAAAGCCTTTAAAATTCGTAAACCATATTTTTGTATAGGTTATTTGTTTACATATTTACGCTTTATTATAAACCAAAGTGGTACCAAAGGTGGACTTAATGCTAAAAGGTTATATAATGATAATGTATTATTGGTGAGAATAACTTACTTAAACTTAGAGAACAAATTACGACAAAAACAAACTTCGATTCAAATCAAAAATCAAAATATTTCAAATTAACTTTATTGGCACTTTGATTGACGGTGACATTGACATAGGTTCAGTCAGAGAAATATAGATTACTGTGAATATAACCACAGACTGGAAAGAGGTAAATATATAGTACAATACAGATACCTAAATAGACAAAGGTTATAATTTTAGCATGAGGTAGGTACCTATAGAAATAAGAGAAGGATCTCATCTCGGGAGTTGGGAAAAGAATTAACAAGATCAATGGCGAGCAGTAAATATTTTTAAGAACTAGAAGTGGAGATAATTATTTAAAAAGAAAAATAACGCGAAACAAGTCTCATACTTTAATGGAAAGTTCAAACAGAAATAGCAATTACAATATTCAGCTAGGAATCTAGAATACGTCCGTCTCGTCCGAATGCCACACCGAGAATACCGTCTGTGTCGGTCGTCTCTCTGCCTCGAGCGCGCCGCAAGCGCCCGCTCCCCTCCATCGATCGATGCTGCATCACGCCACCGGTTACGCGATGCTACGTCACACCACCACCCGGTTCCGTCTCCTAGTCCGTTATTTCTAACAATATAAAATAGTTCAAAAACCCATCAATACGGCGCTAGTAACCAAGGTGTGGGTATATTGTATGAGTAACCTTAGCAGTTGTAAATAGGGTCAAGGGTGCTCAGAGTTGAAAAATTTATTAATATCGATGAGGGCAGTGACAGAAACTGCTTCGTGCAAATCTCTACTCGAATTCAAAATCAGGCATTTTGTTTATTAGGTCCTTACATATGAAATTGGTGTTTTGTCGTACTAGCCACTTTGATCTCAAATATCTCTCTATCTTTGGTTAGGAATGGCAATTTCAAATTTATCCAGGTATTTACTCATGCTTTTGTGTTTTGAAAACCGTAATTCATTTGTTTTTTCCTCTTTTTGTTTTTTTTTGCGTCACTCAGTTTACAAAATGGTAAACTTGAAATATCGCGTTATTTTACGACTACGAGTTCCATCGTGGCACCAGTGCTGCAGAAACGGTTCGAAGGATTAATGACCTGTATGGCGGCGGTGTCGCAAAAGAAAACACAGTGCGTTTTTGGTTCCAACGTTTTCGTTCTGGAAATTTCGATCTGCAGAACAAGCCCTGTGGAGGGCCGGAGACCAAAGTTGATAATGAAGAATTGAAGGCTTATTGTGGAAGCGGATCTATCGCAAACCACGTCCGAGCTAGCTGCAGGCTGCGGTGTTAGTGATAAAACTGTTTTAATCCACTTGAAGCAAATTGGAAAGGTGAAAAAGCTTGAAAGGTGGGTACCTCATGAATTGAGTGCAGCAAATCGACAAACGCGCGTCGACTGCTGTGTTACTTTACTCAACCGGCACAATATTGAAGGGATTTTAAATCGAATCATTACCTGTGATGAAAAGTGGATCCTGTACGATAATCGGAAACGCTCATCGCAATGGCTGAACCCTGCCAAACCAGCCAAATCCTGCCCCAAGCGAAAATTAACTCAAAAAAAATTTCTTGTGAGCGTTTGGTGGAGTAGTGCCGGTGTCGTTCACTACAGCTTTCTTAAATCTGACCAGACGATTACGGCGGATGTCTATTGTCAGCAACTGCAAACCATGACGGACAAGCTAGCTGCTAAACAACCGAGGCTGGTCAATCACTCTAGGCCACTGCTGCTTCAGGACAACACTAGACCACACACTGCACAAATGACGGCTACCAAATTAGAGGAGCTTCAATTGGAATGTCTAAGACATCCACCGTACTACCCGGACCTTGCTCCTATAGATTACCATTTTTTACGAAATTTGGATAACGTCTTGAAATGGAAAAAATTCAACTACGATGGCGCAGACCAAAGCGCCTTCAAAGATTTTATTGATTCCCGTGCGAATAGTTTTTTTAGTAAAGGGATCAATCAACTACCAATGAGATGGCAAAAGTGCATAGATAGCAATGGTACATACTTTGATTAACTAAATATATTATATTTAAAAAAAATCGACTTCATGTTCCTCCCTTGCAAAACGCCAATTTCATATGTGAGGACCTAATATTACTAAACACGTTAGCTGCTAAGCACCTATTCGTGTTTTTTTCCATAGAAAATTACGAACGCCGCAGCGAATGTGTTAAGCGCGTCATTCTTCTATCCTCTGCGATCACTGTAGCATTTTTATTTTCCTAAGTTAATGAATGAACTAATCTACATTTATTAATTCAAGAATCTCTATTTAGTCTGTAATTCAGATGTTAAACGTCAATGTCATATTAATTCAAGTAGGTATCTATAGTTAGTTAGTCTGTAATTCAGATGTTCAACGTCAATCACGTCAGTGTCAATTTTCACTGTACAACGTAATATCTTAAGTCAATGTACAACGACGACGACGAAAGTTTTAAACACAAACACAGAGTACTTTGTATTAGGTGCAAATAATGAAACATGTCCCAGAGAGAGAAGTCAACAGAACAAGTGTTTCAAATGAGTTTATTGTTTACAAAAACAGTCGACAAATTGCCTAATGAACCCCTTTGTGTGGAGTGGTCACCGCTGCCCGTGGACAACGTAAACCCTGTCTTCATGCAAATTGCCTTACCTACATGGTCAGGTAGTTAGGACACATAATTATATAACACCCTATAAAACTAATAATAATAATAATAATAACGCTACACACTCATAGCCCCACACTAGGATTCCCTGTGTCGTGGGTGCCATGGACAACACAAGACAAGAACACACACACCCAGACCAAGAACGGAAATTTAGAACTCATTATTCAAATTTCCGCCTCGCTGGGAATCGAACCCAGGACCCTTGGAACGGCGATCCGGCGTTTTAACCATTGCGCCATCCGGGTCGTCACTAGTAACACAAACTAGTAGTTTTCCAACTACCGACCACGCCCACTGTTGCTTAACTTTTGCGATATATGATCGACGCAAACTTCCCTTTTACTTACAAACAATCAGAGCTCCTTCCGGTCACCTCCGAACCTCCGATAATTACGGATTTTCCTCATAGCGTCGGTACTTCTCGAACAGGTGAACACCTATTTTGGGAACCACATAGATTTTGTTCTACGAAGTTAACCTCAGTGCTTTTGAATAAGTGAAAAATAGAAGAATTAATTACTTTCTTTGTTTTTTTTTCTTCATATAAGGTAGTGCTACAACAATCCCACCTGATGATAAGTGGCGATGAAGTCCTTGAAATGTTGAGCGCACTAACTTAGATAAATAACTAGCTGACCCAACGAAGTTGTTCCGCCATATAGATTACTTGTAGTGAATGAATACAAAAAGCGCGATTTCAATTTGAGGGGTGGGGGTAGGGAATTGAAAATTTGGGATTATGTGCATTTTTTATGCTTACTTAATAAAAAATAAAAAAAAACCAAAAAATAAATGTTCGGGGTGGACAACCGTTATCACCTAGGCCGACTTAGGGGTACGAAAAATAGATAGTAACCGATTATCGGACCTACTGAATATGCATATAAAATTTCATAAAAATCGGAAAAATCGTTTCCGCGGAGTGTGGTAACTAAAGACGCGTTCACATAGAACGTCCGTTTTACGGGACCGTTTAAACGGATATGCTAGTAGCGTATGTAGTTGTATGAGCGATTTCACACAGAATCCAGTATTCTGGATCCAGTAAAAAATACCGATCCAACAAAATAAATAGCAATCCGTTTTACTGGATCCGTTTAAACTGATAAGTTATTAGCGTATGTAATGTAGTTGTATGAGCGTGTTCACACAGAATCCAGTATACCGGATCCAGTAAAAAATCCCACACACAACGGAAATACTGACCCGTCAAAACGGATCCAGTAAAACGGACGTTCTACGTGAACGCGCCCTGACATTGTGTCAAGTTCACGTCGGGGACGATCTGGGGCCAACACAATAAACACACAAGTGGGCGGCAACCGTGTAATGTCTAGGTGAAGAGCGCCGCGTGTCGGTCGAGCGCGGCGCCCGCGTCCGGCGGCAGCGCGGCGCGCTTGCTGGCCACGAAGAACTTGAGCGTGTCGCGCACCGCCGCCGGGAAGTACGGCGCGGCGAGCTCGCGCGCGAGCAGCGCGTAGCACGGCGGCAGCCGCCAGCGGATCTTGAACTCCTTGTTCTCCGACTGCGGGCAACGGTAAGATAATAAATAATAAAATATGCGTTAACACACTTAGGCCCGATTTCACCAACATTGAATTTACACTAGAGTAGCTATTCCAGTATAACTTGACCCTGTCAATTTATGCGATGGTTAACTTCAAATTTGTTTCACCATGTTATCTTACTCTCGCATAGTTACTCTGCGACTGTGAACGAATGAATTGAATGAATGCGTAATGCGCTCAAGTAAAATAGACAGTTTGACGCATACTTGCGCAATAGCGCTGCGTATTCTTTTATTTATTCGAATAATACGTACCTCACAGTTGAGTTGACCGTGACTGGAGGCGGAGACAGTGACATTACTCATCTACGAATAGCAGCTTATTCGGCCGAAATCGGTGGTATATGATTTGACTTTAGTATACTTTAATATAGAGATTTTATCCCTGGGTTAAATGTTGGTGAAACGTAAAATGGGTTTACTCGCGAGTAATTGACTACTTATCCCGGGAATAAGACTTATACGACATTGGTGAAATCGGCTCTAAAGGTATGTACTCCCCTCGTACTCGCCAGTAGGACACATCTTTTAAGTATACGTTCGAAATTCAACCTTACGTTAAAAGATATAAAGCTCATAACTAAATTTTAGTTTTGTCGAGTCTTTTAGAGTTGGCGTCGGTCGGTAGTTGAGTCGGGTCTAATGCGCGCAGAAAACGAACAAACTTTTCAACTTTACAATATCAGCGTACATTCCCCACCTTAATAAGACCCAACCCCTTCAGCATAGTGTTCGCCAGCGGCCAGGTGGCAGTCTGTCCCGCTCGCTCGCAGGCCGCGCGACAGAGACGGCGCGCCGCCGCCTCGGCGAGGTCGCTGCTGGCGGACAGCCCGCACACGCACAGCAGCGCCTCCACCCGCCGCTCCAGCTCCGACGAGGGGTCCGCTAGCGACTGCGCGGAACACGGTATCCGTTAAGTGAGACTTTTTTACCCACGCTCGACTTGGGGTAGGCTGGTGAACGCGTGACGAGAGCGTTACGAAAAGTGTGATAGGGCGGGGCGAACGGAAGTTGAGAGGGAGATATAAGTTATTCAAGTTAGAAAGTGATTTAAGTTCCGTATATTACTGTAGAGGCAAGAGAAAGATTTCTATATAGAAAGACTTTTCTCTCTCTCCTTCTCTCATAGCCCCAGTGACGTTTCGTATATCTAAGACACAGTGCATGCCTATCGTCTGTATCACACTGTAGGAGCAAGAGAGAGCGGCGCGCGCACATTTTCTTTCTCCCTTCCTCTCATAACCAGTGCATGAAATATATCTCTCAGTCGGTAAGTAGTTGGTGTAATGAAGAAGTTAAGACGGAGCTAAAGAAGTGACCCTAGCGCGCGCGGCTGTAGGCGTTTATTTCAAGGACAGGGCCGAGTCCCAATACTGTATGGTACTATTACCGGGACAACGGGGAGGTCTGTCTGTGGTCAGAGCGCATATCACTATCATACCAGTATATGAGCCTCCAGTACGTCCACAACATTGGGCCCCAACTTCATGAAGTTCTCCAGCGACGGATCCTTCATGAACCGCGCCGCCTCCGACTGCACCTCGTCGTCACCTGCAAACATTTACTTTATTCATTAAACTATATTTCACTACTATTCAATTGTTATATAGTTAGAATTAAATATATATATATATGTATATTAAATTAAATGTATGTTTAATTAATTACATGTATTCAATGTAACTGACAGTAATTGACAATTGCAAGAAATAAAAAGCTTTCTTATTCATTTTATTTATTTACAATTGTCATTGCATCCCCAGATCCCAGGACATGTGTAAACCCCATTAAAGAGGAGAAGAAGAAGGAGAGAAGGAGAGAGAAGAAGGAGACAGAAGGAGAGAAGAGGAGAACGGGATGTCTAACACCAACTCACCAGATCGATCCAAGTCGATGACTTTCCCCATGTCGAGCACTGTGTCTAGATGCTGGGCGTCCTCTGGCGCGCTGTCTTCCGAGTTCTCATCATCAGAGTTGTCATCACCCTCATCGGATTCTTCCTCGGAACCTGTCACATCTGTTGACAATATCGTTCATTTATCATCGTCATTGCAACCCATAATTGTTTCACTGGGCACGGGTCTCCTCTCACAGTGTGAGGGGTACATGCCATAGTCCATCACGCTGGCCAAGTGCGGATTTGCGGACTTCGCACTCCTTTGAGAACATTATGGAGAACTCTCAGGTGTGCAGATATCTTTCAATGATGCATGTGACAATTACTTTTTGAAAATCAGAGGTCGAGTGTAGGATTTTAACCCGAGCCTCCCCCGGTTCGGGAGTCCAATATTTACCGACCGCACAGCCAATAGACTCCTAATAACAGGCGAATGGCTTCTGTCAACACATCGCGCTTATAGTGACGATATAAATTCGTGCCGTCTCTTTCTTCCCCGTTGCTCAAATTAATCTATTTCTTTCCAACGTTTCGTGTGGCCTTGAATTAGCCAATCGCAGCGTTGAATTAGCCAGTCCCCCCGCTTCGTCTCACCTCAGCCAGTTGCCAGAATGCACTCAATACGGAAAATCAAACATTAGGTGTCTATTGGCCGGGCGGTCGGTGTTTATCTCCAACAAAGATGTATGTAAGTAAACGTAGCGACGGCAGCACTCACACTCGTCCCCGCTGCCCTCGTCGTCGCTGAGCCGCGCGCACGGGCCCAGCTTGTCCCGCATCACCTTCTTGTTGGCCACCCCGCCGAGACTGTTGCCTGCAACACATCGACGCATCTATCACCTTGTTTGATCCTCTTTGTGAGTTCAATGGAAATCAAAGGCTTTGATCTCATCAAAAATAAACTGTTTATTAATTCAAACACTTTACAAAAAAAAAAGTCAGCCGCTCGGGGCGTAGGCGAGAACCATAGATATTTTAAAATTGACAGGCTACATAATCCAGTGTTGCCACAATACACCAAGTGTTGCGTGTACACACCTAATACATCATACATACAAATAAATAAAATTGGAGTGTCTGTTTGTAATATTAAAACAACCGCTTTTTACGACTCGACTAAAATTGACGACTCGGATGGCGCAATGGTTAATGTAGTGTATATGTAATATATACATAATTATATCGTGAACGCAATAAATATATGCACGAATACTGTGCGGAGTGGTCGGCGGTGGGGGCGCTGGAAGTAAGTACAAGGAACTGCTGACTGCGCTCTCTCTGCCCGAACACCGAGCGAGTAGGAGTGTAGTTCAACTGATTTGTTATTTTATTGGCACTACCAACCGACCCAGTATAGTTAACACGCCGGATCGCCGTTCCGAGGGTCCTGGGTTCGATTCCCAGCGAGGCGGTTCGTAGTGCCAATAAAGTTTGTAGTGCCAATAACATTTTTTACAATTTTTGTCTGTCGGTTTGTTTGTTTTGACTAATCTCTGGAAAAGCTGAGCCGATTTTGACGAAACTTTCACTGGCATACAGCTGACGTAATAGGAGTAACTTAGCCTAAGTTACTTTTTTTTTAGATTTTTTTATTGTTAATTCCACGAGGAAGTCGCGGGCACAGCTCGTATTAAATATATCAACGCATCTCACCGGCCAACACGACACTGTTCAACCGGTCGGCGCTGTTCGGCAGCGCGGTAATGGAGTTGACGATCTCCATGCACGCGTCGCGGCCGATCTCGTTGCAGCTCAGGTCCAAAGACTGGAAGGAAACAAACATTTAACCATAGATGTATAATACACATAGATTGGGTGTAAGAGTAAAAGAGAGCTACCGAAGCTTACGGTGCTTTGATGTGTTAGAAAGAGAGAGAATAACGCTCCAAACGTGACCTTAATTTATTTGATTAGTGGCTAACTGTCAATTTGTGTTGTGGACATCTACATTATTTGATGAATATTATATTAACGTAAATTAAAGTGTCATCATTATCAGTGTTGTTATAACCTTATTGCGATGGTTACTCGGAGTTTTAGGTATAAAAGTGAAGTTGAACACACATTGACACATCACGCACACATGGACCATTGGTTTTTGGTGTCATTCGATAGTTGACATAGCCAATCTATGTACCTATACTACATCTATGCATTTAACACGTCAGCTGCTGAGCACGTATACGACTCGTGCTTTTTGCCCATACACGATTACGATCGCCGCAGCTAACAAAATAGAATTACACGACCGTTAGTTTAATGCAATGAAGTTTATTCAAAGTTGGTCTTGGAAGAGAAACGGCAAGAATCTCCCGAGCTTCTTTTCCTACTCGCAGTTACAGATTGCACTTACTACTGTACTTTAATATAATTCTCAATTAAGTGCGTATTTTAAATGTATGTCACTTGCTTTGATGATGAAACTTCGTGAAGGTTTCTTCACACCCGAGTTCTCCATAGTGTTCTCAAAGGTGCGAAATCTGTTAATCTGCGCTTGGCCAGTGTTGACTATGCCTTGTACTCTGTGCGAGGAAATTTAAGCCCAGCAGTGGGACAACAATTGGACTAACAGGATATTACTTACAAGGACATAAACCTGTCGGTAACAGAAATATGTTGACACAACCTCACCTCCAATAAAATATCATTGTCCTTGAGACCCTTGGCCAACGTCAGAGCGCCCTTGCTCTTCAACAGACAGTCACCAAAGTTGATCGACTTCAATTTCTTTAATCTGAAACAATACAAATCTCATTAACACCACCATATTGAAGTATTACCAAAACTACCAGTCATTTTATTTGAAATTTCAGTGTTGTAGTTTTTAATTTGTTTTGTGTCAATGTAGTAAGTATTAAGATAGTATATCGTCAAAGAGGATGTAAAAAAACTGAATTTGTTAGTGCACATAGTTAAGAATATAAAATATATAGTTAAGACGGGACAACGTCTGTCTGTCAGATAGTACATACTGAAATACCCAGGGAGAGGATAGGAGAGTCAAGAGGGTAGAGAGAGTTTAAACGAGACACAGAGAGACATGCACATACAGAGCGAGACAGAGACAGAGAGAGAGAGAGAGAGAGAGAGAGAGAGAGGGAGAGAGAGAGAGAGAGAGGGAGAGAGAGAGAGAGAGAGAGAGAGAGAGAGAGAGAGAGAGAGAGAGAGAGAGAGAGAGAGAGAGAGAGAGGAGAGGGGGGGGGAGATATGATTAGGTGCGGGACAAGACCTCAAGCGACTACACGCACAAGCAACGGACCTGGGCATCGCGGCGGCGAGCGCGGCGGCCCCCTTCGCCCCGATGGTGTTGTCGTTCAGGTTGACGCTCGCGAGCGCCGGGTTGCACTTGAACGCCTCCGACAGCGCGGCGATGCCCGCGTGGTAGATGCCGTTCTGCGGCATCGCGATCTCTTGCAGCGTGCCCATGTGCTGCGGGTTACGTGTGAATGTGATTGACATTTTTGCTGATAATTTAAATATTTAAATGTGAAGCAAATAATGTGTGCGATTCACGTGTTATAAGTAAAACCAAATATTGATGTTTTGCTTTGCTTACATAACGCTTTACACAAGGCCAGCAGTGAGTGGCTTATTGCAATGTCAGTAAAAAACAAAAAACGGAACGACAAACGGGCGGACGTTGCCTACTACTCTACTAGGCAGCCTAGTATTTGTTACATTATTTTTGATCGGTAGTTACACTTCTAGGTATTATTTTCCGCTGGCTTCAACACAGCCAAATCTCTCTTCATGTTCTCTCCATGTACTCACCTGGAAGACCTTGGCGAGGGCCGTGGCCCCATCATTCTCCAGTCTATTGCGGCCAGCTATAAACACCCTCAGGACCCTGGGGCTGGCCGCCAGCGCCTTGGCCAGCATCTTGCCCCCGGTGATACCCAGACCGTTATTGTTCAGCCTCAACTCCTGGAAAAAAGCGTGACTGACATGACAGTAACTAACATAGCTTTACATTTAAAATTCAATTAGTCTTCTAAAGCGTGTTTTTGGTTTTTGAAAATATGGATTTACTAAACCCAGTAAACATCTCATCAGCTCTCACCCACCTACCCCCGCTCAACAGCGGGCCCCACTTAACACCAGGAGGCATTTCTCCTAAAAGGAGGTCCTTGAGACCGGCAGAGCCCATTTGCGAAAGAGTGCATCAGCGAGTAGGAAGATCAGGTGTCTGTGACCCACCTGCAGTTGTGAGCACACATCGCTTTTCAGCAGCTTGGCCAATCCCTCCACGCCGATGGGCCCGAACGCGTTGTCGCTCAGGTCCAACACTGACAGTCGCGCGCCCGCTGCTATCATACCATCGCCCAGAGCGCTCTGGAAGACACAAAAGTTTAAAACTTAAAACAGCATCACTTGTGGATCCCGTTACACTTTTATAGAGGTGACTTTACAGGCACCGTTAGAGGTGGCTTACTGGTTCAAAATCAGTTTGAAACTGGGAGTACTCTCCCAGAGATTACTTCCACAAACAAACTTACAAACATACAACTTACCTTATTAGAATGTTTCAGTGACAATGGTTTAGTGGACAAAATATTACGTTGACAATGGTGTTTGATAAATTCATAATTTAGCTTTTTAGGTCCAAAATGATATTACGATAGCCTAGCCATCTAGACAAACACCAGCAGGCTAACCAACTCCTCACCAACTTACAGCAGAAGTACCGTGTAAGGGTACGCGCGTTCACATTCAACGTCCGTTTTACTGGATCTGTTTTAACGGATCCCTCGCTACTGGAGGTAATATTCACACAGCATTTTGGGCGCGTTCACATAGAACGTCCGTTTTACTGGATCCGGAATACTGGATTCTGTGTGAAATCGCTCATACAACTACATACGCTAATAACATATCCGTTTAAATGGACCTGTAAAACGGATGTTCTATGTCAACTTGCCGTTAAAGCTCGTTGGAATGGTCTCCATGACCAGGTTAACTTATAATGGATGTAATTAACTAGTTGTCGCTCACGGCTTGACCCGCATGGAAGTACTTTTATCCCATAAGGAGTAAATTATGACAAAATCCGTTCTCAGCTGACATCAACTAGCCATTATTTTTAATTGTAACAGTATTTATGGCCAGACTACGTATATTTATGCATTATTGTTGCGATGATTGCGTGGCGACATCGCCCACACATCACACGATGACGTCACGAAGCCTGAATCACGCTATCGAAATTCTACATCACTTGCATATATACAAGTTCTGACAACTCGGCAGTTAGGGCTTCAACACCTCCCGGGCAAGACGTCTTGCCCGGCCGGAGATCTCCCTTTGCCAAAAATGTATAGATAGCTAGCCAAAAACTACCTCCCTGTCAAATTTCATCTTTATATGTCAAGCAGTTCTTGTTATATTGTGACGAGTGAGTGATCTTCCGCTTTCATATATTTAAATAAGTGGGATTTCAACATACCAGAGCTGGTGGTATCTCCGACTTCATCCTCCCAGTGAACATGTCGGAGAACCGAGCCACCTTCAGCTCCGGGTGCTGTTCCAACGCCTTGGCGATGGCCGCGGCCGCCGCCACTCCCAGCGTGTTGCCGGTGAGGACCAGGTACTGCAGGTCGGGGCAGGCGTTGATGGCGTCCACGATTGGTTGAGCTGGAAATGGATAATTGTATGTAATTATTGCTGAAACCGAAGATGGGTAAAATGTAATGATACCGGATTATGATTGCATCTACATCACGGAAATTCCCCCCGAAAAAACGCTCTAACTACCTACCTTACTAGGTGGGTAGGTTTGGCGGGTAGCAGTATCCGAAGGCCTCCACAGGTATGAGGAGACGCGTGCTCAGTAGTGGGCCTTTAATGGGTGATGCCACAAGTGGTTCCGAGCGTTCACACCAAAGCGAATATTGCTACCGTTATGGTAAGCCAAACTTGATTGTCGTCCACTCTAGACAATAGAAGGCATCCAATGCGTCTATTGTGTGCAACGCGGAGCTGTGGACGCTTACCTTCATCCCGCGTTTCCGGCGACAAAATACGATCTATTTAGACGATATAGGATTTTGTGCGAGTGCACCGCAGCCTCTGATATTTCTGAGGTTAGAGGTTATGTCTCGAAGTCAAAACATAACACTCAACAAGTGTACGATACGATTACCTTTTAATTATGTTTTATATTTTTAATAACACGTCTAATATTCTAAACACTCACCATCTTTCTCAGTGTCCAATTTCAATGATTTTCCAGAAAAATCGACGCCACTTACAACATTGCTCTCGCCAGATAAAACTGTTCCAATCGAATTTAAATCAAATGTGGCCATTTTTTACGAACTGTATTTATACAAAAATAAATTAATATCCCTGATTAAATATATTTTAGGCGAAATATAGTACTAATACGTTTTGTTTATGTTTTGCGACACATCACACAACACAAGAATTCACAAGATCACAACACGACGGCGGTTTAAATTTTAATTTGTATTTGATAATTATATAATCAAAGTCAAACATTATTGCTGTCAAAGTCACAGAGTACTTTGTGTCAAAGTAATTTTTTTTTTTGGGATTTTATGACCTGGTAATTACAACCTATAGGTCAAGTGTCAAAGTCAAACTCAAACACACAGACTACATATCATTGTAACGTACCTAATATTAACTTTTTATTTACAATTTGATATTTCTCAACAATACACACACAACCTAAAACTAAAAAGTTAAAAAAAAGTAACATAATAACTAAAAAATATTATAATATATGTCACGTCCACAGAATAATAAAAAGAAGTCACATCACAGAAAGAAGTCATATTATTATCTCACTGGTAACGTAAAAAAGTCTGGCTTAGAATGTAATTTAAACTCAGACCAGAATAATATAGCACATGTTAGTTAGGTAAATTAATTAAAGCAATGAAAGTATATCATAAATTACATTTATGATAACATTAAAATTGTGTGTAACTATGATATGATAGACAGATAGACGAAAAGACGAATGCACGAATGGCATTGACAATTTGACAGCTGCTGTGCTAACTGGTAACTGCTGTTAGTGATAGGTTATTTACCTGTCAATCATTTTATTATCAATTTAACAAAACAACATTATTTCTGTAATTCTGTTACAGAACTGTCAACTTAAAACAAGCCTACTGTAGGTACTGTCAAAAATTCAGAAGCAGAAGTTAGATTCAGTTCATTTCATCTTCATTCAGTCTTTAGCTTTTAGTCTTGTCAGGCCTCAGGGTTTAGTTTAATACACTGTTGTATTTTGCTAGGTACCTATGTATGTACCTAGTTACTACTTTACGTTTGAATTTTATTATCATTATCTCTAACTCTAATTTGTAGAATCTGTGTCTGTGCTGTGCTTGACTACGTGAGTCTACGTGACTTATCCCGGAAACACCATGGCGGGTGAGATATTTCTAAATTCAAATTTAGAATGTTTGGCGAAGTTTATTTCTTTTGCGTATATTTTGTTCCGTTGATAATTGTATGATTAAGCCTACAGGTTTTTAAACTGATCTTTTAGATAATCCTAAATTCCTAAGAGTCGTGATAGGCATAAAAATAGGTAATACCAAGAAATCAGCGAATTGATTCTAAGTTAACCATTTATAGTAAAGTATCAGTTTAACCTTTGATCTGTTTTGCATTTTATTAATATTTCAAATGTACGTCAAACTTACGAAAGTAATCAAGGTCGCTTCGATTCAATCTAATACGCATTTTCTTAACTTGATTTTTATCTGTAAACTAACCAATAAAAGTTGGTGAATGTGAAGGAGTTTCTTGTGTAGATCTATTCTCACGGACCTCTATTTTACGAACAACTCGCATAGCTTTAACAGTTACAGGGTTCATTAGCAGGAACTTCACTATTATTATGATTTCAAATTAATCAAATTATTGTGAATTGTGAAGGCCAACCATGTAACATTTATGTACCTGGTTACTTGCTATAGTATATAAACCTTATGTAAGAGAAAAACTATTGAGGAATGAGGACCTTTATGAACACAATATAACACAAAGCAACGATTTATAACTTTCGTCTGTCACAGATTATGTACGATTATGATATATGATTTGAAACTCATCACAAACCCTTTTACATTAACTCTAAAGGGTACTCACGATTTTTATAATATTCCTATATCGAGGTTTCAACCCAATTCTACAGATCATTGTCACGTCGAGACTGATAATCGTGAGTACCCGTTACGGTTAAAATGTATGATATCACTGTAATACATAAGGTCAAACCTGGAGGCAACCTTAACCAGAATATTTATTGCATTATTAGTGTAATCTAGTAAACCCGTCTCCGCTTCGCTTCGGGAAACATCGCCCATGTCTTTACACTGCCAAAACTTTTTTGTTTAGGAACCGATTGAAATAAAACAAACACAATATTAAGTGAAGCTTACCACAATATATTAGTGAACCGCACCCAAATCGGTAATGCCGTTGCTGAGATTAGCGCGTACAATACCACATATAAACCGATGAACAGACAAAAATTCTTAAAGCATTGTTTTGGATTCTATTGCGTTAATGTAGACCCCAATAAAATTTTCTCTCATATAATATATCTTCTATGTACAGACAGCGATCAGTTACAGATTTATTATTATGTATAGATGTATGTAAGTCACATTCGAAGCTAAATTTTAAAATTATCTTGAACATTGTAAACAGCATTACGCAATGAAAATATCTCTTAGCAAGTATTAAGATAACAGTTGTTTTGTAAACATAGCCTTGTTATGAGATGTTCTGAGCTTAAAATGCTAGATACGTTTATATGAGTGTACAGTTGTACACATGTACCCTCGCATTTAGCTGGCCACATAGTCACGGTAATAATAATGATATTATTACTGTGACATAGTGTTGAAGGGTATTTGGATCATAGGTATGTGGCGAACATCTTAGTCCTCAAGAGTAGCAACACATCTGGGACCGTTATTTTTCATAGTTAATCTTATACATATCTCTTTCTCTGTCATACATTTTTTAACACAAAGATGATGCGCGCACTTAGAATAATCTTAATATATATATTTCTTCTGTTCGTGTGTATGTGACTGAACTCCTCCTAAACGGCTTGACCGATTTGGTTGAAATTTTTTGTGTGTCTTCAGGTGGATCCGAGAATGGTTTAGATTCACAATTGAACCCGGTAGGTGGCGTTGCTGTCGATATATCACCAAAACATTTTTTGCGGTACGAAGTACGCTGGGACCACTAGTTACACTATAGAAACGAAGTCCGCGCGGTCGTTTTGAAGCACCTTAATTGGAGTCAGAAATGACTCCAAACACCGGGCAGCTCATGTCAACGCGCGCCAAACGTGCCTCGCGGAAAAAAAGAATTATGATGACGATTTGTCCAGTTAAATTGTGTCACTAAATATCTGAAAAGCTATTTATGTATTATTGCTAAAAACATATGATTATCCGCAGCCGAAGTTCGGGAAGTTTCGGTTTAGTGCTTCACTTTAGACAGAGCGCTTGTATGAAGACTGTCTTTCTATAGTGTTATTATTGTAAGTGCGCGCACGAATATAGTCGAGAAATCTTTTGTTTGCCGCCAAAATATCGACACTGATCCGAAAACGATCAAATACTCGTAGCGAATACCGAAGATACCGGAATAGTTCGTTTACATACACGTATTCGCGCGCTGTCGTCCTTTTTCGCCGAGTATCTCAAGGGGACATTAAACTGGATTAAAATTTTACTGGATTCAGTAAAACGGACCTCCTATGTGAACGCGCCCTTAGCCTCGACGAATAAGCCAATACCGAATACAAAGTATTATAATTATCTTGTGTAACGCTGAGTACCACGAGTTCGGGCGATTGGTGCAGGTTCTAGACGGATGTAGTATCCATCCAGCCATATACATTTTTTCTTTCCTATTTCCAGCGACCAGTAACCCTTACAGCAACCTACTCAAGAAGTTGACGATAAATGACAAGACCTACAGCTACTTCGATCTACCATCATTGAGCAGTAAATATGGTGAGCGCTTGTTTTTTACTTGCCAAGTCGTACAAGTCGTAGCGGCCAAGTCGTGTGGCTAAAGGAGTGCGCACATTACAACGACTCCACGACCGACCGACGCCAACGCGACTAAAACCTTGACAAAGCTAACATTCAATTATGAGCCTTATATCTTTGAAGGTAAGGTTAAATTTCGAACTTATACTTAAAAGCCCTGTACGGCTCGCCCTACACCCATAGCCGTTCCGTTTCGAGACCAATGCGTCGACGTTGCGTTGATGACTCACCGTAGACGAGTAGTCCACGCGTCGACCGACACAATGACGTAATGTAACTAGCGTCGGAGTTGAAACGGAGTGGAGACGGAGTCGAGTTGACGTCGATGAAGCGTTGATTGCGGAACGGAACATCGGAGTTGAAACGGAGTGGAGTCGGAGTGGAGTTGACGTCGAGTTGGTGTAATGTGCGCACTCCTTAAGTCGTGCAGTTAAGTCGTGTGGCTAAGTCGTGCGACTAAGTAGTAGTTGGCCATGAAAATATGTAATTCGTAACTAACATTGAAATTGGGCAAACACAGAGCTGATGGTAAGTTGTCAACGGCTCCCACTAACGCCCAGCACCGGTAGCATCACCAACGCGTTGCTGCCTAAAAATGTACCGTTTCGCAAGCCAAATATTGAAATGTCCACTATTTTCTTCTATTCAAAGAATTATAAATGAATTCCTGTACTCTCCTATCACCAGTACAATAAAAATATTACACAAGTTTATTTAAAATATAATTTTCATTGTATTTTACATCAGTAAGTAATGAGTCAGTGACGTTAAATATACACAAAATCCGAGAACAAACATGTGTCTGTCACGTAAACATCTGCCCGGACCCGAATCCGGGACGGGACCCCTCACTACCAACTAGGCTATGGTCGTCAGTATAGATCACTTAACATCAATAAATAAACAATTATTTTCCAGATCGTCTCCCCTACAGCATCAGGGTACTCCTGGAGTCGTGTGTCCGCAACTGCGACAACTTCCAGGTGCTGGAGAAAGATGTCCAGAATGTGCTGGATTGGGAGACCAACCAACTGTCCGAGGCTGGAGTGGAGATCGCGTTCAAACCCGCCAGAGTCATTCTGCAGGTACCAGGATTTCATAAATACTAGGCTCATCGTGGGTGTTGCTGGTATGTTGTTGCCACCGACCACCCAGCCAATAGACACCTAATGTTTGATATTCCGTATTGAATGCATTCTGGCATTGGCTGAGGTAACACGGAGCAGGGGGACTGGCTAATTCAACGCTGTGATTGGCTAATTCAAGGCCACACCAAACGTTGGAAAGAAATACTTCTCAATGGTTAACAGTACAGTGACTAAATTTATTTCTTTTCATTTAAAATTCACTAGTCATTATAAGAATAAGATCACAGAGCGATCTGACATAACTTATTTACACACGGATAAAACCTCAGGTTCTCACTAGCGACCATGTTCTATGAATACCTGCGTGCTTGAGGAAGCTCACCTCGTGACACCTGGGCAGGTACCAGGTAAGAATTAGCTAAAAATAAGAGTAACTTCACTTATTTCACATGGCTGATTTTTATATATGTTTTGTAGAATATTATTCTTAAATAGTATCCATAAAGGTCAGACAGATATAAGCAGTGATAGCCGTGTGGTTGAACGTTGGTCTGCCGAACCGGAGGTTCCGGTTTCAAACCCCGCACGCACCACTAATTTTCAAAAATTATGTGCGTATTAAAATTTAATTATCAGTAGCTTCGGTGAAGGAAAACATCATGAAGAAACCTGCACACCTGAGAGTTCTCCATAATGTTCTCAAAGGTGTGTGAAGTCCGCCAATCCGCACTTGGCCAGCGTGGTGGACTATGGCCTATACCCCTCTCATTGTGAGAGGAGACCCGTGCCCAGCAGTGGGACAGTTATGGGTTGTGATGAAGGGTCAGACACTTTGCATGGGCCAAAACTTTTGTCAGACGCTTTAAAGCTCCACAAAAAATATATGCACTTTACTTTATTTTTATTAACCTCTTCCCCAGGATCTGACCGGCGTGCCGGCTGTGGTGGACTTCGCAGCCATGCGGGACGCGGTCAAGGAGTTGGGCGGTGACCCCGACAAGATCAACCCCATCTGTCCCGCAGACCTGGTCATAGACCACTCTGTCCAGGTCGATTTTGCTAGAAGGTAAGTCTTCTGATAACTAACAGCAATTGTGTTGATTAACCGCAATTGTGTTAGGTGTGAAAGGTGTGGAGCCGGCTACACTTTTTAGAGGAGACCATCTCAGTCCTCAAGGGTAGCAACGCATCTGTGACCGAATTATAACGAGACTCTTACTAACATTTACCAACTGGACTATTACTAACAACAACTAACAGGACTAACATTCACTAACACTCCCTGTCCCAGTCCTCATACTTACAAACTAACCAACTAATGTTCTAACACCGTCACTAACTGGACTAACTATCCCAGTCCCCATATGAGTCTTGTTCTAAGTCGGTCGCAGCTGTCATGGGCGGCAGCGGAAGGTGGTGCTGCATGCTCGTTTGCTGCCTTATATCAATAAAAAAAAAACCAGATTACTTGCGGTATACTGGTAACTATTTGAAGTGAAACTTCTTTTGGGATTGTGTGCATTGATTATGAAACAAAAAAAATGATGAATGATGATAAATCACCACAACCCGAGAACAAACATTATCTGTCATATAAATATCTGCTTCGGTCGGGAATCGAACCCGGAGCCCTCGCTTCGTAGGCAGAGTCTCTACCAACTAGGCTTCGGGGATGTCAGGAAAAAAAATTATAGTTAGGTAAAAAGCGGTAATTTTAATATTAAAAACAGACACTTCAATTTTATTTTTTATTTGTATAGATTAGTACAATTATAATATTTAGTGATATTAAGCAATTAATAAATAACATTATATTGAACTGAACTTTTATTACAGCCCGGATGCATTGAACAAAAACCAGGAACTGGAATTTGAGAGAAATAAGGAGAGATTTCAATTCCTTAAGGTGAGAACATTGGTCAAAGAAATGATTAATTTCATTTATAAAGGGATACTAGTTATCCCGGCGTACTTCGTACCGCTTTATAATTAAAAAATGTTTTGGTGATATATCGACAGCAACGCCACCTACCGGGTCCAATTGTGAATCTAAACCATTCTCGGATCCACCTGAAGACACACAAAAAATTTCAACCAAATCGGTCAAGCCGTTTAGGAGGAGTTCACTCTCATACACACTCACACTCGAATTATATATATTAAGATACAATTAATTTCTAATATGCAGATAGTTATTAGGGTTCTGTGCAAAGGGTAAATAACGGAACCGTTTTAATATGCCTCCGATATCTGTCTGTCATTCTGTCTCTTGAACGGATGTAGAAATATGATATAGAAATGAAAATTTCTTTAGCATCATTGTGATTTGAAAGTCGATGAAACGGAAATGACGCGAAAAAGCGACAGTAAAAAGAGACAGACACATTTTAACGTGAGAGAAAATGAGATGGGATGCATTATCCGCTTGCGTGGTGGCTTACGTTAGCAAAGCAAAACATCAATATTTGAACTGACAGTATTCGTTTTTTTAAGTTTCACTTCTACCACGTGTCAATTGCATACATTTTTATTTTTTTTCTTCCAGTGGGGTGCTCAAGCCTTTGACAACATGTTAATAGTTCCACCAGGATCAGGGATCGTTCACCAGGTAACCCTTAATGTTTCATTCACCTGTTGTTACGGAGAAGTGAAGGTGCAGGGTTGGGGTGTAAGGGGCTCAAGTCCGCCCCGACCTCCCCCGGTGATAAGAAATCCCAAGAAAATCCGTCGGCGACTGCCATCACTGTTTTACATTTCAACATAACGTGCCATCCATTACGTCACACGGATTTTTACTATTTATACTTACCTATATTTCGACTAGTTAAAAAAACAACTGTTATACATCGATTTGATTTGTATATTCCAGACATTACATTAGACATAGGGAAGAGGGTACTTTCCAAATAAAAGTATTTAATTGGAAAGATCCCACGACTGATGTAATATGTTCCGGAGAAATAAATGATTATTGTTTTTTTTAGTCTTGCCGTGACCACGATCCATGCAATTGTATCCAAATGGCGGTATAAATAATAAAAATCGTGAGTACCCACTACAATGTTACAGTTAAAATGTTATAGAGATAATATTTGTGTTTCAGGTCAATCTGGAGTACCTAGCTCGAGTGGTATTTGCCGAGGAGCTGCTGTATCCGGACTCGGTGGTGGGCACCGACAGTCACACCACCATGATCAACGGCCTCGGCGTAGTGGGGTGGGGCGTGGGTGGTACGTACATATTGTATATCCTTCCAACCATAGATAAATTATTGTAGCATAGCATCAATCAGAATGGTCAACGGCTTAACATTACCCTGGGTCAAATGACGCGATGGCGATTGGATTCAGTGCGGGCCGTTACTTTTGCGTGTGTGTTGCGTGCGAGGCGCATATTTGAACTCATCTGACACCCGTCAAGCTTGACAGGTGTCACTGTCATCCGTCACTTGTGAGAATATAGAGTAATTAAGTGATTTATGGTAACGTAACGATGTAATAAAACTGTAGGTTTATGTGTGTACATAGGAGATAATTATGTGCGAAAAATGTATGTAGGTCTTCCATAGAGCCAATAGAAGTCAAAAATATTATTTTTAGATTTTTTGTCTGTGCATGTTTCTCCGCGAATAAAGAAAAAAATACCGAATTAAATCCAACTACCGACCGCGCCCGTCTGTCGATCACCTAAGAACGACGCAAGCCGCCGGGCCATGAGAATTATAAGCAGAAGGAATTTCAAATCCTCTTGCTGACAAAAATAGAAAAGCTGTATTCAGTGAAGTTAGCTGTAAAAAATGTATTCAGACACTCACGAATCGTTCAGCTAAAATAGAAAAGCTATTTAGCTTTGGCAGATGCTTACTTTAAATTTACAGCAGCCAGAGTGTACATCCGTAAGCGTGATTCAGAAACCTGAACAGCGCCATCTAGTACGTAATGCCGGTAACACGGGGAACAGTTCATTGCGGGAACGAGTTATACGACCCCGGAGAGTAGTTGCCCTGCCGGAGAACCTAGGGGCCCGGGTTCGAGTCCCGGCTGCAGATATTTATGGGACAGATAAATGTGTAATGGAGGAATTTTGTACCTCTACTAAAACAACTGCGAGGAGCAGGATCAGCAGGAAATGGTCATATGAGGTGTGGGGACAAGAGGTGAGGTGTGGTGAGCTGGTGAGGCGCGGTGTGGAGTGGTGAGGTGCAGGCTTGAGGAGAGGAGACGAGATTGAGGAGTGGGACCACCACACCACACAGGTGCTTCAAAACAGCGGACTTCGTTTCTATAGTGTAATTAGTCTAAGGCTATAAGCATTCTCTGCCAGTCAACCTTAAACTATAGAACTTAACTTACTTAACTATAGAAGTTTTAACTTCAAAAAGTGTTGTCCGTCCAGGCATCGAAGCAGAAGCGGTGATGCTGGGCCAGGCGATCAGCATGCTGCTGCCGAAGGTGGTCGGCTACCGGCTGGTGGGCGAGCTGAGCCCCATGGCCACCTCCACTGACCTCGTGCTCACCATCACCAAGGTAACTCGACCACTTCATCACACCACTCGCCGAAGATTGAAGGTCCATCCACGGCGGTCGAACTCGTGGGGAACTTCTACCGCGGTAATAGTATCATACAGTATCGTGACTCGGCGCTGTCCTTGAAATAAATGCCTACAGCCGCGTGCGCTACGGCCGCCTCTTTCTAGTTGCAGTGAATGTAAGTGGGTAGGCAATACGCACGCTTCCTGATTACAAATCCACACGTTCGTTCGTCCCTACGGCGCATCTGCGGCTGTTGTGTACCTAATGTGTACTAAACTCCGAGGCGCGTAGGTATGATACACGTTCCGACCGTTTGTATGAAGATGTAATACTGTATGACACTATTACCGTGGTACTACGGTCCAATTCTCACGATCTTTCTTGCCTCGTACATGCAAATTGTGGAATTAACGTCCTTCTGAGCTGTTCTTCAGACAAGGCGTTGCACTGGCGACTCGATTAAATATTACTTTTCATTCCCCCAGCACCTGCGCTCGCTGGGCGTCGTCGGCAAGTTCGTGGAGTTCTTCGGGCCGGGCGTCGCGGCGCTGAGCATCGCGGACCGCGCGACCGTCGCCAACATGTGCCCGGAGTTCGGCGCCACCGTGGCCCACTTCCCCGTCGACGGCCGCTCCCTGGACTACCTGCTGCAGACCAGTGAGTGGCGTAGGCAGAGCAGTGCAGACTATAGTGGGGCCGTTACAAACGTGCGGACTGAGTCCTAAATCATTTTAATCGGACCTCTCGCTCGCACTTATGGGCACATCGGATCTCTCGCTCACGCTTCTAGTGTTGTGTAACAATAAAATGGGGATTTGTCGATAGGCAATAGCAGGTATAAGGGAAAGGTTAAGGTTAAGCGGAGCGGCGTAATTTCTCGTGGTTTATTTAACAGAAGAGGGCGAATGGCACAGAGTAATAGTAATGTGGCGCGTAGACTAGTGTATTACTAACGCATGACAGAGATTAGAGCGCCTGACACAGTGTACTAATAATGTGGGGCGTAGAGTAGTCTGTTACTGACACATGACTGATTAGGGTGACTGACACAGAGTAATGCGGGCGGCGATACATAATGACGAGTATAGGATACATATTAGTGAGTTACTGACACATGACACAGAGTAGGCTGGCTGATGCAGAGTAGTGTTACTGATATACATAGATGAATATTTGCAAATGCATATAACAGTTCTGAACGTGAGCAGGCGGAGCACGGCCGCTCTCCAGGAATGATACCTAGCATGCAGTCTGTCCTTGATAAATAACACAACACATTTACTAAATGCCATGTGGTGTTTCAGATCGGTCAGCGGAAAAGATAAAGATAGTGGAAACGTACCTCCGAGCGACCGGACAGTTCCGGGACTACAGCAACCCTGAACAGGATCCCGTGTTCTCTGAGGTACAAATAAATAAACAAAAAAGCCGCCAAAACGCTAATACGCCATGTTAAACAGGTCATGACGTCACCTGCTTATACATAACAAACAAATGTATGACAAACTTAGCTGACAATGTTGTCATTGCGTATAGTGTTCCTGTTCTGTGGTCATTGCTGTCAAACCTTACAATACTTCATTGACTATAAGCAGGTGACGTCATTCAGCCAATCCCGTGTGTTTTCGATCACGTGATCCAAATAATTTTAAAATAATGTGTTGGCTAAATTGGTTTAAAAAAATATATACTTTTAAGCTAACAACAGTTTGATCTGTATTTTCATTGTAGTCAAATACCCTTTTGTTCCCAGGTGGTAGAATTGGACCTGTCGACAGTGGTGACATCTGTGAGCGGGCCCAAGCGGCCGCAGGACCGCGTGTCGGTCTCCGTCATGAAGAAGGACTTCCAGGACTGCTTGGTTAACAAGGTAGGAGCCGCTGTAACGTGACTGTACAATGAGGAGTGTAATAAATGAGTGACTTTTATGACTCAATTATATCAATATATCGACAATATTTCTTGTTTTGTGGATCTCTTCTACTGGAATATTAAATATCTATCAACAACAGCTATCACACACCCAGTGACAGACTTAAGTTCACATGTCTAATGAGTGAGTGACTGCTGCAGTTGAATGACATCAGTATCGGAATATTTCTTCTTGTGTTGATTTGTTCTGGAATATTGAATATCTATCAACAACAGCTATCACACACCCAGTGACAGACTTAAGTTCACATGTCTAATGAGTGAGTGACTGCTGCAGTTGAATGACATCAGTATCGGGAATATTTCTTCTTGTGTTGAATTCTTCTGGAATATTGAATATCTATCAACAACAGCTATCACACACCCAGTGACAGACTTAAGTTCACATGTCTAATGAGTGAGTGACTGCTGCAGTTCAATGACATCAGTATCGGGAATATTTCTTCTTGTGTTGAATTCTTCCGGAATATTGAATATCTATCAACAACAACTATCACACACCCAGTGACAGACTTAAGTTCACATGTGTAATGAGTGAGTGACTGCTGCAGTTGAATGACATCAGTATCAGGAATATTTCTTCTTGTGTTGACTTCTTCTGGAATATTGAATATCTATCAACAACAGCTATCACACACCCAGTGACAGACTTAAGTTCACATGTCTAATGAGTGAGTGACTGCTGCAGTTGAATGACATCAGTATCGGGAATATTTCTTCTTGTGTTGAATTCTTCTGGAATATTGAATATCTATCAACAACAGCTATCACACACCCAGTGACAGACTTAAGTTCACATGTCTAATGAGTGAGTGACTGCTGCAGTTGAATGACATCAGTATCGGGAATATTTCTTCTTGTGTTGAATTCTTCTGGAATATTGAATATCTATCAACAACAACTATCACACACCCAGTGACAGACTTAAGTTCACATGTGTAATGAGTGAGTGACTGCTGCAGTTGAATGACATCAGTATCAGGAATATTTCTTCTTGTGTTGACTTCTTCTGGAATATTGAATATCTATCAACAACAGCTATCACACACCCAGTGACAGACTTAAGTTCACATGTCTAATGAGTGAGTGACTGCTGCAGTTGAATGACATCAGTATCAGGAATATTTCTTCTTGTGTTGAATTCTTCTGGAATATTGAATATCTATCAACAACAGCTATCACACACCCAGTGACAGACTTAAGTTCACATGTCTAATGAGTGAGTGACTGCTATAGTTGAATGATATCAGTATCGGAAATATTTCTTCTTGTGCTGAATTCTTCTGGAATATTGAATATCTATCAACAACAGCTATCACACACCCAGTGACAGACTTAATTTCACATGTCTAATGAGTGAGTGACTGCTGCAGTTGAATGACATCAGTATCGGGAATATTTCTTCTCGTGTTGACTTCGTCTGGAATATTGAATATCTATCAACAACAGCTATCACACACCCAGTGACAGACTTAAGTTCACATGTCTAATGAGTGAGTGACTGCTGCAGTTGAATGACATCAGTATCGGGAATATTTCTTCTTGTGTTGACTTCTTCTGGAATATTGAATATCTATCAACAACAGCTATCACACACCCAGTGACAGACTTAAGTTCACATGTCTAATGAGTGAGTGACTGCTATAGTTGAATGATATCAGTATTGGGAATATTTCTTCTTGTGTTGATTTCTTCTGGAATATTGAATATCTATCAACAACAGCTATCACACACCCAGTGACAGGCTTAAGTTCACTAGTCTAATGAGTGAGTGACTGCTGCAGTTGAATGACATCAGTATCGGGAATATTTCTTCTTGTGTTGATTTCTTCTGGAATATTAAATATCTATCAACAACAGCTATCACGCACCCAGTGACAGACTTAAGTTCACATGTCTAATGAGTGAGTGACTGCTGCAGTTCAATGACATCAGTATCGGAATATTTCTTCTTGTGTTGATCTTTTCTTCTGATATATTAAATATCCATCAACAACAGCTATCACACACCCAGTGACATACTTAAGTTCACATGTCTAATGAGTGAGTGACTGCTGCAGTTGAATGACATCAGTATCGGGAATATTTCTTCTTGTGTTGACTTCTTCTGGAATATTGAATATCTATCAACAACAGCTATCACACACCCAGTGACAGACTTAAGTTCACATGTCTAATGAGTGACTGCTGCAGTTGAATGACATCAGTATCGGGAATATTTCTTCTCGTGCTGAATTCTTCTGGAATATTGAATATCTATCAACAACAGCTATCACACACCCAGTGACAGACTTAATTTCACATGTCTAATGAGTGAGTGACTGCTGCAGTTGAATGACATCAGTATCGGGAATATTTCTTCTCGTGTTGACTTCGTCTGGAATATTGAATATCTATCAACAACAGCTATCACACACCCAGTGACAGACTTAAGTTCACATGTCTAATGAGTGAGTGACTGCTGCAGTTGAATGACATCAGTATCGGGAATATTTCTTCTTGTGTTGACTTCTTCTGGAATATTGAATATCTATCAACAACAGCTATCACACACCCAGTGACAGACTTAAGTTCACATGTCTAATGAGTGAGTGACTGCTATAGTTGAATGATATCAGTATTGGGAATATTTCTTCTTGTGTTGATTTCTTCTGGAATATTGAATATCTATCAACAACAGCTATCACACACCCAGTGACAGGCTTAAGTTCACTAGTCTAATGAGTGAGTGACTGCTGCAGTTGAATGACATCAGTATCGGGAATATTTCTTCTTGTGTTGATTTCTTCTGGAATATTAAATATCTATCAACAACAGCTATCACGCACCCAGTGACAGACTTAAGTTCACATGTCTAATGAGTGAGTGACTGCTGCAGTTCAATGACATCAGTATCGGAATATTTCTTCTTGTGTTGATCTTTTCTTCTGATATATTAAATATCCATCAACAACAGCTATCACACACCCAGTGACATACTTAAGTTCACATGTCTAATGAGTGAGTGACTGCTGCAGTTGAATGACATCAGTATCGGGAATATTTCTTCTTGTGTTGACTTCTTCTGGAATATTGAATATCTATCAACAACAGCTATCACACACCCAGTGACAGACTTAAGTTCACATGTCTAATGAGTGACTGCTGCAGTTGAATGACATCAGTATCGGGAATATTTCTTCTCGTGTTGACTTCGTCTGGAATATTGAATATCTATCAACAACAGCTATCACACACCCAGTGACAGACTTAAGTTCACATGTCTAATGAGTGAGTGACTGCTGCAGTTGAATGACATCAGTATCGGGAATATTTCTTCTTGTGTTGACTTCTTCTGGAATATTGAATATCTATAAACAACATTTATCACACACCCAGTGACAGACTTCAGTTCACATGTCTAATGAGTGAGTGACTGCTGCAGTTGAATGACATCAGTATCGGGAATATTTCTTCTCGTGTTGACTTCGTCTGGAATATTGAATATCTATCAACAACAGCTATCACACACCCAGTGACAGACTTAAGTTCACATGTCTAATGAGTGAGTGACTGCTGCAGTTGAATGACATCAGTATCGGGAATATTTCTTCTTGTGTTGATTTCTTCTGGAATATTAAATATCTATCAACAACAGCTATCACGCACCCAGTGACAGACTTAAGTTCACATGTCTAATGAGTGAGTGACTGCTGCAGTTGAATGACATCAGTATCGGAATATTTCTTCTTGTGTTGACTTCTTCTGGAATATTGAATATCTATCAACAACAGCTATCACACACCCAGTGACAGACTTAAGTTCACATGTCTAATGAGTGAGTGACTGCTGCAGTTGAATGACATCAGTATCGGGAATATTTCTTCTCGTGTTGACTTCGTCTGGAATATTGAATATCTATCAACAACAGCTATCACACACCCAGTGACAGACTTAAGTTCACATGTCTAATGAGTGAGTGACTGCTGCAGTTGAATGACATCAGTATCGGGAATATTTCTTCTTGTGTTGATTTCTTCTGGAATATTAAATATCTATCAACAACAGCTATCACGCACCCAGTGACAGACTTAAGTTCACATGTGTAATGAGTGAGTGACTGCTGCAGTTGAATGACATCAGTATCGGGAATATTTCTTCTCGTGTTGACTTCGTCTGGAATATTGAATATCTATCAACAACAGCTATCACACACCCAGTGACAGACTTAAGTTCACATGTCTAATGAGTGAGTGACTGCTGCAGTTGAATGACATCAGTATTGGGAATATTTCTTCTTGTGTTGACTTCTTCTGGAATATTGAATATCTATCAACAACAGCTATCACACACCCAGTGACAGACGTAACTTCACATGTCTAATGAGTGAGTGACTGCTGCAGTTGAATAACATCAGTATCGGGAATATTTCTTCTTGTGTTGACTTCTTCTGGAATATTGAATATCTATCAACAACAGCTATCACACACCCAGTGACAGACTTAAGTTCACATGTCTAATGAGTGAGTGACTGCTGCAGTTGAATGACATCAGTATCGGGAATATTTCTTCTCGTGTTGACTTCGTCTGGAATATTGAATATCTATCAACAACAGCTATCACACACCCAGTGACAGACTTAAGTTCACATGTCTAATGAGTGAGTGACTGCTATAGTTGAATGAAATCAAGAGTATCGGGAATATTTCTTCTTGTGTCGATTTCTTCTGAAATATTGAATATCTATCAACAACAGCTATCACACACCCAGTGACAGACTTAAGTTCACATGTCTAATGAGTGAGTGGCTGCTGCAGTTGAATGACATCAGTATCGGGAATATTTCTTCTTGTGTTGACTTCTTCTGGAATATTGAATATCTATCAACAACAGCTATCACACACCCAGTGACAGACTTAAGTTCACATGTCTAATGAGTGAGTGACTGCTGCAGTTGAATGACATCAGTATCGGGAATATTTCTTCTCGTGTTGACTTCGTCTGGAATATTGAATATCTATCAACAACAGCTATCACACACCCAGTGACAGACTTAAGTTCACATGTCTAATGAGTGAGTGACTGCTGCAGTTGAATGACATCAGTATCGGGAATATTTCTTCTTGTGTTGACTTCTTCTGGAATATTGAATATCTATCAACAACAGCTATCACACACCCAGTGACAGACTTAAGTTCACATGTCTAATGAGTGAGTGACTGCTGCAGTTGAATGAATTCAGAGTATCGGGAATATTTCTTCTTGTGTTGATTTCTTTTGAAATATTGAATATCCATCAACAACAGCTATCACACACCCAGTGACAGACTTAAGTTCACATGTCTAATGAGTGAGTGACTGCTGCAGTTGAATGACATCAGTATCGGGAATATTTCTTCTCGTGTTGACTTCGTCTGGAATATTGAATATCTATCAACAACAGCTATCACACACCCAGTGACAGACTTAAGTTCACATGTCTAATGAGTGAGTGACTGCTGCAGTTGAATGACATCAGTATCGGGAATATTTCTTCTTGTGTTGATTTCTTCTGGAATATTAAATATCTATCAACAACAGCTATCACGCACCCAGTGACAGACTTTAGTTCACATGTCACTGAGTCTGTGACTGCTGAAGTAAAAAGATAACCTGATACATTAAAAAATTAAGATGCACGTAAAATAAAAGTGTTTTGAAACATCTTACTTGGATTCTGCTATTATAGATATTTAATTAGAATATATGTATTTGAAAATCAATAATAAAACTTACCGAATAAATTCTTGTTTGAAAGTTTTAAGTTCTTTAACAATGAAATAAATTGTAATGTGCGTTTCATAGGTTAAATATAATAAATAAATAATCAGTAAGGGTACCCTGTTGTTTCCATATCGGAATATTTGTGGTTATTAACCGCAATTGATAGGAGAAGCCGTTACAAGAATTTTTAAACAAAACTTTAAATTATTGATTCTAATATAATGTAAGTTGCTTTCAACAATTTAATAACACATAGATAGATAATACAACGGATGAGTTCCTCACAGAATATACACATATCGTAAACTAATGGCCCAAACAAACATGTCCGTTAGTACGGAAATTCGGAAATTGTTAGACGTGATTCTTTAAACTGACATAACTTTTTTATTTATTAACCGATAGAAATAAAAAACTAAAAGTTAAGTGAAGCTTGCCGTAATATATTCGTGAAAACCGGATCTAAATCGGTTAAGCCGTTTCTGAGATTTGATTCAAAACAGATAAACAGACAAAAATTCTAAAAATCATTGTTTTACCCCCAGTAAAAGGTTTTCACATATCTTTTTTTATTTATTTATTTATCTTCCATGTACAGACAGAGATTAGTTACAGATTTATTATATGTATAGATGAACTTCTACATAATTGGCTTACAAGTATAACAGAACATAATTTAATACCATAATTTTGTGGCAGTCGTTCTTGAAGTAAATTGCGTTCCAAGTTATTTTCAAATAAGAAACTTAAAAACGTTACCTTGTACAAAACGAAATCCGTATGTATGTACATACATAATTATGTATCGACGTGATAATCTGCAAAATTACTTCTCGAATATATAAAACTTCACTCACAATTCACACTTGTGAGTAACACACACAGTCACACACTTTTCTGTCATGAATACTTTTTAAAATTCGTATGTAAAATATCACTTCTTTATATATTTAAGTTAACGAAAACACTTTGAAATTAAGCTTAAACTTTAAATCAATTTAGTATTAGTTGTGTATAGTTCGAAATACTTATTGACACTGATGGCAAATTAGTTTTTTGTCAGGTATATATACAAAATCAGTGGTGGGGATGTCATTAATTAGCGCGTTCTGCGATTCACTAATTATTGAAGTGTAATCACTTATAACCAATTTGTTTATTACGATTAATACGCAAAAATAGTTTTAAGGGATTACTTTATTATTGGAATACAATAATTTTTTTAAAGCAATCGTTAAGTTAATAGCGACGTAGCATTACATGTTTAATTTTTTTATGTTACCTCTGTTACATGTAAAGATGCAAATTATTTGCTAGTGTATCACGTAAATCTTTAAAACACATTTAGATGATAGGTACTTGGTATATTTTTAGGTTGTTTATAGGTGATATACATTGACTTATTATTACTATGGACGTCGGGTCCGCGCTGAAAAATGTCCGAGCCAAATGAGTAACAAAACGCAAGGAGAGAAACAATTCCGCGTTCACGACTGCAATCAAAATTAAACCGTGATATAATGATTTTAGTGCTTAAATTACCTTGTCAACTGCATGACATGACATGACATAACTGACTGGGACATTTTTATCGCGATTTTAGTATGAGACTAGATGTCCATAGTAATAATAAGTCAATGGTGATATAGGATACTTTATATTCCCGCGGGATAAGAGATGAATGATAGACGAACAATTATTATTATTCATTTATTTATAACTAGTGACCCGCCCTCGCTTTGCTTCGGGAAAACCAATTTACACAAAACTTTTATATATTATACATATTATTATAAACTTTCCTCTTGAATCATTCTATCTATTAAAAAAACCGCATCAAAATCCGTTGCGTAGTTTTAAAGATCTAAGCATACATAGGGACAGAGAAAGCGACTTTGTTTTATAATATGTAGTGATTCTTTATTGTAATATGATTAAAGCAACAGCGGACAGCGGGCGGTCGGTATGTGAGTGATCGCTAGGGGTGTAACATTTCTTGAACGCTTCCGTGCTCTGGAGGATACATATGTTTTTTTTTTTATTTATTTCATCATCACAAAAAAAAAATCTTTCGAAATTGTCTTAAATTAACTGTACTTTGGTTTTGCGTTCAGATTTTAAAAAGTTGATCATAATTATTCCTATATTTATTTATATGATTTTTAGGAACTATAGGTGCGGCACAAAAGTAAGGCCCCGATGAAGTTTATTTGACGTCTGTCCGATCATCAAGTTTCGTATAAATTATTACATAAATTTGAAGGAGCAAATTGCTGTTCTTCATGGTCTATAGTGATGTGCAAAAAGTCATAAAATTTATCGAATGTATAACTTAAAGACCCAAAGTTAATTAATTACATGGATATTGAAACAATATATATATTTAAATATTATGGACTAATGCGGGACCATATAAACAAAGTATATGGTACCGCGAACAAATTCCTTCACGTTTTTACTAACAAAATACAGTGCCACCTTTAATAAAGAAAGTAAGTCAATTACATAAATGAATATACTATAAATCATCTCAACCCAACAAGGCCCACTACTGAGCTCAAAGCCGAGGAGACCTTAAATATAAGGTGATTCGTAAGACTCTTGTGATATTAATAGGGGGTACTCAGTATTCGATTCTCATTCCAAAATATGTAATTAAAAAGGGTGCTTAAAATTTTTATTCCAAAAATGTATCGATGCGACTCGCACTTGACCATATTTTTTGGATACTAAATTAACATTTTTCACGTCACTATTTTAATGTGTCAAAGGGGCCTTAATTTTTTGCCGTTACTATAGGTGTTTTATTAAACTAAAACCGTTTTTTTTGATACTCTTGCCGCCTTTTCGTTTGTGTTCGCACTGGCTGAAGGTTGACTGGGAGAGGATGCTTTTAGCATTAACTCCGCCTTTGTCTCTGTACTTTTGCATGATGTATAGAGTTTAAATAAATTAATAGCAGTAGTCCACACTCGAGCCTTGTCTTAGCCCTTCGAATGGCATAATAACATCAGATACCCACTTGTGTTGGCCACGCATCCTTCCACCAATTCGGCCTCGCGTGGTGGTGTATCTAGGCCTCCTCAGGTATGAGGAGAGACCGGTGTTCAGTAGTTATGTGTAGAATTGCACCAGCATGCAGTTTTAATGAGAACTGGGTCACTGTGTCAAGATTATTGTGTTCTGTAATGTTTAATACTGCTTCAGCAGAATTGTGGACGACTATACTGAAATTGAACGCGAATTCGATAATATTTGATAATAAAATATATATAACACGGATTCGGTAATATTTAGTAATGTAAATTATATAAAACTCTTCCGTTACTGACTGACTGACAAACAACGCACAGCCGAAACTACTGAACGCGAGAAGCTGAAATGTGGCATGTATGCTCCTTGGGGAGTGTAGGGGAGCACTGCGAGAGGATTTTTGGAAATTCTCCCCCTGAGGGGATAAAAATATCCGACTGTCTCTCCGACGATCCGACAGTATTTTCGTCTATCTTCCTTCTTGGCCGGCGACGCGTTTTTGATGCCTTTGGTGTCAGTGGTAACCGACGACGCTGGTGGTATCACCACCAGGTATTATTGTACTTCTGTGGCGGCTATGTACATCAAAAACTGTTTGGGTCCAACCTATTGATGGCCCACTACTGAGCACGGGTCTCTCCTCATACCTGAGGAGGCCTAGAGCATACTCCACCACGCTGCTCCGGTGCGGATTGGTGATTGGTGCGAAAACTGTTAAACACGTCAAATTACAAAAATTAAAATAAAAAAGAATTAGAAGATTAATAAATCCATTCACCATTAAATCATTAAACGATCCTCATGTGTGGCATATTGATCTTCTTCATTTCTTCATATTCCCGGAGAAGTTCACGTCACGAAGATTTGGTGAAACAGCTTTATGATTATAGTGAACTTCATAAGCTCGATCACCAAATTCTCATATCGTGAAACCTTACGACGATCGCTACGTAACCTCACCTACAGTCTAGTTAAAATAAATAATTTAATAAAACAAAATATCGACTTCAAAATAGACAAGTAATAAAAAAACTGAAGGTTTCCTTCGATTTCCCCGGGATTCCATCATCAGATCCTGACTTGGTGGCAATGGGACCACCTCGGACGTACGTTCTTTCAAATGAAAAAATATTAATCAAAATCAGTTCACAAATGACGGAGAAATCGCTGCACATACATAAAAAAAATATAGTCGTCGAACTTATAACCTCATTTTTGAAGTCAGTTAATAAATCTTTAAACTAAAAACACGCTGTAAAACTAAACCAAACTAAAATGTAATTAATTAATATTTCGAAAAACTAAAAACACTTCATAATAATAATAATAATAAAAAAATAATTTATTTCAGACTTTCGTCCAAATTTTGGTTAGTAACATTGAATATACTTAACACGTTTATAATGCCAAGTAAATATAAATGCAATTAATTTAGTCACTGTGCTATTAATCGTTGAAGAGTTCTCTTTTCTGAAGGAAATCCTGAGCGTAGTACCCGGTATTTACTTAGTAAGCCAATTACTTAAGTATTTGCGCTAGAAATTTATTATCACTTATTATTTTCGCTTCGGTGATCAAACACCGTGGGACACTTGCACACCTGAGAGTTCTCCATGTTTTCAACAATGTCGCCAGCGTGGTGGACTACGGCCCATACCTCGTCAAAGACCCGAGCAGGGTCGGAGACGGGTATGGGCCCAATATTAAAAGTCAATGATTGGTCCGTAGCCGTCCATTATATACAAATATGATCTTCTTATCTGTGGTAAATATATTATTTGACTATTATAATTGTGGTTTTCTTTATCGCGTTGTGGTTGTGACATGTACCTATGTAGTTAGATGTGTAGTTGAACGTGTAAGTAGTGAGTGAAAAATCTAGAAATGATAGGAATATTCGAGGAATATAGTAATGACAGGGATGCTTGGAAATAGACATCCGCGACTGGTTCTGCTCAGTTTAGTATGTGTAAAATTTGTGATTAGTTTTAATTGCTATTTTTAAAAAGGTGTGCCTAGGGAGTTGCTTTCGCCGTTCCTTTTCTCGTCTAAAATGGTTAATACAAAAAATTGATGTTCATAAGTTTAGTGTTTTAGAGCACACGAGTTTTAACTACTCATGTGATTTGAGTGTAGGCACTTACTTTTAATTCCTCAAAGTGTTGTAAATAAATGCAACATAAACGACTTTCATTATATTATTATATTTTTAACACAAACAAAAATAAAATAATAACATTACTATAAGTTTCTTAAAAAAATATATTTGTCATCAAAACCTCTAATGACCCGAATAACAAGTGTCATTAATAAATTGTCATTATCGACATTCTTACTTGATGGTCGAATTATTTAACGACTCATTAAGTCATTTTCTCAACGGTAATTATTTAATGACAATGCAAGTATTATCTATCATAACAACTAGATATTTACCAAAAAACCTGCGTAAAGTGTAAGTAAATTTGATTGTAAACACACAGACAAACACGAAAAATTAATAATAAAATAACGCTACACACTCACAGCCCCACACTAGGATTCCCTGTGTCGTGGGCGCCATGGACAACGCACAAGACAAGAACACACACACCCAGACCTAGAACGGAAATTTAAACTTCGCCATACGGTTCGCTTATATATCACAATCGTAATATTCGTAAATTTATATAAATTTATGTTAATCCTTATTCTCAGTCGTCCAAATCTTTTTGCTGTATGCATTGCACAAATATATACCGACGCGGAAAGCGATCTTGTCGTACCTCAAAAAAGTGCAACTTTACACCAGAGCCAAGAAACTATTTCAAAAATTCAATCCTTCTAAACTGACAGATGTAATTTTTGTAGCCTATGATTTTAAACTTAACTCATCGCTCAATTGTACACAATTTATTATGATACGGGTACTCACGATACTCCGCACCACCGCAGGTCAGCCGTGCCCACGATCCATGCAACTGGGTCGAAATATCGGCGTTTCAAAATGCATATCGTGAGTACCCGTATCATAATAAAAATTTGTAGCAATTGAATTTTACACTAAAATCTTCTTTTTGCAATTAATAGAATCATCCTACTACTTTTTCTGATTCCAATGATGTACATAACTAATAATCGCATTTTTTCGAGATACGACATTTTTTCGAGATACGACATTTTTTCGAGATACGACATTTTTTCGAGATACGACATTTTTGCGAGATACGACTTTTTTTCGTGATACGACATTTTTGCGAGATCGCTTACTGAAATTTAATTATTATTGGATGTATAGATAAATTATTATGTGGACTTACCATAATATCACTATATCACATCATAAAATGGCACTTTTAACTAAGCGATTCAGTAAAACAAGCCTAATGAGAAATTCACACCAAATAATTTAATCTGGACGTGATTGACTTTATTACAGAGGTAATTGTTACGATCAGCAATTCAATTCGCTTCCTCAATGTTTTCATTTTCTATACATATAATAAATCTGTAACTAATTGCTGTCTGTACATAAATAAATAAATAAATAAATTATTTTTAGATTCGGATGAAAATTCGACCGTAAAGAACAGGAAATAGAGTTCATATTTCAATGCTTTCTTATGAGTTTGATCTGAGTAGAGTTTGAGTTGAGACCGAATTTAATTCGGTTGATCACTTAGATCATTGTTATTAGATCAGCAGCGTTTAATCCTTATGCCCGTTTCCTATAGTTAACCAATCGTTAAACCGATCGTTTTCGAGTTCCTAGTAACGGTTTGTTAAAGTTGTTTTCTTATCCTCATTTTTTTAAAGGAACCCTTTTAAGCTATTGCATAGCTTTTATCGCGGGCCTTGAGCGTGGGGACCGAATCCAGAAATTCCGTGACGAAAAAAACCTAACACCCCCAATCAGCGCCATCTAGTACCTTAATATGGTACAAGGTATGGTACGTATGTTTTCTACAAACTAGATGGCGCTGTTCTGATATAACTATATAACTTCTAATAATTATAATTGCATAAGTTGATAAAAAATGCTATGCAATAGCTTTACCGCGGCAGTCTCCAAGTGCCACATTTAATTTTTTTATATAATTTATTGTTGTTATTGTTATATAATTTATTGAACCCTTTTTAGTTACGTTACGTAGATAATTTTACTATCAGTAAGCAAAACGAATCGTTTTTCGAATTTAGGAATCGGGCTTAAGTCTTAGCAAGCAAGCGAGCCCGTGGCTGTGCCCGTGGGTATATTCCGCTAAGCTGATTTAGATGAAATTAGGTATCGAGTTTTATCGGAAATCACACCTTAAGGGGTTGAAAATAGGTGCGGAACTATGTAAGGAATATAAATTTAATTATAATTGGAACGAAGTTCCTTAACGCGGCTGACGGGTAGTGCGATTTAGTAGAAATCGTCACGTAACGAAATGCCGTATGCTGTGTTTGTGTTTTAATGGTGTACGCCATCTACAGTATTATTTTGTAACTAGATAGCACAGAAGCGCTCATACCCCGGCGGCTTGCGTCGATCTCAAGTGATCGACAAAGTTAAGCAACAGCGGGCGCGGTCGGTAGTTGGATGGGTGACCGCTAGTGGCAAAAATTTCTTGAGCGCTTCCGTGCTTCGGAGGGCACGTAAAGCCGTCGGTCCCGGTTGTTATCATTTGGTAGCAGTCGTTAAGCCATGTCGGATACCTTCGGGCGGCTTAAAATTCCGACGCTTGGGTTGGCCACTAACCCCTCCACCAATCCGCACTGGAGCAGCGTGGTGGAGTATGCTCTAGGCCTCCTCAGGTACGAGGAGAGACCCGTGCTCAGTAGTGGGCCATTAATGGGTTGTAGCCAGATAGCACAGTACAGCGCTACTTAACAATGTATTATATTAGTTCAGATAAGAGTGCCTAGATGGCGTTGTTACACAAGATTACTATATTACGTTTATAATGTATAGTAATATTCTAGTTTCTTGAGTTTCACTTCTATCGGATTGCTCACGTTTTTTTTTTCGTATAACCTCAACACACGGTTGTACAGTTTTTAAGTATATTTGTGGAGTTGAAGAAAATACGTAAGGAACCTCGTTCCTGACGGGGGTCCCCCGACCGCACAGTTTTAGTACTTTACAAACTGCAAATAACATTTTGTCACATGGGTAGACTAATATCTAGACTGGGACGTACAATATTCCCAGGTAATATGTTTCTGGAATATGTAACTGAATATGGAACTTGTCCTTTTTCGGACGAAGCCGCGTGCAATAACTAGTTGTATATACATATAAGTGAGATACGCACGTGATGTTCATCGCGTCAACCGTCTTCCGTGCGGCTCGGCGGAATATTGTATTGAGGTCATGACCATTCAATTTCTGCTTACGTTTTGAATATTACTTGAACAATGATTTTATAAATATGACTATAACGCTGGGGCCACACTAGCGGGAAACGCCGATAGTTATCGCGATGACGGACGTTTAACGTCGGTGTGGCCACTACTTAACGCGATAATTTTACAACGGCATTCACATTGCCGTTTGCCTTTGGGCGATAGTTCGAATGTTGGGGCCACAATTGTCAAGTGTAGCCACTCACTTTATCGCGTTAATTTTATCGCAATAATTATCGCGATGTTCGGCATTGACGTTGACGTTGTCGTTTTCGTTAGTGGGGCCCCAACATGTTGTTTGGTAGGGTTCCGCGGGTCAAACGATAAAACAAGCATTAAGTAGTGTGTTTTTATTTGAAACTTTTTATTTCTATAATGGATGTACTTGAAACTTTGTACATAGGTTCCTCAATTGACGCGAGTGAGCACTAAGAAAGGATTTTTGGGAATTGGCGGGCGAAGCCGCGGGGGAAAGCTAGTTGTTAATATTCTTCTCCGTCTACCATCATCTCTATTCTTCTCCAGGTGGGTTTCAAAGGCTACGGACTGACACCAGAGCAGTTGCAGGCTTCGGGCTCGTTCACGTACAGCGACGGTCGCGAGTACACCATCACCCACGGCTCGGTCATCATCGCCGCCATCACCTCCTGTACCAACACGTCTAACCCCAGCGTTATGCTGGGTGCTGGTGAGTAGACCGTTGGTATTATAAGTAGACCTTTGGTATTTTCAGTAGACCTTACGAATTTTAAGTAGATCTTTGGTCTCTAGTATAGATCGTTAGGTTTTTAAGTAGACCTTTGGCCTCTGTGTGTTTGTTTTTGAGTAAACCTTTAGTCTTTTAAGTACACGGTCCGTCTTTTGAGTAGACCTTAGGTATTTTAAGTAGACCTTTGGTCTTTTGAGTAGAATGCATTGTCAGGGTGCTAAGTACATGTAGCTCGCCCTCGTTGTATCAGTAAAGTTTAACAGTGTAGGGTGGGTGTACGTTTGCAGGTCTGCTAGCGAAGAAGGCGGTGGAGAATGGCCTGTCTGTCCTGCCTTACATCAAGACCTCGCTGTCCCCGGGTTCCGGCGTGGTCACGTATTACTTGAAGGTCAGGTTTCATTATTATATTATGTGGCAGACAAAATAACCTGTTAAAAATAGTCTTAACTGAAAAACAGTCAAAAGTAGTTTTGTTTGAAACTCTACTCATGCCTGAGAGGGCCTAGAGCATACTCCACCACGCTGCTCCAGCGCGGATTGGAGTTAAAGTACAACAATAAAAATTAAAATGTGTGCTGCTGGGTCACATAGTAGAAGTGAAACTTCAACGGACAATTGGCAAAACGAATCGCAACAAAACAGCCTTAACTCACCCCCGCACTAGGTCTCCCTGTGTCGGGGTTGTGGGGTTTGAACCCGGACCCCTGGGTTCGGGAGTCCAACGTTTAACTACTCGGCTATCACTGCTTTTAATGTGTTCCAGGAGTCTGGAGTGATCCCATACCTGGAGAAGCTGGGCTTCGACATCGTAGGCTACGGCTGCATGACCTGCATCGGGAACTCGGGGCCCATCGACGACAACATCGCCAACACCATCGAGAAGGTACGAGGCCTGGGCCCTACATTGTCCTTTCCAGAGACGGATCTTAATGTACAATTATCCTCTCCAGACACTAATCTTACAATTGTCCCCTCTAGATACAGATCTTAGCGCACAATTGTCCCCTTCAGACACTGATCTTAATGTACAATTGTCCCCTCTAGATACAGATCTTAATGTCCAAATGTCCCCTCCAGACACTGATATTAATGTACCATTGTACATATTGTCCCCTTCAGACACTGATCTTAATGTACAATTATCATCTCCAGGCACTAACCTTAATGTACAATTGTCCCCTCCAGACACTGATATTAATGTACCATTGTAAATATTGTCCCCTTCAGACACTGATCTTAATGTGCAATTGTCCCCTCTAAATACAGATCTTAATGTCCAAATGTCCCCTCCAGACACTGATATTAATGTACCATTGTACATATTGTCCCCTTCAGACACTGATCTTAATGTACAATTATCATCTCCAGGCACTAACCTTAATGTACAATTGTCCCCTCCAGACACTGATATTAATGTACCATTGTAAATATTGTCCCCTTCAGACACTGATCTTAATGTGCAATTGTCCCCTCTAAATACAGATCTTAATGTCCAAATGTCCCCTCCAGACACAGATATTAAAGTACCATTGTACATATTGTCCCCCCCAGATACTGATCCAAACATATTGTCCCCAGAACTCGCTGGTGTGCTGCGGCGTCCTGTCCGGCAACCGCAACTTCGAGGGCCGCATCCACCCGCACACGCGCGCCAACTACCTCGCGTCGCCGCTGCTCGTGATTGCGTACGCGCTCGCCGGCACCGTGGACATCGACCTCGAGACGGAGCCGCTCGGTGAGGGGGGCTTCGTGTTGGGGGGAGGGTGAAGCTTCGTGTGGGGGGCTTCGTGTTGGGGGAGGGTGGGGCTTCGTGTTGTTGCTTCGTGTTGGGGGGAGGGGGGTCAGTCTACAGCAGTGCCGAGGAGTTTCTTTCGCCGTTGCTTTTTCTCAATATTTAAAGGCACCTTAGCGATACGGTGGTAAATGCAAAAAAATTACGTTCATAAGTGTATGTATCATACCTACATGAAATAAATGATTTGAGTTTGAGTTTGGAGCAGCGCGGTGGAGTATGCTCTAGGTCTCCTCAAGTATTAGGAGAGACCGCGCTCAGTAGCGGGCCATTCACCGACCACACAGCCAATTGACTCCTAATAACAGGCGAATGGCTTATGTCAACACATCGCGCTTATAGTAACGATATAAATTCGTGCCGTCTCACTCTTTCCCGTTGCTCAAATTAATCTATTTCTTTCCAACGTGTCGTGTCGCCTTGAATTAGCCAATCGCAGCGTTGAATTAGCCAGTCCCCCCGCTCCGTGTTACCTCAGCCAATGCCAGAATGTATTCAATACGGAAAATCAAACATTAGGTGTCTATTGGCTGGGCGGTCGGTGGGGCTATTAATAGGTTGAAGCCAAGCTCCAGTGTACGACCCTACTTTCAATTTCAATTCTTTATTGTGTACAATTACATAGTACTTTTTGAAGTGGTAACTTCTTTAGTATCGTTGTGATTTGGAAGTCGATGAAACGGAAATGACGCGCAAGATAGGAAGCATCGGCAAAATAGCGGCTTACGTAAGCAAAACAAAACATCAATATTTGGACTGACAGTATTCGGTTTTTTTTGAAGTTTCACTTCTAGCATATGTGCGAATTGCACTCATTTCGATTTTTTAATTCATCATTAACATGTAATGTCTACGTGTGTGTGTCTGTCAGGCAAGCGCGCGGACGGCTCGGCGGTGTACCTGCGGGACATATGGCCCACGCGGGCCGAGATACACGAGGTCGAGAGCAAACACGTCATCCCCAGCATGTTCAAACACGTGAGTATTGACATATTCATACAAACGGTCGGAACGTGTATCATACCTACGCGCCTCGGAGTTTAGTACACACTTGGTACACAACAGCCGCGGAAACGCCGTAGGGACGATTGAACGTGTGGGTTTGTAATCAGGAAGCGTGCGTATTACCTACCCACTTACATTCCCTACAACTAGAAAGAGGCGGCCCTAGCGCGCGCGGCTGTAGGCATTTATTTCAAGGACACGGCCGAGTCGCAATACTGTATGATACTATTACCGTGGTATTGCTACGAACAACAGCGACTAATGAAGGCTAGAAAATTTCTATTTAAACCGATCTTTTCTCGAAAAAACGACTAAGATATTGGCAGAAATGATTCGGTTAAACACAAAATTGATACACTTAATAGCGTTTTATTTACACCACAGGGTAACACTCGCGACACTGTTACTGCGATGCGACTATTGCAGATTCGGGATCAGAAAAAAATCTGCGTCGAATGGTCCAAGTCTTGTGGTGCTACGACCAATAGAAAATGATGTACAGCGTTGAAATTAACTTGTAAAATTAACCCTATTTTCATACAATCTATATTATAGACATACAATCTTCTATATATATAAAAGGAGAAGCTGACTTAGTGACTGACTGACTGACTGACTGACTGACTGACATATCAACGCAGCGCCTAAACTATAACGGGTTAGAAACTTGAAATTTTGCACGGGGGTTCCTTTTATAACGTAGGGGAGCACTAAGAAAGGATTTTTGAAAATTCACCCCCTAAGGGGGTAAAACGTGGGTGCAAAGTTAGTATGAAACTTTGCCGTTTTTGAGGGTATTTGAATGAAATTCAGTGTGAAGGTATTTCATTGAAAGTTACGAAACATGTTTAAATTTTTTTTTCGAAAATCATCCCTTAAGGAGGTAAAAGGGGGGCGCAAACTTAGTACGAAAGTTCTCTGATTTTATCAACTGTTATATATTTAGGGATTTTTGGCGGGCGAAGCCGCGGGTGTAGGCTTATATATTTTCATACTCCTGAAATCTCAAAAATATATCGGCTCTGGTGAACATTTTCTATTTTGTGCGTCACAGCGTTTTCGCTGTGAGCGTCGATATAGTTGTTCCTGTTTTCAAGTACATACATCCGCAGGGGGGCCCGGGTTCAAACCGCGCACGCACCTCTAATTTATTTATCTGCGTATTAGAATTCAATTATCACTTGCTTCGGTAAACAAACATCGTGAGGAAACCCGCACACCTGCGAGTTCACCATAATGTTCTCAAAGGTGTGTGAAGTCCGCCAATCTTCACTCGGCCAGCGTGGTGGACTATGGTCTGTTGCTCACAGTGAGAGGGGACCCGTGCCCAGCAGTGGGATAGTAATGGGTTGTGATGATCGTGATGATGACACGCAGGTGTACGCGCAAATCGAGCGTGGCTCCCCGTCGTGGCAGGCGCTGTCGGTCCCGCAAGGCAAGCTGTACGGCTGGGACCCCGACTCCACCTACATCAAGAGGCCTCCGTTCTTCGACGGCATGACCAAGGTGAGATGGCACGGAACTCCGTAACATTAAAAAAAACAAGATGTGTGCAATTCGCACGTGCTAGAAGTGAAACATTAAAAAAACGAATACTGTCAGTCTCAATATTGTCTGACAGTATTTTTGCTTGTCTTACGTAAGCCGCTATTGCCGATGCTTCCTATCTTATTTTCTTACGTTAAAATGTGTCTGTCTCTATTTCGTTTCCGGTTCATTACAATTGCGCGTCATTTCCGTTTCATCGAATTCCAAATCACAACGATACTATAGAAGTTATCACTTCAAAAACAACAAAACAAGTTACCCGGATCATCTAGTTTGATAGAGATAATCGGTGATCCAGGTTGTGTTTGTTACAACAATTGTTGATAGTTACAGAAATTGAAGCTGGTTACAAAATTTGTAATTGTTTGCAGTCGTCAACTCCACACAAATGTTGGTCTAACAAAGTATTTGCTTCGCAGAGTCTGCCCCCAATCTCGAGCATATCGAACGCGCGCTGCCTGCTGTTGCTGGGGGACTCGGTCACCACGGATCACATATCGCCCGCCGGCTCCATCGCGAGGAACTCGCCCGCGGCGCGCTTTCTGGCCTCCAGAGGGTACGTGTAATTTTTGAAGTGAAACTTCTTCAACCGCGCCGAGAGTGAAAATTCAAGGTCGTAACACACGAGTTAGAATGTTGAACCTGTAACTGTGTTCGTACGACTATTTCTTGAAATTTGTTGGGAAAGGGGTGGGGCGAGGGGGGTTTAAGGGTAAAAACGATTTATCTCGATTTCCGGAATTCCGAATTTCCGAAAACTTGTAGTTTTTGGCTACTTTTCCCCTTTAATTTTCAAGTTTAGTATGTATTAATTAGTATGGAATTTTTAATTGTAATGATTGCGTTGCAAGCGAAGCAGTGATAGCCGTGTGGTTGAACGTTGGACTGCCGAACCGGAGGGTCCGGGTTCAAACCCCGCACGCACCACTAATTTTCAAAAATTATGTATGTTGTAATATTTAATTATCACTTGCTTCGGTGAAGGAAAACATCGTGAGGAAACCTGCACACCTGGGAGTACTCCATAATGTTCTCAAAGGTGTGTGAAGTCCGCCAATCCGCACTTGGCCAGCGAGGTGGACTATGGCCTATACCCCTCACACTGTGAGAGGAGACCCGTGCCCAGCAGTGGGACAGTTATGGGTTGTGATGAATGATTGCGTTAATAAAATATCCTGTCTGTATCCAGCCTGACGCCCCGAGAGTTCAACTCGTACGGGTCGCGGCGCGGGAACGACGCGGTGATGGCGCGCGGCACGTTCGCGAACATTCGCCTCGTGAACAAGATGGCGGCCGCCGCCGGCCCGCGGACAACGCACCAGCCGAGCGGCGACCTCATGGATATATACGACGCTGCTGAACGGTGAGATTGTTTTGCGAAAGTTTTATTATACGTCTCAAACTTTTTCGTCTGTGTGTTGCATGTCGCGTGACGGTCGGCCGCGGAGTAGGGATAAAGTGAAAGGCGCTCGTCAGAGCAGCCAAGGCCAATATGGCGGCGCCTATAGTTCGCAGCAGCTGACCGTGTAGTGTATAGACTATTACTCATTTGTGCCAGTGCTCCACGCTATTTTGTTTGTTTTTGTCTAAATGTCTATAATGTGAAAAAAAGTTTCACTTTTACCGTGGTTTCATAAAACCACACAATCCTTTTTTATTCTTTTTTGTAAGACCTGAAGTCAGGTTTTTTTACAAAGGACGGACTTAATGCCTGGTGGCATTCTCTACCAGTCAACCCATTTGTTTTCTGTATATCAAAATAAATATAAAAATAGATTGTGTGGTCGGCAAACCCCCTCCGGCAACGAAGTTGCTTACCTTTGTTCTTCAACTCCATAAATGTACTTAAAAACTGTACAACCCTGTGTTGAGGTGTATGATAAATAAATGTAATATAGTGATTTTTTGTAACAACGCCATCTAGGCACTTTCATCTGAACTAATATATTACATTGTAAAGCAGCGCTGTACTTTGCTATCTAGTTACAATGAATACTGTACATGGCGTACACCTCTATGAAAACACATACATAGCATACGGCATTTCGTTACGTGACGATTTCTACTAAATCGCACTACCCGTAAGTCGCGTTAAGGAACTTGTAAGGAAGCGTTAAGGATCCGCGAGCGAAGCCGCGTGATGGTGTATACTTCAATGCAAATAACAGCTCCAGCCCATAGGAACATGCACCACCATACATCAACATACAAACATACAAATACACTATACAAACATACACCAACTTACATACCACACATGTACATACATGTATATTTTTTGACCTTGTTTTAAACCCTTGTTGAAAGCCTTGTGTTATTAAGCAAACATAATATTTTTTCTCATATATATTCCACGTACAGACAGTTACAGTTGTTTGTATATATGTATGTACGTCGGCAGGTACGCGGCGGAGGGCGTGCCGCTGGTGGCCATCGTGGGCAAGGACTACGGTTCGGGCTCCAGCCGCGACTGGGCCGCCAAGGGGCCATACCTGCTGGTACCTCGCTGTTCTATTCGTAGATTTAATTAAGTGAAAACTTAGTTGTATCGTTTGGATTTGGAATTCCATGAAACGGAAATTAACAATTACTTAAAATTTCCCTGCTTCATCATCACAACCCATAACTGTCCCACTGCTGGGCACGGTCTCCTCTCACAATGAGAGGGGTATAGGCCACAGTCCACCACGCTGGCCAAGTGCGGATTGGTAGACTTCACACACCTTTGAGAACATTATGGATAACTCCCAGGTGTGCAGGTTTCCTCACGATGTTTTCCTTCACCGAAGCAAGTGATAATTAAATTTTAATAATCACATAATTTTTGAAAATTAGTGGTGCGTGCGTGGTTTGAACCCGGAACCTCCGGTTCGGCAGTCCAACGTTCAACCACACGGCTATCACTGCTCTATATATATCGTTCTGTAGGGCATCAAAGCGGTGATAGCGGAGTCGTTCGAGCGCATTCACCGGTCGAACCTGGTCGGCATGGGGATCGTGCCGCTGCAGTTCCTGGAGGGGCAGAGCGCCGACAGCCTCGGGCTCACGGGCGCCGAGCAGTACTCCGTCGAGGTCCCCGCGGACGTCGCCCCTGGGGACTTGCTCACTGTACAGGTAATCGGTGCTTGATAGTCGATCATGGCCGCTAGTGGTAAGGATTTCTTGGGGGGGTAGAATAGGGGTTGAAAGTTGGTTTGAAATTCCGTCGATTGTAAATTGTAATGTGTATTGAAAATCACCTGTTTCAGCGTTTTAAGGCGGTAAAGTTAAGGATGAAAGTTTGTTTGAAAATCAGTTCAAATTACCTCCACGCGGGCCAAGGCGCGGGCTACAGCTATCTTATAATACTGTATACAACTGTAATACTATACTGTATAATACTGCATACTATACCGTACAGAGCTGTAATACTATATTGTATAATACTGTATACAGCTGTAATACTATACTGTATAATACTGTAATACTATATTGTATAATACTGTAACACTGTACTGTATAATGTTGTTTGTTGCAGGTGAGCGACGGCAAATCATTCCAGGTGAAGGTGCGGTTCGACACCGAGGTGGACCTGGTCTACTTCAGGAACGGCGGGATCCTCAACTACATGATCAGGAAGATGCTCTAATGACGTCACGGCAACGGTAGCGACCGTGCGGTAGATTACGTCACAGTTCAGGAGGGGGGGGGGGGGGGGACGAAGTGTGACATTGGGTGACAGTGGATAAATAGGTTTGGTCTTCTTCACATGTATCGTAAATGTTAAACTAACGCAAAATTAATAAAATTGTACAATGTGTGACACCAGAGGAGCGGGTGTCACACTTGTGTGGCCACGTGTGACACGTACGGGAGAGCCTGAAATTTATGTGACGTAATTTGTGGAACGACTAAACGATCGTTATGACCATTTTAGTGACAGTGAATATTTTATGACTGTAGTTGTGGGCCGTTACAATAATTGTTGTTGTTACAATTTGTTTTACAATGTTAATAGAGGTTTTGGCTACATGGATTGTCATCATAATGAATAGTCAGAGCCAAATAAGCATTCTTTTATAAACTATTTTTTTTTGTTTTTTTTTTCAATAAGAGATATTGCCCATTTCGCGTCAAAATTCAGACACGTGATCTAAAAAATATTTTTGATATGCTCACATACATATTATGTTGTGGTAATATACCTCTTGGCTCTTTCAAGATATGAGCAAAAGTCGATTGGCCATAACCTCATCTGTCTGCACGTCACACAATTTAGTATGTACATCACATTACAATTTTTCTATGAAATTAATTTTAATACTAAATTATACAATAGTTTTAAGTTAACAGTCCTAGACAACGGTGCGTTCTTATTCAAACTTTTGGGAAGGTGCCTTATTAAATAGGGAGAAACGAGGAAGGAAACTCCTCAGCACAAATTTTAATAGCACCTCCATCTTTCCAAGTGTATTCACTTTAGTAGAATAAATTGCTATTATACAATTTATCGTCCAAGTCAGTTTAAAAACAACATTACATTAATAATTATAGCCTTAAAATGTGTTTGCCCCAAAAACATTAAACTTAACATGTTTTGAAACATGTCGTAAAACAAATAGAATAACTTGTTTCATCCTATATTGCGTTTTCGTTGACAGAAAGTTGGCATCATTTTTAAAGAAAAACTAATAATTGTTGTTGTAAGGTGTTGTGGGAGCAAATGATATCCGAAACTTTGAGTCAATCGCCATTCATTGCAACTCATGCTGTCCCACAGCTGGACTCAAGTCTCGCTTGAGTTGATGTGAAGTACAGGCCATGGTCCGCCACGCTGGCCAAGTTAACATTACAGAGAACTCTTAGGTATGCAGGTTTCCTTGCGACGTTTAATCACCCAAGCAAGTGATAATTAATTTCTAATAACACATAATTATCAATATTCGATTCGATTTATCCCTCACATTGTGAGATTAATGTCTCCCTACCATAATTATTAAATCCCTTTTCTGAGAGCAAATAAATGAATATATCATTATAAATTATATTAGAGGTGGCAGCAGTGGGACAGCATGGGTTGTGATGATGATGACGTAGTTTTGGAAAATAGAGCTGCGAGCAGGGTTCGAACTTGGGGCCCCTTGCTCGTCGAACATTCAATCACTGCCCTATCACTGCTTAACATTGGCTATAAATAAAATCGTTAGACAGAAAAACTTAGTAACATATAATTAATTTTATGCTAAACTTGGTACAATTCAAATGTGGTTGTGGGGCCTTATTCAAATTATTTTTGTCAAACCAATTTAATTTATTTTAACAAAAAATAAACGCTAGGTGTTTGGTATTCAAAATTTTATCATTATGTATTTTATTTTAGTATTTTAAGGTAATGTCGCAAACTTTGTTTGTGTTTTTATTATTTTTTTTAGTTCAAGGGAAACATTTGTAACGATTGTATTTTAATAAATTATATTTTGTTACATACATTTGTTTTATTTATTAATAACTAGCTGCCCCAGCGAACTTCGTACCGCTCTATAATTAATAAACAAATAATAATATGGTGACATATCGACAGCAGCGCCACCTACCGGGTCCAATTGTAAATCAAAACCATTCTTGGATACACCTGAAGACACACAAAAAATTTCAACCGAATCGGTACAGCCGTTTTTGAGTTTGAGCGTGACTAACGCACAGCAATTCATTTTTATAATATATGATATAGCCTATGTCACCCGGGGATAGTGTAGCTTTCCAACAGTGAAAGAATTTTTCAAATCGGTTCAGTAGTTTTGAAGCCTATTCGATGCAAACAAACAAACAAACAATCAAATCTTTCCTCTTTATAATATTAGTATAGATATAGATAGTATAGATTATACAAGGTGATTCGTAAGACACTTGCGATATTAATAGGGGTACTCAGTATTCGATTCTCATTCCAGATATGTTGTTGAAGAGGATACTTAAAATTTAACGTAATTATCCATTACAAACCCATAATGTAGACATACTGAGCGCGCGGTATAAACTACTCAACTACAATACAATACTCTACCTCTCTATGGACTTGACATTTTGCATATTGTTAAGACCGGATGCTGCGCTCAGAATTGGCTTCAGACTTGAACACTCCTCAACATTTTTACTCTCACATTCATTTAGCTAGTGATGCTGTTTTTACATACACTCGAGCGGTATGACGTCAGCAGGCCAGTTACTCACATATGACTGGGTGAATTCTACAAATTCCTCTAACAAATGTTTATATCAACAACAATTAATTAAACAAACATTGAAACAAACTTGAAACTCAGAACGGTGTTACTCATTTACTGTTAGTGAATCCCGACAAACGCAGACACACGGTACATTGAAAAGTTACATTTGGGGTGGCGTTTGTAACTTAGTTGTTTGATTCTCCGACTAAAAGTTGCAGGACCAAACTTGTAAAACTTAATTTGCAACGAAAAATGTTCTCACAAATATGTGAGACTAATTTAGCCTGAAAACCTTTGTTTCCACGATAGCGGCCGCGGAACAAGGGCTGCGACCCCACAAACTTGGATTTGACTTTACACTAACCCCGTCTTGACATCAAAAAATAAAATTGCGTCTTCTGACAATAATTGCACGCTAGCCTAAAATGTAACATTTCAATGGAATAAGAGTACATTTAAACAAGTAGTATCTTCAAAGGTACCAACAAGGCTTGTTTGTGCACGCTGTCCTGTACACAGCTAAGAAACGCACACGAAGGTTTTCGTTGGAGCCCTGAACAAAATACGATATACGGATCGTGTGTGTGTACACGCACACAATCAAGCCAAAAGTGTTTGTAAAACCGAATTTTCAAATCACATGCGTAGGTTAAATCAAAGGTATTAGCGACCTGGTGAGTACCAGGGGATAATAAGTTATTTATAGTGTCTTTTAATTTCACATCAAATAAGACGAAGACAATAAGATAGTCCAAATACCGCGTGATGATCTTACTGCGGGCGATCTCGGTGTGTGTGTGTCTGTGCTGTGCGTGTTCCATGGACCCCACCACGCAAGATCTGCTGACACCGATCAAAGATTACGGCGAGGGCTGTGGATACGACGTAAGTATCTATACAAACAAATAAAATTGGAGTGTCTGTTTGTAATATTAAAAATAACAGCTTTTTACTAAATACATAATCATGGATGTATACACGGTCCATAATTATACCAAAATAACATTTTTTACAATTTTTGTCTGTCTGTCTGTCTGTTTGTTCTGACTAATTTGTGGAGCGGCTAGACCGATTTTTACGGGACTTTCACTGGCAGATAGCTTATGTAATAAGGAGTAACTTAGGCCACTTTATTTTAAAAACCTCCCGATAACAATTAAAATTCCACGCGGACGAAGTCGCGGGAACAGGTAGTCTTAAATATAAACTGAAGTCTCACTCACTCATCACGAAATATCGAAAACTGCTTGACGTGTAAAGATGTTTGGCACCGAGGTACTTTATAGTTAGTAGACGTTCGCTAACAACGAATTATGTTATTTATTTATTTATTTTTTATTTATTTATTGAATTAATTAGAACGGTTTATACACCAATTACACTAATTAAATACATAACATAACAATATTAAAATAACAAAATATCAACATCACAATCAAAATGCTTAAGTATACAAAAAAAAAAAAAAAACCTTCATAAAAGCAACATAAAAAACACATACCTAATATCTAAAACAAAAAGCAATTTGTGTAATAATAAATTAAATAATAAACAAAACAGGTTTGTAATAGGTCAATAAGATAACAGTAAATAATCAGTGTACAATGTCAAAAAATCATTAAAATAATAAGTGAAAGTCAGGCAATGAATAATTTAATACGGTATGTCGTTAATGAATGATATCTAGTAATCTATTTAATGTCAATATTAGCACTCATACATCACGCATTCACTTCACAATACTGCAGACACTCCGACAATATCGTCTTCCATTCATCCGCAAACAGATCACAGTGCGGCGCAGCATTCAGGAGAGCATTGAGCGCGGTGAGCGATCGCGGAATAGGAGACCTCGAACGGGCTACTGTACGACAAATAGGAGCGGCGAATAGCTTGTGTTTCCTAATACGAAGATACTTATCAGGAGCATAAAGCTTACACAACTCCACATGTAGGTCTGGGGCGTCGACCATACCTCTCAAAATCTTACACATCATGATTAATTGGTCTCTCCACCTTCTGACTTCCAGCGAGTTATAACCGAGAGAGCCTAGAAGAAATTTTGACGGGTACATGTATGGATAGTAGTAATAATAACGCTTGTAGAGGTATCTTAAAAAGGCTTTCTGGACCTTCTCTATTCCATTACAGTCTTAAGGGGGGTAAAATAGAGGTTGAAAGTTTGAATTATTTTGTCTTGTATACCTATAGGTTAATTAACACCTTTCAACGTATTTGGTAAATCACCGCCTGTAGTGGGAAACAGGGATGTAAATTTGTTTTAAAATCCGCGGGCAATTGTTACTTATTACTAGTGAACCCGCCCTCGCACCCGACCCCAGCTGTGGGATAGGATTCTTCTGATCAGCCTGTCCCAGTCCTCATACTAACAAACTACTTAACCAACTAATGTTCTAACACCGTCACCTAACCGGACTAACTATCCCAGTCCCCATATGAGTCTTGTTCTGTGTCGGTCGCAGCTGTCATGGGCGGCAGCGGAAGGTGGTGCTGCATACTCGTTTGCTGCCTAAAATCGATAAAAAAAAGCCTACTTAAGTTCTACGTCTTGGATATTTCCAGATATGTCATAACCCCAAGGAAGGTATGATCAATGTCCACATAGTGCCTCACTCGCACGCCGAGCTGGGTTACACCAGGACCTTCCACGATCATTTTACTGGAGGTAGGTTGTATCAATTCTTTATTTGCATTTAGGGATCGTCCATAAATTACGCGAGGCATTTAGAGGAGGTTAAGAATCTGACGTGGGGGAGCGGAGAGGTCTCAGCAAATATCACGTATTTATCTATATATATAAAAGGAAAAGCTGACTGACTGACTGACTGACTGACATATCAACGCAGGGCCTAAACTATAAGCGTTAGAAACTTGAAATTTTGCACGGGGGTTCCTTTTATGACGTAGGGGAGCACTAAGAAAGGATTTTTGAAAATTCGCCCCCTAAGGGGGTAATACGGGGATGCAAAGTTAGTGTTAAACTTTGCCGTTTTTTAGGGTATTTGAATGAAATCCAGTATGAAGGTATTTCATTGAAAGTTATGAAACATGTTTAAAATTTTTTTTCGAAAATCATCCCTTAAGGAGGTAAAAGGGGGGCGCAAACTTAGTACGAAAGTTCTCTGATTTTATCAACTATTATATATTTAGGGATTTTTGGCGGGCGAAGCCGCGGGTATAGGCTTGTTTTAAATAAATCCAACGCAACCAAGCACAGATGAACTATTTATACTAAGAATTAAAATGAGCAACTAAATCGCACGACATCTCACCAAGGGGAGGTAAAAAAATGTGTGCTATTACTTCTAGCATGTGTGAATGAATTTTCACACATGCTAGAAGTGATACATTTAAAAAAACGAACACTGTCAGTCTAACTAAATATTGACAGAAATTATTTTTGCTTTGCTTATGTCAGTCGCCATTTTGCCGATGCTTCCTATCTCATTTTCTCCCACGTTAAAATGTGTCTGTCTCTTTTTCGTTTCCGGTTCATTCCATTTGCGCGGCATTTCCGTTTCATCGAATTCCAAATCACAACTATACTATAGAAATTATCACTTCAAAAAATGTAAATGTTGATTATCATCAATGAATCATGAATCATCATCAAGAAAATGAGAATATCTTCTCATTTTGTTACTGTTGTTGAACTGGGTTTTTTTGCTAAAGTTATTCTTGTATCGCTCACCGTCAAGATCGATCTATAAGTGTATAATCAAAGGATCGAATCGATTTTGTGTCGAAAGCCTTAGCGTAAACTATGAAATAATTTCAGATGACGGCATCTACGACCAGACCAACATTAACATGAAACTGATTTTGGATGCTACCATCAGCGAGCTGTGGAGCAACAAGGAGAGGACGTAAGTCGTTGGAGTGAAATTACTTTTGGGATGGTGTGAATTAGATTTTATGAAACGAAAAAGAGGCGACTATTAAGAATATGTTTACAATTCACACGTGCTAGAAGTGAAACTTAACAAAAAACGAATACTTTCAGTCCAATTATTGATGTTTTGCTTTGCTTACATAAGCCGCCATTTTGCCGATGCTTCCTATCTCATTTTTTCCCATGTTAAAATGTGTGTCTCTTTTTCGTTTCCGTTTAATTTCATTTGCGCTTCATTTCCGTTTCATCGAATTCCAAATCTCAACGGTACTATAGAAGTTTTCACTTCAAAATAGCCCACTAAGGATTTATAACGGGGCCGATTATTTGAAACGATTCGCTCTCTCTTTTTCGTTCTGTCCTGCTTCAATAAATAAAAAAATTGTCGATCAATAGCTCTCTCTCTTTTTCTATCTCGCTCTCTCTGAGTGTATTTATCCTAATCTCTTAAAAATTAACCAGAAAACAAAGGAGACGGGGACTTCTAGGCCAAATTTGTATTAAGATTAAATATAGCTTAAAAAACCCGTTATTTTTTTAAATTATAATATTTAAAAAATCAGCTTAATTCACAATCTGGAAGATGAAATATCTAAAAAATAAGAAAATAAGATCAAAAATAAAATAGGTAATCGATAATTATAATCGATAGTATTAAGAATGTGTGCAAACAATTATATAAAAATATAAAAAAGCTTCTCATGAGATGATAATTTAAATCATTAAATAATTAAAACTATTACAAATAAATTAATCTACTGTGAAACAAGACATCTATCTATGTAATAAAGTGAAATCTCAAAATCAATTTGCATTTACAAAATCGATCATGAATCGATTTTGTAAATGAAAATCGATGTTCATCACTGCTCTATTTTTGTCTATGTTGACACTTGACAGCAGTGTTGCCATATGCACCGTAATTACGGTAGATTTGCCGTATTTTTGAAATTTATTTTAAAATCTGCCACCTACAGTAGTCATAAATTACGGTGTATGAAAGTTACCGTATTTTTCCTAACTATAATCGAAACTAGTATCCAGGCAATAAAGATGCTCTATGGCCGGCAGCACCGCCAGTCAAGTGTAAAATTGTACATGTCAATGTAATATCACCTACGTCTATCGTAGGTAAGTACCTACTTATTAGTTCCCTGCGTCTATCAGTCATAATCTATGGTATACAATTCTGCCAATTTAAACGAAAATTGAACCACAAACTTCTGTATCAATGGAAGAGCCGATTTCACCAATGTCGTATAAGTCTTAACCCCGGGATATGTAGTCAATTACTCGCGAGTAAGCCCATTTTACGTTTCACCAACAATTAACCTAGGGATAAAATCTATAAAAGGGATACCGCCGATTTCGGCCGAGGAAGCTGCTATTCGTAGATAAGTATTAAGTAGTGTCACTGTCTCTGCCACTAGTCACGGTCAACTCAACTGTCAAGAACGTATTATTCGAATAAATAAAAGAAAACGCAGCGGTATTGCGCAAGTATACGTCAAACTGTCTATTGGACTTCGGTGCATTACGCATTCATTCAATTCATTCGTTCAAAGTCGGAGAGTAGGTATGCGAGAGTAAGATAACGTGGTGAAACGAATTTGAAGTTAACCATCGCATAAATCGACAGAGTAAAGTTATACTGGTAAAGCTAGTTTATTTCTGTGTTGGTGAAATCGGCCCTTAATGAACGGTTCTATACAGAGTGTAATCGTTAAGTGTGCACAGGCGATTATTCCGTAACTATTACAGATATCAAAAAGCTTTAAACTGATATCGAAAGCACTTTACCTAATGAGTAAAATTACATTAATAATTTATTAAAAGAAAAACGAGAAAGATCCAAAAAAATTACATTAAACTCTCCCATACATTTAGTATGAGATAGTAGAAAGGTTTTACTTTATTTAAAGTGGAATAGTACCTACTTATTTTACCCTTATCATTTTGTAATTATTTATGATATGATATTGATGAATTTCAAGTAGATACACGTGTAGATTAATTATCTTACCACTTCAAATTAATAAATAAACCTTGTTTCAATATCGTATTGATTTGAACTGGCTGAAAAGCAACATATTAAATAAAAACAAAAAGAAAGATACTCTTTGGTGTTCGTTCTAAATTCAAATTGTTTATCGCGGGAGTAGGTACTATTCCACTTTAAATAAAGAAAGTAAAACCTTTCTACTATCTCATACTAAATGTATGGGAGAGTTTAATGTAATTTTTTGACGTGACAACGTCTTAAATTAGGTTAGCTGGGAGTCACTTATGAAAAATAGTAACGCTCGGTAACGTTACGATGAGTCACCGAACGAGAGAGAGGCCCGCCGAATGCCTTGCGTCTCTCTCCCACTCAACTATGATCGGTCTGTCGCGCGCGCAGCACTAGAGAATTAGGCGCATTGAATCGGCGCGTTAAGTTTAAGTTTACATGTACAATGTTTTAGTAAACAAAATATATTTCTATAGTTAAAATTTGTGCAATTCTTATTTTCATTCAATTCCTTGTTCCTATTGCGCAATTTAATTATATTCATATCAATAAATATTCTACCGAGAAAAAGACGTTGTCACGTAAAATCTTCGCCCGTAAAACCGACTTTACAGGCAACCATTTTTGTATATTTCTCGTTTAATTTTTAATAAATTATTATTGTCATTTTACTTATTGGGTAAAGTGCTTTCGATATGAGTTTAAAGTTTTTTGATATCTGTAATAGTTACGGAATAATCGCCTGTGCACACTTAACGATTACACTCTGTATACAAAAAATGTCTTCAATTATTGAAAGTGAATCAGAATTAATGAAAGTTAACTAAATATTGTTTGCATGTTCCTTTTTTTGTCACTAGTAAAAAAGTAAAAGCCGTCAAGTAGAAAAAATGTCTACCGTAAATCTACCGTATTTCTTTAAGCTGGAACACCGTATTTCTGGTAATTTTGACCCACTGTGCACCGTTTTATTGTGTAATCCATCTGGCAACACTGCTTGACAGTGAGTCACAGAGTCAGTGACAGAAGTCCTGCCTGCCAGTGCCTGCCTATAATCAATCAATGGATCTCTCTCTCTCTGTCATCACTCGTCGTTAGTCGTTGTCGTGTTAATTGCGTTTGCGACTTTTCGTTTTGAGTGTGCTTTCCATTGTATTGATATCTATTCCTCGACCACTGCTTTTTTCTACGGACTTCTGATCTTGCCTAACTTGTATTGTACGACCCTTGCTATCACATATTATTTTGTTATTTTCGTTATTTTGGATTTATTGACCGGCTTATCGATTGGATATTGACAGTTGACACCATGGATCGTTGTGTAAACTGTGGTATAGCAACTAGTAGTTGTAATACCATAGGTCATCGAGTATTAGATGATGAAATGACTTTGTCAGTGATTCGTCGATGGCGTGCACCACAGCCTGTAAGTACTCTTATTTATTAGCTAACTGGCACCTACCATGCTCTATAGGATTCCTTACATTGTTTATTATCAACCTTATACTTAAAAGTGAATTATACTTTTTGAAAAGGTAGATAAAGATTGTTAACATATAGTTTACTAAATACTGAAATGGATTGAGTAGCATCATCAGCCTATTAACATCCAACTGCTGGACGCAGGCCTCCTCTCTAGGAGAGAGGGATTCCGAGCAAAGACCCACCAAACTGCTCCAATGCGGTTTGGCGAAAGTATATTTTTCAGTGGTCTTGATTTCGTGAAATAAAAAACTTTTTTCATATTTCAGGTAAACAACCGTGACCATGTTTGCCAAGCTTGCTGGGAGTTGGCACAAAGACCAACAGCTGTTGATCAGCCAAGGCAACTTGGCCACCGTAATGTTTGCCTCCGCTGTGGTCGCTCTCTTGCATCACGAGTCAGTCATCTGCTTCACACTGGCTCAACTCGTGAACTGAGAATTTATAATGTGATACAAGAGTGGATTATACCTCGAACTGTAAGTTAAAACAATGTTCATTGTTACTTATGCATGCCACATAGATCACTACGTCCTGGGTTCATGGGTTGGGCTGTGAAATGATACCTACTGAGTTTTTCTTTCTTCTAAGAATTTGTAACTCTAAGAAATTAAATTTCTTAGAAGACTACTATAAGGAGGGTGGTCCTTTAGTGAGCTGTCAATAGGTTGATAATGATGTGGTATGTTTATTGCAGATAGAACAAGCAAGTCACATATGTCATAATTGTTGGGTGGCTGCTGACAGAGCTGCTGTCCATATGGTCTCAGGTCCGTCAACTACCTCGCAAGGAAGCTCCCGTGAAGAAACACAGACACCGGCACAAGATCTTCTCACTGAGCCTCCTGCCAGCCAGCCTGAAGAAATTCGAAACAGTCAAGCCGAACCTACTATTATACTATCAGAATTTATGAGAGCTGTTGAAACAGAAAGTAGGTGCTTTATTCAAGGATGCCTGAGAACAGAGAGGTACAGAGTTCCGCTGTCTGCTAGAAAAATGTTGCTCAATCGTTACAAATATTATGTCCCTGAGAATAATCGTCTATGTGATCAACATTTAGTTCTTGAAGCCTGGGATTTTCTTGATAGTTTGAGATCCAATTACGTACAGTCTTTTACTGCAAAGCACATCCATGACATGATGTCCTTAAAAGAAGTTATTGATTGTGGATTACTACATTTTGAAAACATAGATAATATGGAAGATCATATTGTGCATACATGGGTTGGGTTAAACAAAACACAGTTCCGTCAAATGTTCAATGAAGTGCCTCAATTGTTAGAAATACCAAGAGCATCCCTAGCTTTAGCGGCATATTTAATGAAAATGAGAACTGGGGATTCCGATGAAAGATTGTCAACCTTATTAAGAGTTTCGAGGAGAACCCTAAAGAAGTGGATTCAACGAGTGAGAGAACTACTCACCGAGACATCTAGGCTTAGATAGGCTTAGATAAATAGGCAGCAAATAATAGATAAAAATCTTTCAATACCAAGTGCATTGTTTGGGAACTATGGAGGAGTTGATAGGCCCATTGTAATATTTGATGGAACATATTGTTTTATTGAAAAGAGTTTAAATTATTTATATCAAAAAAGAACTTACAGCCTGCATAAGTTTAGAAATCTAGTGAACCCTTTTTAATGGTATGTAGTGATGGACATATAATTGATGTTCTGGGACCCTACCCTGCCACTACCTCAGATGCTGACAAAATGAAAAAAGAATTTTTAAATAGAAGGCCTTAAGTGAATACTTTCTTCGAGGTGATTCTTTTATATTGAATAGGGGCTTCCTTGATTCGTTACCCTTGTTGCAGCAGTGTGGATATAGAACTTACGTGCCTGCTTCTTTAGAGGAGGGTGAAACACAACTATCTACTAGTGCAGCAAATAAATCGAGAGCAGTCACCATATGCCGTTGGGTTGTAGAAGTTGTTAATGGCAAATTCAAAAGAGTTTTTCAACTATTACGGCAAAATTATATTCATGTAGCAAGTAAAAGTTTTATGAAAGATTTTAAGATGGCAGCTGCTCTGTTAAACAGTTTTCACCCCCCTATAGTTGATCGTGTAGATGCTGGGGAAATATTATAACAAATAAATATTAATATGAATACAGAAAGTGAATTAGCAGGTTTTATTATAAGGGATAACTATAACAGGCGACAGTCGTAGGTCTAATTTAGAAGCTATTACTGTACAAAATGATAATTTAAATGATTTTCCCCAGCTTACAGAGAGTGAACTAATAGGGTATTTGACTACAATGAAAATATAGATCAAACTGTTGTTAGCTTAAAAGTATATATGTTTTTAAACCAATTTAGCCTACACATTATTTTAAAATTATTTGGATTTTTATTAAAAATCGATAATAAAATGATGAATTTTTCGTGTTTGATCACGTGATCGAAAACGCGATTTGGCTGAATGACGTCACTTGCTAGTACTGCTTACTATACGCAATGACAGCATTGACAGCTTAGTATGGTTATTTGACCAGGTGACGTCATAACCTATTTAAAATGGCGTATTAGCGTTTTGGCGGCTTTTTTGTTCATTTAAACTTTGATGGTGATTTTCGTAGAAAATAGAGATATTTACAAAGAATTGAGCGAACTGTATAATGTATTATGTTATATTGAACAATTTGAGTTATTTTTCTAAAAGGTGTCAAATACCCTATTCTTATCTCATTAGGTATATATCAAATAAAGCAGGCACGATCTTATTATGGCGAGCATTTAAGGGGTAACGATGGATGGATGGATGGATTTCACAGACCACTTGTAATAGAAGTGTGCAGGGAGGTCAGCCGTAGCCTACTTCGAGAGGTCAGATTCAAATACCTCGTGGTTACTTCGGGGACGCATACAATCAAGACATATAAGTCGAATAACTTATTTTGTTTATATTTTATTTGACAGCTCTTGCAGAGGTAGAGAAGCAATACTCAAATATTATTGTAACTGCATTGTAGGCAAACGAACTGTAGGCTGCGGCGCCCATGTAATGTCTATTACATGGTACCTTAGTCGGGCTAGGTCTAAGACAATATAGTACCACAAGCGCAATTCTTAGACGATATTTTAATAATAATTGAAGAGGAATAAAAATCAATTCCTTCAAATCAGTTTCCTTAAGAAGAGTGATGTTCACGTGATTAATACTAGGAACAAGGCTAAACTGACTGTACCAAACTTCAGACTTTGTAAAACTGGTGGCTCGTTCATGGGTAGTTGTATTAAAATCTATAATAAAATTCCGTTCGAATTGACGGAAATGCCATACTGTAAATTTAAAAATCATGTCAAAGGCATTCTTATGACGAAAGGTTATTACAAACTTGATGATTATTTTAAAGATAAAAATGCTTGGACATGAGTTTGATATTCTAACTAGTAAGTAGTAATAAAGTGCTATCTGTAATGTGAGTAGCAGAAAAAGCTTCTTGGAAGTTTCTTGCCGCTTCTTCTTCCAAGACTACTCACGGTAGGGATTTGTGGAAGCGATGGCGTAGATTGACTTTCGAAAAGTGTTTGTAAAAAACCAACTTCGAATAAAATTTCATTTCATTTCAATAAAAAAAGTGTTTTTTATTTTACCACTTCTTTACCCTTATGATCTCATCAGTCATTTACGTTTTATCATCCTCCCATTCTAAAAGTTTTTTTTTTATTTACTACAAGTTAGTCGACACCAAGTGTGCTTGCAGTCAACACCTAATGGTAAGTGATGACGCAATCTAAGACGGAAGGGGGCTAACTTGTTAGGCGTAGGATAAAATCGCCCTTTAGGTTTCTGCCCGACGCCATACCAGGTAAAAAATCTCAATCGGCCCAGCCGGGAATCGCACCCAGAAACTCCGTCTTATAAATCCACCGCGCATACCGCTGCGCCACGGACGCCGTCAAAATATTAATGTTCTATGTCTAAGAATAAAATACTCGAACTTCAAAAATCAGCTGTTCAGTATATAGGTAGTCTCATATTATAACCTCACTTTTACTAAATCTCGTTTATCTCTACTCCCAGATTGACAAATTCCGTTTTATTTTCAATTAAAGGTTAATAATATAATAGCTATTAATTGGCACTACTTTCATCTTTTTACAATCAGGCCCAAGATTGTATGAAAGTGTACCAGTCTCCTTTCACCTTTATCGCGTTTGAACTCACACTCATTTTTTTTTTAATTGTTTGTATGAATATTCTCTCCATTTTTAGAGTTCCGTACCCAAAGCCAAGATTTTTATTACAGATTCACGTTATCCGGCTCCGAGTTGCCGTATTTCTTTCACTGGTGGTCCAAACGAGACGGGACAGGTAACCTTGATAATTGATAATATTTAACCTTTCTTTGTTAACCTGTGTATTTAACCTTCTGTAATCCGGACACAGTCACCCGATTTTTTTTCCAATGCTGTCCTCTTTAGACCAATTCAAACTCCAATTCTTCTTCAAAAACGTCTCTCTTAAGATACAATTGAAGAATTTTTTTGTCGTAATTGGCACAGCGTGTAATACCCGACTGTCGTGTCTCCAGTCCACAGGATGGTATACCAGCTGCTCAGGCAAGGAAGGCTATTCTTCGTGGGGGGAGGATGGGGGATGCCAGACGAGGCCAGCACCAGTTACCAGGGAATCATCGACCAGTTCACTTACGCATTAAGGTGACTGGATCGGGCAAGGATTTTTTTGATTAATTATTAACTTACGATTCTAAACTTAACTCATCGCGGATTGTGCACATTTTTATTATTATGGGTCGTGGTGGGTGGGTTCATAAGTGCAGACGATCCATGCAACTAGATCGAAATATCGGCGTTTCAAAATACATATCGTGAGTACCCGTATAATAATAATAATTATTATAACTGTTTTCCGCAAAATAGTTTTGTTACTCTGGACTCTACAATCGCTCTTACAATAGTCAGCATAAACTTAATAGAGCATAGATGCTGCGCCTTCTGTTGTCCAAATCGAATACTATGACACCGTTCAATAACTTGGGGTAAGCTTGAGAGCGTTCCTTGTAGTTCACACACGAGCTCATAGATGGCGTGAGGCGTAAAACTCAAAAACATAGTTATCTGTCCTTTTCTTTTTATATCGCTTTCTTTGTTTTTGTAGAAAACTGAACGGATCGTTCCTCGAATGCGGGCGCCCCCTAGTGGCGTGGCAGGCGGACAACTTCGGCCATTCCCGCGAGGTCACGTCCCTGCTAGCGCAGATGGGCTTCGACGGGCTGTTCATCAACCCAATCAGCATAGAGGATGAGCTGGTTCGGATGCAGAATAAGAGTTTGGAGTTCTTGTGGAGAGGCAGCGATGATATAGGTTAGAGAATTATTCGTACAGCGGCGTGTGAGACTTTTTAATAAATAAAAATGTAGTTTGTTCGTGAGTATGAGGACTGGGACAGGGACTGTTAGTGAAAGTTAGTCCTGTTAATAGTTTGTAGTAAGTCTCGTTATAATTCGGCCACAGTTGTGTTGCTACCCTTGAGGACTTAATATTTCCGTTTAAACAATATACTTCGCTTCAACCCCATTAATGGCCCAATACTGAGCACGGGTCTCTCCTCATACCCGAGGAGGCCTAGAGCATACTCCACCACGCTGCTCCAGTGCGGATTGGTGGAGGGGTTAGTGGTTGGTTAGTTAAACAATACACAATTACTATTTAAAGAATATCACCGCTGAAAAAGCTGTAACATAAGCTCAAAGAATAAAGTAAGACGTTATTCTCTGTCAGGCAGTGAAACGGACCTGTTCACGCACAAGCTGTTCGACGGCTACTGGACGCCGCCCGGCTTCTGCTTCAGCAGCATATGCGGAGACCCTCTCATAATCACCTCCGACTCAGTCTTCAAGAATATCGATGAACGGGTGAGCAGCAATTGTTAGGTTAGGCCAGAGATGCGATCCAGAGGCGGACTATGGCCTGTACCGCTCATAGTTAGAAGAAACCCGTGCCCAAAAGTGGGATAGATATGGGTTATTAAGAAGAAAGAAGGATTTTTGACGTGACACAGTTCATTTCAGTTTTAAGGAGCATATTGACTGTCTCACATACAGGAGATAAAAAGGATTACTATTTAAGAATAAGACAGCACTGTACAAAAAGAAGGAGATATCATACCTGTACAAGGATTTGTGTACGTTCTAAGCGTAATATGGCGCAGAGGTGCATACTAAGGATTGCAACCGTCATTGTCTTACTCCAATTTTAATAAAATAAGGAATAAGTTTCATCACTAACACATCAACCCGGTCGGGATTGGCGACAAATGCTATCGGGCCCGGCCGGGTTGAGAAACATACCGGGTTGCAATCTCTAGTGCATACAAAAACAATCCCCATTGGTGATTTCCCATCCAAATTTGAAGATAACTTACTGTCCCTTATGTATATTGGTACAGGGTCGACAATCGTGTGTTGCAGGTGTCGTTGTTCTTGAAGTCGATGGTGACGCGCCAGGCGCCCAACTACGGGACCCAGCAGGTGATGGTGATGATGGGCCACCGGCTGGGCTACCACGACGCGAAGATGTGGTTCGCCAACATCGATAAACTCATCGCGTGGGTACTTGTTTATCTGTACATATAATAATAATAATTAATAGTTAAAAAAATCAAAATGCGTGCAATTCACACGTGCTAGAAGTGCAACTTCACAACGAAAACTGTCAGTCCAATTGATGTTTTTGTTTTGCTTACGTCAGCCGCCATTTTGCCGATGCTTCATTCGCGTCATTTCCGTTTCAACGAATTCCAAATCACAACGTTACTAAAGAAGTATTCACTTCAAAAAAACTAAAAACTCGCTTTTTAATGCTAAAAGTTATTTAGTCATAGTACTGTTAACCGTTGAGGAGTGCCTTTTCTGGAGGCAATCCTGAGCGTAGTATCCAGCTCTGCTTAGTATCCAATTGCATCATCTGAACTAAACGCGGTTTCCAAGTTTCAGCTCAATCGGACTTTAGGACATTACGCAAATGCCCGCCAAGAACGCTCTAACTGCCGTGTCTCGAAAGGCGCTGTAATTGTAATCTGTAATCACGCTTACATTTTGCCCATCTGGAAGAGGGACGTGAGGCCGTGTCGGGAGTATACGGCCGTGGGTTTACCGTGAAACGAAATTCGAAATTTATAGTCTATTGTTTCAGTGGTGTTAACGAGAGAGGTCACTCGGTGTCGCCCGCCGTGTATCTCCACTACTCCACGCCCGCGTGTTACCTGAAGGCAGTCCACGCATCTAAGTATTCAATGTTTTTTTCCTTCTCAGTTCCAGGTTGTCTGGAAGAAATCACCGCGATAAGACAATCCCCCCGATGAAAAATCCCCCCCCCTAACTATCCGCTGGTATAGTCAGAAAGAACGATGTGTCACTAGTTTTTTTAGATACCTATGGTGGATCTTTTAGACCCGCCCTACCCTAGGTATTTTAAATACACCTGTAGTGTTTGGTTATCTATATATACATAGATATACTCTGTCTCGGGCGCACGTCACACAGACTGTCATGGCGGTAACACCAGAGTCGTGGGCGAGATTGACGTGTCATTGTTGTGTGTGCGTGTGTGAGCGAGCCAGTGTGTTCATTAGTGACAGGCTGACAGGTCCTACAACACCTATGAACGTCAATTCTTTGCATTTACCACCGTTTCGCAAAGGTTTCCTTCGCTTTTGTTTTTAAATTGACTTGATTAATTTGATTGTGTTCGTAACTATGATTGAAATAAATCCGTTCAGCTGTTTGAAGAAATACGAGCAACTTAGACTGGTGTGATCAATTCAAAATTATGTATCCTGTGACTTTAATGATATTATGATAGTCTGGACACCCTGAGCTGATATGGCAAATACTACGGGTGGTCATCGAGGGGTTCAAAGACACTTATTAATATGACGTTCATGTCTGCTCAAATCTGACGACAGGATGTCCTTCCAGCCCAGTGTTGCAGACGAAGCAAGACGACTTCTTCCCGTTCGCGTACGACCGGTACACCCACGCCACCGGGATGTACAGTTCACGACCGACCATCAAATACATGGTCCGTGAGGGGAATGTATACTTGCAGGTATTCAACAGGGCCAAAAATTTCATAAAATACGTTGAAATCACTTACTACACAAGTAATAAGGCATAGATTCTCCGAAGCGAAGCGACCGCAGTGACTAGTAAATATTTTTGTAACACTTTTAATATTGAAGTGAAACGTCTGTAGCCGCACTGAGAGTAAAAATTCAAGGTTGTGACACACAAGTTAGGGCGTTGAACTCGTTGCGCGTGCTTCGTAGATCTACTCTGTGTTGAGTCGTCGCTACTCATCAATAGCGCATACTTATTTATATATTTACTCAGTATTATATGTCATTCTTTGTACACATCATTTGAATACAAATACACAATACATTTAAAACAATATGAATTTAACTATCCAAACGTTGAGAAGTTCAAATATACTCGTAGGTTCAAAACTTCAAACTACAAACGTTTTATTTATATATTCAGATGGCAAAACAACTGCAAGTTCTGGCCCGGCTCGGGAACAACGACAATATCTTTGAAGAATTCAATTGGATCATGGGTATCAAACTTTTTGTTTTAAACATGGATCCCGATTTGTTTTCAGTAGGAGTTCGAACATTCACGGCATTATGCTGTAGTCTCGGTCTCATTTCCCGCTTTTTGACCGAATACAAATAACATTGTGACTATTCAAATGGATCTTTTATTGGGTATTTCTTTCCATGTAGTGTAAGCTTGTAAGGGCGCGTTCACATAGGACGTCCGTTTTACTGGATCCGGAATACTGGATGAAAATAGCGTATGTAGTTGTGTAAGCGATTTCACACAGAATCCAGTATACCGGATCCAGTAAAAAATCCCACACACAACGGTAATACTGACCCGTTAAAACAGATCCAGTAAAACGGACGTCCTATGTGAACGCGCCCTAAGAGTTACTTGTAGTTCATAGACCAGCTCATGTTCATTTTACGAAATCGCAAAAAAGTGCTATCTCTTTCTCAAAAACTATTCCTCGGACGCATGTGTACTGCCAAAGTGCAACCAAACTGAAATAAAGGACGTTTTACGTCTAAAGGTTCGTTTACATACCCCAGGTGTTCTGCAAGACCACAACGTGTTGTCGGGGGCTATGAGGATCCACGTTAAGAATTACTACAGCAATAAGATCTACCTAGCCGTGCAGTCGTCGATGGCGCTGCTCGGACAAGCATTCAAGTAATATTTATATTCATAACGGCTATCGAAGTTTTGTATACCTCTTGCATATCCTATTAATATTATAAATGCGAAAGTTTCTATGGATGTATGAATGTTTGTTGCTCTTTCACACAAAAAGTACCGAATGGATTTTGCTGAAACTTTACAATAATATAGCTTACACATCAGAATAACACATAGGTTATAATTTATAAAGATATAGTGTGAATTATTAAAAATATATAACTAAATCTTTGCAAACCGAAGTACTTAAGTTTCCCGAAGCGAAGCGAGGGCGGTCGCTAGTAGGTACATAATAATAATTATAAAGTCTGAGCGCGGCCGCTGTCCATCACACCTCGCCGACAGGGAGGTCTCTCTTTGCTAAATATAATTCGATAGCATCTCATATTTTATTATCATCATCTCTCGTTTTGACTAATTTTAATTAGTTAGCTTAATGTATTCCAGTAAACTGCGAGGGAGTTCCGCGAAGGTGTTCTACAGATGTTCGTTTAACGTCTCCAGCTGTAATGTTTTAGCTGCTTCCAGGTCTTCTGTAAGTACATTAGGAAGTTACCAAACAATTAGCTATTAATGTCATACAAGACTATCCTATAATTTGATGTGTTTGGAAACCTAAAAACACGATGTATTATGCTAAGTTAATTATTGTGCAAAGCAATTTTAGTCGCTGTGCAGTTAACCGTTGAGGAGTTTGGAGCAATCCTTGGAGCAATCCTGAGTGATCCGGTCTAGCTTTTCTCAAAATGTCAAGTCCGTAGAAAAAGAGGAAGTAGGTAGCTCTAATTCAACATTGCAAGTTAATTAGAAGCTTGTAAAAACACTTTTTATAAGTAGGTACCTATAGCTCATTTAAAAATAACCTCACTTACCTCTCAGATACTAACTTACGTTTATTTGCTGACCAATTGTAAAATAATTTAATAACTTCTTTCATTTTTAGATAGTTATCTACAATCCTCTGGGCTGGCCGGTGTCCGCACCGGTAAGGTTGCCGGTGAGGAAACAAAGTTATGTAGTCTATGACCCCAAAGGTAATGTTACTTTAATTCCGTTTTTTTTTTCGTCGGCGAGAGAGCCAATTCTTTTTTTTCTTCTCTCTGCTTTCCTGATCACCAACGCATCGGTGACAGGTTTAGTTAGAGTTCCTGAAATCCGTGGACGACTGTAACTAAGTGGTCGTTAGTCGGTGGTTATTTACAAAAAACTAACTTTTTACGTAATATAAGTTAATGCTTGACTACATGGTAAGCAGCGAAGTAGTATTGGGTGTTAAAACGCACTACTTAGAAGCCTAGTGTACTCTCGACTTGAAGCCACATTGTAATCCAACTGGTACACCGTCTCACTTACTAACTTAGGTCTCCTCCAAAGGGAGTGAAAGGGGATGAAAAGAGTGCCGGGTTCGATTATAGACCAGGACGGATATTTATGTGTCAGGTGGTGAACGTTTTCTTTTTGTGTTATTTGTGTTGTCCATACTAGCACATGCTGCACAGGCGACCCTAGTGAGAGGATTCTTAATTTCTTACTCTCATGCTTATGAGCATTCATTTATTAATGTATAAATCGTTGTACGTTAGTAACTGCAGATTTGTGTAGTTATTTAACCCAACGCTATCATGTATAATCTACATTAATTGCAGGAGAAATGGTAAAAACAGCAATGATGAAAATTCCAACACCAGTGGTGTCAATCCCAGAAAGAGACAGTTTAGCTGATCATGAGCTTGTGTTCATAGCTACCGACATCCCACCTTTGGGCTTGAGGTCATATTACATCGAGCGAATGGTCAAAAAACGCGTGAAGAAATCACTGATAAAAAAGCTGAAGAAGAACAGACAATCGAAGTATTATATTCGTCAGACAAATCAATACCCAATAGAAAACCAAACATTCTTCGCAGATGATGACGATTATTATGAATATTATGATGAAAGTGCAACTGAGCGAGTTGATAAAATTCAAGTTGGAAATATACCTAAAGTAAACAATTATAAAAATTTCAGCGACGTACTAACGCCGAAACCGAGGAAGGTTGTTGTAACTACGGATAATTTTAAAGATGTCACCGAAAGTGCAACTCCTAAACATATCTACGCGACTACAGAGAACTATGGCTTTGTTAACAGAAAAATGATCCAAACGAATATAAACGACTATGAAACGTTCACAGAAAGAACAATAACAGCCTCTCGAACAACTACTCGTGCTACAGTTACACGCACTAAACCTAAAACTACCATTTCAACTACTAGACCAAGGACCGAACCTACTCACACTACAACTGTTGCAGCAAAAGTCAATGTTGAAAATTCGACAGTTGCGGAAATCAGTGAAAATGAAGATGTACTAAGTGAAGATTATCGCAAATACGTACACTACTACGAAGAATCCAAAGATCAGTTTATAGAAAATAAGGTAAAATCCTCCTGTAAAATAAGTTAAACTGTGCAGATAAATTGAACGTGTATGTTGCACAACTTAACATGTATGTCTACTACGTAGGTCAAGTTTACTGTACATGCAAACCTGTCAGGTGTACGCTAGGGAGCCAAACAAAAAATCCTCCTACTCTAAGCTCACTAACAATTCTGTATTATTTCAGCACATAAAGATCTCGCTAGACCCTTCTACGCACAAAGTTGCAAGCATAGTTCTCTCCAACGGCGTAAACACATCTTTGGATATTCAATTCTATTACTATGTATCTGATGATCCAGTTAAATTGAAAAATGAGAAAAAACCACCAGGAGCATATATATTTAGACCAATTGATATGTCTCCTGAACCAATTATTGATTTCGTTGACACTAAAGTATTCAAAAGTGATGTAGTTAATGAAATCCATTGTAGATATTCAGATTACGCATCTTATGTGGTTAAATTGTATGAAGACAGTCCTGTGGTTGAAGTAGATTGGGTAGTAGGACCAGTGCCTGTCGATGATGAGTTAGGGAAAGATGTTTTTATAAGATACACAACTGATTTGGTTAATGATGGAGTGTTTTATACTGACGCGAATGGACGACAAACTATTAAACGAATGAGGCACATGAGAGCGACGTACGAGCCTGCTAATTTGGACCCTATTTCAGGTGACGAAATGTTATATCTAATTAATCTTATTCTAATTCTATTCTAACAAATAACATTCTTAATAACACCGTCTGCTAACCGGACTAACCATCCTAGTCCCGATGTGAGTCTTGTTCTGTGTCGGTCACAGTTGTCATGGGTGGAGCTGCAGTCTCGTTTGCTATCTTAAAAATAAATAGGTTACATTTTTTGGAAAACTTAATAAAGGAGATATTTTTATGGAAACCACTCACCTTTGGATGATACCCGATGTATTTGTAACTTGTATACATTATAGCGTCGATCTTAAGTGATCGACAAAGTTAAGCAACAGCGGGCGCAGCCGGTAGTTGGATGTGTGACCGCTAGTGGCAAAAAAATCTTGGGCGCTTCCGTGCTTCGGAGGGCACGTAAAACCGTCGGTCCCGATTGTTACCACTTGATAACAGTCGTTAAGCCGTGTCGGATGCATGCGGTCGGCCAAAAAAATTCTGACACTTGGGTGGGCCACTAACCCCTCCACCAATCCGTAATAAAGCAGCGTGGTGGAGTATGCCTTAGGCCTCCTCAGGTATAAGACCCGTGCTCAGTAGTGGTCCATTAATTGGTTGAAGCCACCACACATTATATCCCATAAAACTGATCGATTCCTATTTTTGTAGTTAATTATTGTAAATCACTTCATTCGTAATTAAAGCGGTCAAGTAAGTGTCGGATTCGCACATTCTGAGAAAATTTCATGTGCGTACCTATTTCCGATAACGAGATACAACTCTGTGAAAGACAACAGAGGCATATTAATAGGGTCATTAAAATATCATTACAGGAAATATATATCCAGTAACTTCAAGAATTTACATTGAAGATTTGAACAAGAACTTAAGGCTGTCAATTTTCAACGACAGATCACAAGGAGGCACTTGTTTATACGATGGCGCGGTTGATCTAATTGTACATCGTCGAATCCTTACTGATGATACTGGGATTCAATCGTATCTGAATGAAACTATTAACGGACAAGGAATTATCGTTAGAGGAAAGCATTATCTATACTTGACTAAAGCTAACTTCAAACCTTATAAAGTGTTTGAAAAGAAATTCGCTAAGGAAATAGAATTAATGCCACAAATATTCGCCACTAAAGAAGTGCCCGTTAAAGACAAATGGTTGAAGTTTAAAAATGAAGTGTTTGCTCTAAAAAATAAGCTTCCTATCGGCGTTCATATTTTAACCCTGGAAAAATGGAATGATGATACCATTTTGATTAGAATTGAAAATTATTTAGAAAAGGTTGATGTAGTTAAACATGGCATCAAAAAAGTGTTTCTCAAAGACCTGTTTCATAATATAAAAGTCAAAAGTGTTAAAGAAACAACTTTAGGAGCGAACATTTGGCTGGAGAATTGGACGCCGCTTCAATGGAATAAAACAAATAATTTCTTTAGGAATTTCAATGATTATTATGGAAGTGTTAAAGTAGAGTACAGCGAAGATGAAGGGTTGAAAGCCTTTGAAGACGTGGTCTTAGAAGATGGCATAACATTAACCCCGCAACAGATAAGAACTTTTGTTGTTTGGTATAATTATATTGATGATTAAAATAAAAAAAAATGTTTATAACTAAAAGTTATGCATACAATTGAAATGCATGCATATGTTTAAACTAAAATTGGTGCAAATGCATATTATGTTCAATCTACAATTAGTTACTTCCCAAATTGCCATTATTTCCCGTGAAAACGCCCAATTTATTACTTGGTCCGATATAAAAATTTGCGACAGCATATATCTAACTGTTATATTTACGTCACAATAACAATTTTTATGTCTTATAATGAATTTGGTACTAAGCCATTGTATCCCGAAGCGAAACGAGGGCGGATTTACTAGTAATTAAACAACAAACATACAGAATACTTGTTTATTACATACGTACATCTAAGTGCAATATTTTTGGCAATACGTGAATACATATACAATGTTACGCTACTATATCATAGTCCACTACAAACGTCCTAATCTGCTTCGCTTTAAGCTTAATCTTCAAGCCATTATCCTCTGCAACCTCTAAATCATCTCTAGCTTTATTGATAGTATTAAAATTATCATATGCATCATTAAATCGTTCTACAAAGTCATTCTGAGTATTCCACGTCCATTTATTATAATCTTCCATCCATTGGTTAGCAGCAAGTGTAGTTTCTTTAATCGCTTTTATGTTTAAACCACTAAATATTTTCGTTAGATCAACTTCTACAGTCGAATTTGATGTTTTGTCCATATAGTTCTCTAAGCGAAGCAATAGTTTAGTACCCCATGGTTCTAATGTGAGCAAATGTACTCCTGACGGCAATGCTTCTTTCATTGCTTTAAAGCAGTTTTCTAAATTCAACCAGTCTTTATATTCCATTGTTGTTTTAGATACAAATATTTGGGGCTGCAGATGCAATTGCAGCACCTGTCTTCTTTCGCTCAGAAGTCCATTGTAATCATTCGGATCATGAATCATCAGTCTATGTCTGCCGCGCATCACTAATCCTTTCCCATTTGCTGTTTCATTCAACGCTTCTCCTACTCCGAACGCGTCATCGTGTAAAAGTCTTCTATGAAGCATTAACTCAATATTACCTTCAACTAGTGACGTACCACCTTGTGATCTATCAGTCAAAACTGACACTCTATTTTGATTGTCTTTGATAAATATTCTATTAGTAACTGGGTAATAGTTCCCAGCTACAGGTTCTTCGATAGTTACATTCCATTGCGGTCTTTCATTAAGTTTCCGTTTTAACATTTGTCTACCATTAGAATCAGTGTAGAAAATTCCGTTGTTAACAACATTCGTTTCATATCTTACTATATATTCCTTACCTACATTATCATCAATTGGAATAGGTCCTACTACGAAATCGACCTCAAAAAATGGTAGTCCTGCGTAAATTCTAACACTCAAAGCAGCATTTTCCAACTCAGTTCTTACTTCTTGAACAACTTTTCCATTGATATGAAGTGTGTTTTTATAAGGTACTGCTATGGGTGATGTCGTTTTTGGACGGAAGATATACGCGCCAGAAGATCTTTGTGTGGTATTGGAGTTATCACCGACGCAACCGGTCCAATAGTACATTTTAATTTTAACGTTAAGCGTTCTATCGGGCAAGATGACGTGTGTGAGCTCGCCTGTTGTTTTGTCGAAACGGAGTTTCATGTACTGGGGAAAAAGAAAAGTAGAGATGTCATTTAAAATATTTTTATGTTCAAATGCGTATGGATATGCTCCCAAAACGGAGTGGGGTATACACCACCACCCATAAATGCCTTACATCACACAGGCCAAGTACGGACTTGTTAATTTTAAATAAATTTCAGAATAACAGAGAAATTAGGCAGGTTTACTCACGAAATTTTGCTTTAAAAATCAATTGATAACTCATTTGTGAATTATGTACAATATTTGAAAAATTTGAAAGTCCAATTAAAGTAATAAACAATGGTTAAAAATAATCTCACCTCATTCTCCAAATAAAACTCATCTAGTCTTTCGACAATCCTCGGATCATCTGACAGCATTCTCATTTCTTCATCATTCATCGCCGGGAAATGTAGATTCTTTTCCACATTAATTCTTTTCTTCCCTTTCAGTTCCTTCTCTGTATTTCTAACTAACAATTCAAATTCTTTAGCATTTTCATCTAATCCATCCTTACCATCCTTAAGCATGTCAAAATCTTTGTCGGAACTATACGTTACTTCATCGAACAGATTTCTAGCTCCTTTATTAATACGTACAGGTATTTTCTCAGCAACAAGTGTTTTCAAATTAAGCTCTTTCAATTCTTCATCTTCAATATTTTTAATGTCTACATACGGTTTTTCCTTGATATCCTTCCAATAATCATTGACATTAGTATAAAAATCGTTCTGTCGTTTCTTATCCATATCTGAGTAAGCGACATCCCTTTTTGATTTGTTAACCTTTTTAATATAGAAGGATTTGACTCCCAGACCGTGCAATTTAGCGATAAAAACAATTTCATGTGTCGCACTCGATTTCCTTGTCGGTATATTGAGAACGGCTCCTGGTATTTCTATCACTTGAGAATCAATTTGGGCTCCTGAAAAAATCATCATTAATTTTATGTATAAAAAAATCGGAGGCAGTCATCAGGACTACCGACAGAAAACTTAAAACTATAGAAAATACAATAAACTCATTACAATAGTATGTAAGTAAGCAGACCGCTGCGCACCGGTCCGGCGCACTACGTCACAGCATGTCGGTGACACCAACCCATAAGATTTTCCCCTACCAAAAAGTGCCCAACGCGGCTCAAGAAGTTTTCACTTTAAAAATATTATTGTCTCTTTAAGGTTATTGGGGCAATACAATACAGCCCCCATCGAATGCCGGCAGAACTGTGTCGTAAGAGGCGACACAAACCGGAAATGAATATATCATCAGTATTATTATTAAGTCACTCATATTACTACTGATATTATCTTTCCTTGCTGTCTACGACCCTCTTGGTTAAATCGGAACGTCTTTCTGTTCAGAGTCAGTTTTTTGACGTGACAACGTCTTATAATTCGGTGGCACGCATGAAAAAACATGACTCATGCGTTACCGTCGTTACCGTTGGTGAATTATTATACCAGCGCCATCTATGTATTGTGCAGTGAACAATTATTCATTAAGTTCGATTGGGCCCATTTATCGATGGAGGAAGGCTGGCTGAGCTGCTAGTTCACTCGCAGTACACTAGATGGCGTTGAGTAGTGGGGCGCTATAATTCTGAATCACGATGTAGGATGTATAAGTATCCAGCATTCATTTTTAATAAAAGACTTAACTTGTATTGAGAAAAGAAAAGTGTTCTTTTATTGTGCTTGCCTACTCATTCAAAGGAAATTATTTTCTTAAGACGTTGTCACGTTCAACTATCGTCAGTAAACCGACTTTACAGACAACCAATTTTTTACATAAGTTAATGCTTGACTACAATCCCACCTGGTGGCATGCAGCGATGTAGTCGTGGGTAAAGCGCATTAACTTAGAAGCCTATTCACTCTTGACTTGAAGACACCTTGCAAACGAACGGTAACACCGACGCAGGCAATTTGTTGCAGTCCTTCCCGGTATGCTATTTTCTTTCTCCTTATCCAGGGACACATGTCTTTGGATACTTCCATCCACGAGCGAAGGTGATCACTTACCAAGCGGTTCGTATGCTCGTTTCTTGACTAAGTATTTAAATCTCTCAATTACCACATCAGCGGCCTCATACCACATACCCACATATCTATCGGCAGACAGGGAACACAGTTTAAAACGAAGGTCACTGAAAGTGGAATTTGAAAATTGAACTCACCGTTAGGAGCAAATACGGCATAATTTCCCTTGGCCACTGGTATCCTTACAGCTTCCAAGAGATCCCACCCCACTGGGTTGTATATGGTTACCTGTACCACAGAGTATTTATTTATTTACGGCCATTGTCAATAAGCTATCTAACCAAAATCTATACAAATAAATAAAATTGGAGTGTCTGTTTGTAATATTCTGTCTGTCTGTTTGTTTGAGCTAATCTCTGGAACGGCTGGACCGATTTTGACGGAACTTTCACTGGCGGATTACTGATGTCATATGGAGTAACTTAGATTACATTTATTTTAGATTTTTGTTAAATTCCACGCGGACGAAGTCGCGGGCACAGCTCGTTTTCTATAAAACTTGTCTCAACAAACGATTTGCGTCCCGGCGTGAGAGACACTTTCTTGTGAGTTTTTACTCTCAGCGCGGCTAAAGAAGTTTCGCTAATTAAAAATTGTAGTCTCACCACAAAGACGTCGCTGGTCTCCGAGGTGTGGCAGCTGGACTCGTTGAAGCGACATCTGTCGAAGCTGAGTATCGGCGGCTTGCTCGCGTCCCTCTGTATTATCTTACTGCCGATGAAGAAAAAACATTTTTTTTTTCATGTAAAACATCTAAGACACTGTATTGAAATATCTTAAAAATTATTTGATTAATATAAAAAGTTTTACAGGAATTTTAAGAACGATCAATAAGTTTTTACTAATACCGGTATTAGTATCGGTATGTTGTTTGTATAATACCAGAACCGTGTGGGAGTAATCTTGAAACCTTGTAGTTGTGCAAGACGTGTTTTATATGCTGATAGTTACCAATACCGATATTTATCAGTTAGTAAAGTCAGTTGTAACATACCGTAATAAATACCGGTACATGCCATTTCTTATAACCATCCGTAATAAAACACCACGGCCGTAATTCAGTTACGGAACTGGTGTCGAATGAACCTAATACAGGTTTTAAACAACACCGATTTTTATCGGTTTCAATAAATGTCCAAGTTAAAATAGAAAGCCGGTACTGTTGCCGAACTCGTAGTGAGTGAGCCGCGAAGACGTTGACGTAAATATGGGTTTCAATAAATCAAAATAACCAATAAATATCCACATTAAAACACTAAAACGATAATTTACTTGCGATGCCCGCTACTGCATTGTAACAAATAACGGTATATACCGGTATCAATACTAACTTGAAAGCCTGCCGGACAACGAGCGCAGCGTCCTCTATGGCCGAACTGAGGATCCTCTCGTAGTCATGAGTGACGTGCTGCTTCTCCGTCCCCGTGATCGCGTCGTGATGCTGCATCACACCTGGACGCGAGAGGGGTGATAGGGATTAAGGCCTGTTCAAATGTACACGTTATTAGCTGCTGTGGGTACCGGTATCCGAGTCGGTAAGCGGTATTCCTAGGCGATATGGGATGTGTAATGTTGTCCGAGTGATATGTTGGTTGCAAAATGTTGGCGTCTGGTGTGAAACTAGCTTAAAGCTCTGCGCACATTACACCAACTCGACGTCGACTCAACTCCGACTCCGACCGTTCCGTTCACGGGTGTGCGACGAGTAGGACACATCTATCAAAAATACGTTCCAAATTCAATCTTATAAAGAAAGATATAAAGCTCATAATTGAATTTTAGTTCTGTCGACGACTCTTTTATTTGAATCGGTGAAGAGTGAGAGTTGAGTGGGTTTAATATGCAAATTCCTTAAGAATACCGTTATCCACTCGGATACCGCTACCGCAAGAATACCGCTATCCACTCGGATACCGCTACCGCTGCAGACGGCGGTAGCGGATACCGCGAGTACCTGGACAAGCCTTGAAATGGTGCAATCAACTCACCCATGGCGCTCTTCAACTCATCAATGACAAATCGGTTATGCTCCTCCAGCCCTCCCAGTACTTGTAGTTGTTTCACCATCTACCCACAAATAGACACACAGATATTAGTTATGGCCTACATTTGAGAAGAACCGGCAAGTAACTTGACTAAGTGTAATTTATTTATTGGTCTTATTTGTAAATTAGTTATAGGTAGGAACAGACTCAGACATTTGAGAAGAACCGGCAAGTAACTTGACAAGTGTTATATATTTATTGGTCTTATTTGTAAATTAGTTATAGGTAGGAACAGACTCAGACATTTGAGAAGAACCGGCAAGTAACTTGACAAGTGTTATATATTTATTGGTCTTATTTGTAAATTAGTTATAGGTAGGAACAGACTCAGACATTTGAGAAGAACCGGCAAGTAACTTGACAAGTGTTATATATTTATTGGTCTTATTTGTAAATTAGTTATAGGTAGGAACAGACTCAGACATTTGAGAAGATCCGGCAAGTAACTTGACAAGTGTTATATATTTATTGGTCTTATTTGTAAATTAGTTATAGGTAGGAACAGACTCAGACATTTGAGAAGAACCGGCAAGTAACTTGACAAGTGTTATATATTTATTGGTCTTATTTGTAAATTAGTTATAGGTAGGAACAGACTCAGACATTTGAGAAGAACCGGCAAGTAACTTGACAAGTGTTATATATTTATTGGTCTTATTTGTAAATTAGTTATAGGTAGGAACAGACTCAGACATTTGAGAAGAACCGGCAAGTAACTTGACAAGTGTTATATATTTATTGGTCTTATTTGTAAATTCGTTATAGGTAGGAACAGACTCAGACATTTGAGAAGAACCGGCAAGTAACTTGACAAGTGTTATATATTTATTGGTCTTATTTGTAAATTCGTTATAGGTAGGAACAGACTCAGACATTTGAGAAGAACCGGCAAGTAACTTGACAAGTGTTATATATTTATTGGTCTTATTTGTAAATTCGTTACAGGTAAGAACAGACTTACACTACATATGTTACTTGAAAGAAGAAGCAAGTAATTCAAAAATAATTATTTACATCACGAGCCAAATTTCTCTAAAAGAGAACCGGTAAGGAAATCTTAACTATCAACAAGAAATTCTGAGTAACACCGGCAACAAACTCAATAGCAACTCTAACCACAAGTGATTTCCGTTGAGACGTACCGGCAAGAAACTAAATCTACCACCTCACCTGCAGGAAGCCGTTGCCCTCCCGCTCAAAGTACTTGGTGGTCGGTCGGGACGTGAAGTACCCCGTCCAGTAGGCCGTGGGGTCGCTCGCGTACGGGAAGAAGTCGTCTTGCTTGGTGGGCAGCGTCGGGCTGCGATCATATAGGATTATAAAAATAAAGAAATAACGAAAACTAAAATGTTGACTATAGCTAACTTCAGGGTGTCGGTTTTTCGTGACGGTGTGCGCGCGCATCGAAAAAATTTACTCTCATCATTTTTCCCTAACGCGCCAAAAGAAGTATAACTTCAAAAATATTCACTAACACATAATAATAATTTTAAATTGATATCAACGCGGACACTAAACATTTTTAAATGTAAACGGGTACCCACGATTTCGTATTGCTCTTGTGTGAATATCAAGTGTCTGTCTACTTCCGTTCAAGAGATAGACTACTGTAAGTGACAGGTAGACGGACAGACATTGACGTAATTTGTTCCGTTTCTTGTGTGAGTGCGATAGATGCAACCATTGGTCTATACCCGTCTCCGTCTACGACGCTGACCTATACCACTTTTTGTAGTGTAACTTCTTATGGGACTGGCAAAACGTTTAACGTTTAACGCTGTTATTTTTATATTGTTATAAATTATATTATTATAAATTATATTATTATATATTTTTTATATATTTTTTTTTTCTTTGTATTTTTTTTAACATTGATAATTCCTTTATTAATAAACTTAAATAATACACACATACATACATTTTTAATATTGTAAACTTACTTCGCATCCTTAACAGCCTTCAAATAACAGTCGGGCGTGGAGTAAAACAGTTTGATGTTCATACCGTCCTTTGCCGCCTTCAAGTTGGCGTATCTGGAATCACACGTTGAAATTTAAGGTGCAATTTCACGACGTGCGACTCAGATGACGGTTGACACTAGTCGTCGGTAGGAAGGTTCGAAAATTGTCTTTAAAGTTACTGAATAAAAATAGGTTATTAATGTTGAAATCTAAAGTAAGAATTTTTAAATCGGGGTCACCATATGAAAGATTGAACTCAATCATTATTTTATATATACTTAACTCAGAAAGTCTCAGTCGCTTCAGTTCAGTAGAAGCAATATTAGCCTTGATCATGAATGTGGCTGTCATACACAATAATAAAAAATAAATAAATCGGCTGCCAGTTGCAGGGATTTGTACGTTCAAACAAACAAACAAATATATAAAAAAGGGAATTAATGATGCATGCAGGATGCGGTTAAAAGTCATACCACCCCATTCAGCAAATTCACACCACATAACTGAGTTATTAATGACGTCACACGTTTAAGGGGTGGGAGGGGATCAACAGGGTGACGTCGTGTGACATGGGGGTGGAATGGATCATAAGCTTTTTGACGTCACATGTATAAATCTCAAATGCTAATTAAACTTAAACTGCAACGCAAAACTGTTTAAATTGCAAAAAACGTGACGTCAGAGGAAAGGGTGTCACACATTTGCAACACGTGACAAGGAAAGGGGGGAGTCGGAAAATCATTAATTGCATATGACGTAATCACCGACCACAGCCAATAGACTCCTAATAACAGGCGAATGGCTTCTGCCAACACATCGCGCTTATAGTGACGATATAAATTCGTGCCGTCTCACTCTTTCCCGTTGCTTAAATTAATCTATTTCTTTCCAACGTTTGGTGTGGCCTTGAATTAGCCAATCACAGCGTTGAATTAGCCAGCCCCCCCCCTCCGTGTTACCTCAGCTAGTTGCCGGAATGCATTCGATACGGAAAATTAAATTAAACTATGTGTCTATTGGCTGGGCGGTCGGTGGACGTAATGGATGGACGTTTTAAAAATGGAACAATTTCAAAACTCACTGGATGAGTTTGTCTAGATTTTTGTACCACATCGACGCGTCCTGGTAGGTGAAGTCGCCACCCATCGTCACCGCCACGTTGCTGGTGCGGTAGTACTTGGACTGTGACGTCACGTATTCCAGAAAGTTTGCTACCTTAATGCCATAAAAAAAGAATCATTACCTGGCGACGGAATGGAATACATTATGTACTTGGTATAGCTTTCAGCGTGTACCTACGAGTGTGTAACTACTACATAGCATGGGGATTGTGGGTGTGTGAAAGAGAGAGAGAGAAAAAGACAAGGAGTGTGTGGAACAGTATGTGTACGTGTGTGCGTGTGTGTCTGTGTTAGAGAGAGTGTGCATGTATTTATTTGAATAACAGACAAGGATTCGTTTCATGAATATTTGGTAAATATTCATCACAATTTTGGTGTTAGCTAATTTTTCGTTTTTAACTTCGAATGTTATACGCCCAAACATTTAAATAAGCTTGTATTCTAATCGGTTGTAATTTTAAATTTACTGTGAAAAAGACACGTAATGCGGTACAAAAATCTAGATAGAACTCGCAAAAACATTTTTGTTTTAAAAATATTTCCGAACCGAAATATAAATCCTCTATTCTTTTGAAAAAAAAAAACAAAGTTTTTTTGGACTTATGTTTACGGGTTTAACGGCCTCGAACGTTTGTGTTTCAATCTTTAGACAACAAAAAAAACTGTAACCCTGGACGTCACCCTTTTGGCCACTACATTTTGATCGTTCAACTTACTTTATAAGTTTGTCGAGATTAATAAACCACATGCCAGCGTCTTGATACTGAAAGTCATCACCCATCGTCACCAGGATGTTATCAGTGGTGTAAGTTAGCGCCATCTCGCGGGCTTTGTCCAAAAACGCGCGCACCTGATACGACAAAACGTTTTTTTATCTGTGTTCGAATTTTAAAATTTTATCGTGTCATTTGTTTGAGTAGTTCTGAAAAAAGAATTGGAATAGATGTGTATCTGAAGGAAAGGCTTAGTATTCCTTTTTAGGGTTGCATGGTCAACGCGGAACCTTATAGTTTTGGTAGGTCCGTCCGTCCGTCCGAAGCCATAGCATGAGACGGTTAGACATAGGTATTTATTACGCCGAAAAAGTGCTAAATAAAATCTTAAATGAAACTTCACACTATGAAATTCATTTAGGTACACAGATTTTAACAGAAGGTAATAAGTATTTATACAAACTTTATTATCTTTTTAACATACATTATCATAAATCATTTTACAATGGACTAGGCAAAAGGGTCAAAATGTTACAATCAAATACACCTAAAATCCGAGCTTAGCTCATATACATTACATTAGTTTTTATTTCACTTCAATACATGCAGTATTTCCGAAGTTATAACGACGTGAAGTTCAAGCCCTTTTTTGAATTTCCGCGCTTACGCTATGACGTCACGATGTGGTTCAGCTGCGAGCATGATACGGCGCGACGCTTGGTCCGGTGAAATCCAATGTACTTTGGTGCGTTTTGGCGTCTCGTTTCATTTTGTTTTGATTGTCTTCATTTTCATAATACCAATAATAGTGTGCTTATATTTAAAGGAATAAAATAAATCATCCTCTCAACTGAAACGTGAAGTGTGTAGAATGGAAGAAGGTTTTTTAAAAGGTCAGTCGGACAATCTGCCAAGGGTATCCACCCAGTTTGATGGTCGCACTATATTTCATGAAGAACCAGGATTTTACGGCTGCCGAAATTCGTGGAATAAAGATGAAAAGGTAATATGTACGTTCTGAGTAAGCATTTCCTAATTCCTACTCTCGGGTAGGTATTTGTTCAAAGTTAAACCGAACTGGAAGTGTGTGTTTCATTTAGTAGGTACCTACCTATTATGGACGGCGATAAAAAAATACTACCAAATACTCCCAATCAACATCTCGAGGTTTTCGATGATTATATTATTTTAGCTCTGTGTTTTATTAGTACGTAGGTAAGTTCTAGTAGGTAGGTATTTACGTAGTTATTAGGTACTTTTCTGTTAAGGCAAATAGGTAGGTACCTACCTAAGTGCCTACCTGGCTATTATTATAGTTTTATAATAAACCAGATATTTTTCAAATTTTATCCATTGTCCGCTTTAGTTTGTTCATTCACAGTTGTTTTTTTAATAAAAATAAATAATACCTAGTTAAGAAATTCTTACTGCTGTCATCCACTTCTTCCTCATTTTTGGGTCCAGAGGCACATTAAAAAAGAGTTTATCGGGTGTTTTAAATGTTGAATTGAAACACTGAGGCACAATACAGTATTTTTTTGCCATTTTGTCGCAGTAAACAGTAAAATTTTGATATTTACTGCGTAACGGCGTGCGAACGAGAGCGCGACTGCCGAATGACCCAATATATGACGTCATCGAGTAGTGACCGACCGCCTGCGTTTTTAAAAACCAACGGCCGTAAATACGCTCTTTGATCGTTAATATCTCAGCCATTTATTGAGATATGGAAAAAGTAAAAGCACAGTTTTTTTTCTAATTTTTTATAGATTTATTTGGCGTTAAAAAAAACCGTTTGCCTGGTCCATTGGTTTCGGGCGACGGAATATCCACATGTATGATATTAACAATTAAAATATGGCAATTGACCGTGACTCACGTTCCCCCACCACACCAGCGTTAAACGTTTGAAGCAACCGTCTCCGAAGTCCTGAGTAGTTTTACTTCAAAGAAATGTGGGTAACTCATTACACCTAAAGTAGGATGGTTTTTTTTCATCTATCCCATAATGTGAGATATCGTTGGACAGATTGCTCAAAATAAAACGAGTGAATCCATTTGACAATTTAATCAGGAATCTGCTTGCACTATATCTAGAAGTGCTGATTTATATGAGATACCAATAAGTCTAAGAAATCCAAAATTCCATGCTATAGTCAAATCAGACTGAACAAAAATCCGAATCCCCATTATCACAGACTCAATAATACAGTCGATCTTTCATGCGAAAATCAAGTCACAAAAAACGTATCCACCCGCATATGCGCATACGCACGCATACACATACGCACGCATACGCATACGCACGCATACACATACGCACGCATACACATACGCACGCATACGCAAGCATACGCACGCATACACATACGTACGCATACGCATACGCAAGCATACGCACGCATACACATACGCACGCATACGCATACGCAAGCATACGCACGCATACACATACGCACGCATACGCATACGCAAGCATACGCACGCATACACATACGCACGCATACGCATACGCAAGCATACGCACGCATACGCATAGCATGCAAGAATCCATGTACACTTACTCAATAAGCTTGTCTAGATTGTTGTACCACATAAACGCGTCTTGGTAAAAGAAATCTTCGCCCATGGTGACCAATATGTTATCGGTACTGTACACTTGGGACATATTCCGCGCGATGGCCAAGAATCGCGTGACCTTTGGGACAAAACTGTTTTAAAACCTACGACTATGTAATTAGCTGACGTGTAAAGAGAGAAAGAGAGAGATGTAGTGTGGGTGAAAGAGAAAGATTGTGTGTGAGTGTGTGTGTATCATGGAGACGTGTATTGAAACTAAAGATATTCAGCGTCAATCGCGTGACAGCCTGTCTGATTGTATATTTGTAAAATCCTATTTAGGTACCTTTAGAAAATTCAAAACGGTATACTAACTTTAAACTGTTTGTAGCCGTATATTTAACACATTCGCTGCGGCGATCGTAATTTTTAAGAGACTTTAACACGTAACGTGTTAAAGAGAACCAAATGAAACAGACAGGCAGACAGACACGACTGAATAAATGTCTTTTCACCAAACGTACAGAGCTCTATAAATAATCCATATTATTTAAACATAGTCCACATTAATGACAAATCATTGATATTACTGGCATTCATTCATATTAATGACAAATAATTCAATTAATGGATATACTGGGTGATTTTTAATTCACTTGACATACTCGAGGACATGAAAGAACATGTTCATAGGTAATTATTAAAAATATAAAGTCAAAATTCTACACGATAATTATTTCAAAAATGGCAATCAAAATTATCTAAAAATACACGGAATGTATGGTCAACAGCTGTGTAGGTACTACGACCGACCCGCCGGCGGCTCAACAGCCGGGTTAATGACCTTGTTTATACGGCGAGCTGAGTATGTCCACATTATCGGTTTGTAATGGATAATTACGTCAAATTTTAAGCACCCTTTTTAATTTGATATTTGGAACGAGAATCGATTACTGAGTACCCCTTATTATTAATGCAAGTGTCTTACGAATCATCTTGTATAAGTCAGTGATGAATATGGATTATCTCTGAATAAACCAAGATTAAAATTTAACCAATAACAACACATTCTCACCCGTTCGTCGACGTTGAACATTGGCGAGTCGGGGTCGTCGACGATCGGTTCGTCGCTGCATAGCACGTCGAAGCAGAAACCGGGGGGTGGGGAGTACGTGTTGTGCAGCACCCCCGTGAAGATATCCGAGGGTTTACCTGGGGGTGACATGATGAGCTATGAAGCAATAGCCAAGAAATAAAGTCAATCTACGCCATCGCTTCGACAAATCCCTACCGTGAGTAGTCTTGGAAGAAGAAGCGGCAAGAAACTTCCAAGAAGCTTTTTTTGCTACTCGCATTACAGATAGCACTTACTACTACTTACTAGCTAGAAAATCAAACTCATGTCCAAGCATTTTTATCTTTAAAATAATCATCAAGTTCGTAATAACCTTTCGTCATAAGAATGCCTTTGACATGAATTTTAAATTTACAGTATGGCATTTCCGTCAAGTGATTGGAACTTTGGACTCCCAGAGAGGCCTGGGATCGAATGTTGTACGCATCTTATTACTGTGGACATCGGGTCCGCGCTAAAATATGTCCGAGCCAAATGAGCTTCAAAGCGCAAAAAGGGCTACAATTCCGCGTTCACGACTGCAATCGAAATTGAATCGTGATGTAATGATTCTAGTGTTTAAATTACCTAGTTAACATTTCTATTATCGCGATGGCTGTGACTGGGACATTTGTTTGCAATTTTAGTATGGGACCCGACGTCCATAGTAATAATAAATCAATCGCTGTACGCGCTAGTTTTCAAAAATTGAGCGTATTACTAAATACATCATCGATGCTTGGAGAGCAAAGAAAAAAAATAAAGATGGAGAAGAAAGATGGAGAAAAAAGATGGAGAAGTAAGAAGGTAAGTAAACAAGTAAGGTCAGAAAACAAAAACGAAGGCCGGCAAGAAAGAAAGAAACTCACCCAAATCATCGTCTCCCCGCCACAACATCTCCATGGTCTTCTTGCTCCGGCGACTGACCTTGTCCTGGTAGTCGATCCGACCCAGGAACAGCCCGTCGTAACCCATAGCCGCCAGCAGCGAGGCGAACTCGCGCGCGTGCCCGAACGGGTCGATCTGCCAGCCCACGCGGGGGAGCCCACACGGGCCGAAGGTGTCGTTTAGTTTGCTGGAAAAAGTTATGAGTGTATTATACAGTCGATGAATATATTAATGACAAAGATGCTTGGCAATAGACATCCGCGACCGGTTCTGCTCATGTTAGTATGTATGTATTTGTATGTACCTAGATATAAAATCAGTTATTTAATTGTAAGCATTTCTTTTTTTCAAAAGATGTGTCGAGGAGTTTCTTTCGCCGTTTCTTTTCTCCTCAAAGATTTAAAATTTAGAGGCACCTTAGCGAAACGGTGGTAAATGCAAAAATGACGTTCATAAGTGTATTGAAAATACCTACGTGAAATAAATGATTTGAGTTTGAGTTTCGGTTACAACTTCTATTGGCGTGTCAGATGTTTGGCAAGGGAAATGTTATAGACGTGGGTCATTAATGGGTTGAAGCCATATCAAATATATTTCCTACGTGCTCGCATTGTTCTTAAAATGGATCACGTAGTTTGCTCGTCACATATTGATTATAGATTTTCTATGGATATGAGAACAATTGGTATAATATTCTGTGCGATCGAATTTAATTTGTCACGTAAGTTAATGATCTCGCGTTACGGAAGTGACGTCATACTGTGTCGAAAATTGCTTTTTTACATAAGATAAGTTTATGCTAGACAACAACTGATTGTAAATGGCGATGAAATTTAAGATGTTGAACGATACTAACTCATAAAAAAAACTATCCACTCTCCTCTCGAAGATTCCCACATTATCCTCAGGCAAGCTATATCAGTCGACGCAAACGATGGGGGAATTATATTAAGGGGGAAATATTTAATTGTAACATGTAGCAGCGTCACCTTGTTTCTTTTCAAACCCATACAAGTTTCGCTTCAAAAATTCGAATCAAGAACCTCCTTTGTAGTCGGTTTAGTCCAGGGGCGACTCACCGCAGCCCCCAAGTGAACTGGTCCACGATGCTCTGGTAGTGGGCGGCGGCCTCGTCGTTCATGCTCCACGCGCCGCCCACGAACTGCAGCCGGCCCTGCCGCACCAGCGCGCGGACCTTGCGCTGCGCCGCGTCGTCCTGCCGCACCCACCACTTCCAGAAGAACGCCGTCTCCACGTACATGAACCTGGGGATTTAGCCGAGTTTTCTTTCGCCGTTTCTTTTTCTCCTCATCATCATCATCATCATCATCATCATCAACATCACAACCCATAACTGTCCCACTGCTGGGCGCGAGACAGCGAACGTGTTAATAAGTATCTTGGAATATTGGCATTATTTATCTACATGTTGCAACGTTTAATGAAAAATCATTTTTTAAAAAATAATTAAAAATATTCTGTCCAGGATTTTTTTGTCTACCCATTTTTAACATATTTTGTAATATACGAAATTTATTATAAAATGAGTTTGATTCTATTATCAACCCGGTGAATGTCGATTTAGGTTCGGATCTTCTACTATAATGTGAAATTAGAAAATCAATAGAAAATTTCATATGGTGGTTAAGTATTCTTGAATTTACTAACTTTCCGCGCAATTTTTTTAATTTTTTCGTTCATCAGCTTCTTCTCCTAACAATAACAAACACAACAAAAAAAGATTTAACGAAATCAGTCCAGCCGTTCACGCGTGATGCCGTGGCCAAGGGAAATAGGGATTCATTGGAACAAAGTTCCTTACGGCAGGCTTGGAGGGGATAGGTTTTGCTGCGGCGACCGAAATGAAAAATATGTGATAGTAAAACCGTAAGAAAAAATGCGTGGAATAAAAGCGTTAAATGAGACGTGCGCAGGCGCGACAGTAGCCGAAGGAACTTCGTTCCTACCTGGTGTCCCACGACACCAAATCATTTAGTTTATTTTTATAATAGGAGTATATAGTTAGATAGTGTGAATTATCCAAAATATATCAATAAGTTTCCCGAAGCGAAGCGAGGGCGGGTCACTCGTACTCCATAATGTTCTCAAAGGTGTCTCAAGTCTGCAATCCACACTTGGCCAGAGTGTTGGACAATAAGAGGACATGTACTCTTCACACTGTGTGAGGAGACTCGCGCCCAGCAGTGGGACAGGTATGGGTTGCGATGATGTTCAATGAGTGCAAGGCTCTGTTTTTTCTTTCTCGTATAAGTAAGGTAAGCCATAGTCCACCACGCTGGTCAAGAGGAGTTAGTAAACTCTACACCTTCCAGAACATTGATGAATACTTATGGATGGTTTTTAATACGATATTTAGCAGGTGCATTTGCCTCATAAATATTAAATATCATTTCGGCCTTCGATTTAAATTTTATATGTTGACTGGCCTGTGTTTGGCAGTTGTATTGTTCACAAAGTAAGTACTTGAAATAATTTATTATAAATGATGCCGTATGATTATGAATAGGTTAATCTTTGCAAAAAATATTAATATTCCTCCCGAATACGGGCTGTATTCGGGAGGAATATTTACTATCTTACCTTCGTCTGGAGTCCTGCCACAACTCCTTGACCACGGAATCCAGGATGTACTGGACACCAGCCAGTTGAATATTGTTGCGACCTGGAAATATATAGTTGATTTACAGAACTAGTTGTGCCCGCGACTTAGTGCGGGAACTTTTCCCGCGTAAATCCCGATCCCGTGGGAAATGAGTGATAAAACGCCGTTGGTTGATCTATAACCATCCACCATCTTCCAGTAAAAGACCCATTAAAATCGATCCAGCCGTTCCAGAGACTATCCCGAACAAACAGAAAGACAGACAGAATTTTTTTAAGCTATTGCATAGCTTTTATCGCGGGCCTTGAGCGTGGGGACCGAATCCAGAAATTCCGTAACGAAAAAACCTAACACCCCCAATCAGCGCCATCTAGTACCTTAATACTAAGGTATGGTACGTATGGTTTCTACAAACTAGATGGCGCTGTTCTGATATAACTATATAACTTCTAATAATTATAATTGCATAAGTTGATAAAAAATGCTATGCAATAGCTTTACCGCGGCAGTCTCCGAGTGCCACATTTATTTTTTGAAAAAAGTTTGTATTTTACTTTTGTTTAAAAAGCCATAAACAATCATCTAAACATAGTTATTATGAAATCAAAGACAGTCACGTCAACATAATAACCTCCTTGGAAGTCGGTCAGAGATAGCCACCGACCGCACAGCCAATAGACTCCTAATAACAGGCGAATGGCTTCTGTCAACACATCGCGCTTATATTGACGATATAAATTCGTGCCGTCTCATTCTTCCCCGTTGCTCAAATTAATCTGTTTCTTTCCAACGTTTCGTGTGGCCTTGAATTAGCCAATCACAGCGTTGAATTAGCCAGGCACCCCGCTTCGTGTTACCTCGGCTAGTTGCCGGAATGCATTCAATACTGAAAATCAAACATTAGGTGTCTATATGCTGTGTGTCGGTGGTGACTGCCCATACTCACTGCCATAGTAATACTGGTCGACGGTCTTCAACCAGCCCACATCGTCGTGGGTGTGCGGCACTATGTGCACGTTCAGCATCCCGGGTTCCGCCTGGACACAGCTCTGGAATGGAACGACAGGTATAGCATGGCCGAAGGTTCTAGGCCGGTCTGAAGTTAGGCTTTCGGATATTGTGCGCGGGTATTGTACTTTAGAGAGAGATAGCGACACGAACACTGAGCGTGTGACTGAAACAAACAATGCTCAAAGTGACACCCCGCGCCCCTTGCCACCATTTCGACCCTAAATTTGACTTATGCGCAGCGATCCGAACAAAGTTCTGACCGGCTTAGAACCGCCGGCCGCACTATACTCGATGGAGTACATGAATTTATCTATACCTATTCATTTGTACATATTAAAAAAAATCAATTATCACTATCTTCGGTGAATGAAAACATCGTGGGGAAACCCGCACACCTGAGAGTTCTCCAAAAATGTTCTCAAAGGTGTGTGAAGGCCGCCAATCCTTGAAAAAACCGACACGGATCGTGAAACAAAACTTAGTATCATTTCGGTCGTTTTTTCGTGTAATCGGCGTAAGTTGTTCCTTTTCTTGTGTGAGTGCGATAGATGCATCCATTGGTCTATCCTCTCGGTCTACGACGCTCAGTGATATTACATCTTATGCCGCCTCTACACATAGGCCAGCGCATTCGCCACCGCACTGGCGGTGCGCTTGCCAACGCGCTTGTGAGTAATCCACACATTGGAAGGTCGTTCAGTATGGTTTGGTTCGGGCCAATGTGCGGACGGATTCAAAATGGATGTTGAGTCGCTAACAGCTGCAGCTGTATATTTATTCACAGCTTATATTTACTTTGTAAATGTGTACAATGTAATGTAAATGCCAATGTGTGGAAGGTGCGCCGAGCTTGCGACAAGTGTCCTTTGATGTTGCCGACACCGCGCGGCCAGCTCGCAAACGCGCCAGCCAACGTTCAAATACCTACCGCCAACGCGCCAACGCCCGTTCTAAACATTGGGCCAGTGGCTGTTCCAGCGCGCTTGCCAACGCGTTGGCCTATGTGTAGAGGCGGCAGTAGAGTATTATACAGTAGTATAATATACTTATACTTACTTATACTTATACTTATAATATTATAAAGAGGAAAGATTTGATTGTTTGTTTGTTTGTTTGCATCGAATAGGCTTCAAAACTACTGAACCGATTTGAAAAATTCTTTCACTGTTGGAAAGCTACACTATCCCCGGGTGACATAGGCTATATCATATATTATAAAAATGAATTGCTGTGCGTTAGTCACGCTAAAACTCAAAAACGGCTGTACCGATTCGGTTGAAATTTTTTGTGTGTCTTCAGGTGTATCCAAGAATGGTTTTGATTTACAATTGGACCCGGTAGGTGGCGCTGCTGTCGATATGTCACCATATTATTATTTGTTTATTAATTATAGAGCGGTACGAAGTTCGCTGGGGCAGCTAGTATAATATATACTCTAAGCATTACATAGTAAACAACCGAGTTGTTTACCCTCGCCCCTCGCCCCGATAACGCTCGACCCTTAGCTCCTTATCACAACGTAATGACCCGCTGTTCCTTATCGATACCATTGTACTGAGATTAGTATTTTTGTTAATTTATTTATTTATGTAAACTATTGACCGCAACACAATGTTTAACATGGTACACATGGCGAGCTTAATGATAGTTGCATTCTCTACTCGCTAACCATTAGGCCAAACCAAAATAAAGATAATGCTTACACGAAGATTTCTGTATGTTCGTATGTATTGAATCATTTTAAATACTTTATTTTGGAAATTCTTTGCTAGTAGAATGCTATTTAATTTCTGATTAACATGGACTATATTTTAATTAATACTCAATTTAATATTATTACAATTTAACTAAACAATTTTCAGACAAGTGCACGCTAAATTTAATTCTACATCACTTTTCCATTCCTGGGTCTGCCAGAAGAGATTCTTCCTTGCATTTCTTTTAGAAATAAGCAGTGCAGTACGTACTTAATTAAGTTTTTTTGCTTTTCTTGTATGTGTTGTATACGTGTACCTACATATATTGTAAAATAAATAAATGAATGTTCGCGGACTCGTTCGTATGACACAATTATATTAATGTACGTTTGTGACTGGGTTACGTTCCCCTCACAGTAGCGTTAAACGTTTAACGCAACCTCCGAAGTCCACTAAGAACTTTCACTTCAACAAATGCACGCTGCTCCGATATTGATAGTCCATGCTCTTAATCTAAACCCTTAGACCTTCAAGCAGTTAACGGCATTACCTCATAACCACACTTGGCTTCCCCAGATCCAGCTGGAACGACGGCTGCGGCAGCCAGGGTCGCTCCACAGAGCAGGATTAACAGCATCATGACCTGGAAATCATAAATTCAGTTGGAATCTGGTTTGTATGCGATAGCTAAGGGGGTAGTGAAACTGCCAGCGAAGCGAGCGGTCCAGGGTTCGAATCCCAAACGAGCAGATTTGCTTCTTTGCTTTAATATCACAACTTTACAACTTGTCACGTTATTGAAGCAAAAAATAATTACATCATCTATGTACGGACAGACCAGTTACAAATTTATTATTAGTATAGATAGCCAAAAAACGACTCATCATTATCATCATCGCAACCCATAACTGTCCCACTGCTGGGCACGGGTCTCCTCTCACAGTGTGAGGGGTATAAGCCATAGTCCACCACGCTGGCCAAGTGCGGACTGGTGGACTTCACACACCTTTGAGAACATTATGGAGAACACCCAGGTGTGCAGGTTTCCTCACGATGTTTTCCTTCACCGAAGCAAGTGATAATTAAATATTAATACGCACATAATTTTTTAAATAAGTGGTGCGTGCGGGGTTTCAACCCGGACCCTCCGGTTCGGCAGTCCAACGTTCAAACACACGACTATCACTGCTTCTTTCAAAAAACGATTAGCGAGCCCTATTAGGTACCTAACCTAGTAAGTAAGTCACCTCTCTTGTACCGTCTGGGTTCACAAACATCGACCCTCACTAATCTTTCACGGGTTTCATCACTGTTTCGATGATGAAATCATTGCAGTGGTTCGTATTATCATCAGATAAAGAAAATGATAAGGGTAGCCATGGTTTGATTTCCAAATGCAAGTCGGTAAACACTTCAATCCTTTGAGTGCCTACTGACAGATATGGATAGGTTGAGGTCGATCTGAGATAACTGGTAAGGTCATTGTATCGATGCCTCGATAGAGACGAGGCTTGTTCGATCTCAGAATCCCTGGATTAGAAGGGATGGTTATTATTGATGGTGAATGGGATATGTTATAACTTTTTGGCATACCTATTAGGCACTAACAGATTTGTTAAGTTTACATGGAGAAGTGCCGAAAGATCCTATTGTTAAATAATAATGCATTGCAAATACTACATTAAATTAATAAACATAACTGTGACGGACGGCGAGGGATCAGAGGGTTTTTAACAAGAATTTAGACCAGATAAATGAATTTGCTATTTACTGATAGATGTTTTACAATGATGTTTTTTCAACTGACTTAAAAACTAAGACAATGCTTTATTTTAAATAAATTGACATGTGATTCTAAAAAGTAAAAAGTATAAAAACATAAAGGAGTTCGGTTTGCCACAATAACATTACGCACACTAATATGTATACGGTAATTTATACACACTACCATACCTTTGACAAACTTAACACGACGTGACCGGTGACACGACGATTAAAATGTGTACGTTTACAGAGTCAATGTAAAGTAACGCTTAGAACAAATTACGGTCGAATCCCAAACGCAGAGCGTGTATCTCTTGTTCTTTTAAAATTGTAATGTCGTTCAAAATTACTTAACCAAACTTAACAAGCAATTAACCGAGTTATGTTGATGACTTGAAGTTCATTACACCCAAACAGATAACACACAGAGCTTCCAAATGACAGATTATTCTAAAAGTTAAACAATGGTAATGATCATTGGTTATCATTAACGACTGATCTCATCATTAGGTACCTGATAACCTAATAGTGGGCTTTTCGGCTGCAAACTTAGAATACTGACCGGTGACCACCCCAATGCCCCAATACCTCTGACGACTGGAAGCCCAATAGCCAATGTAGGCTTAAAAGTTTAACACATTGAAATGAAATTTATTCGAAGTTGGTTTTTTACAAACACTTTTCGAAAGTGAATCTACGCCATCGCTTCGACAAATCCCTACCGTGAGTAGTCTTGGAAGAAGAAGCGGCAAGAAACTTCCAAGAAGCTTTTTGAAGTTATACTTCTTTAGGCGCGTTATGAAAAAATGATGAGAGTGAAATTTTAATATGTGAAGTTGGCGCGGTGACGAAAAAAATAACAACTTGAAGTTGCTGCGAGTGAAGTTTTGTCAATGTCTTATGTCATGTGAATGTCAAATTTTTTTAGTTTGATTTGATACACATATAATTTATTTAATTGCAATATCACAGTTCATAAATTATAACTATTTAAAGATAATTTAGAATGAAAATACTACATTGATTGTTTTATTCGAAGCGAGTTTTAAGCACAGCGCCATCTAGGGGTGAACCTTCCTAACTAAAAGAATAAGAACGCCATCGGCCTAGCGCCATCTAGTAAATAATAGTAGAATAATAGAACTCGTTAGTATGGATTAAGTAGATAGTTGACGGTATATTGTATTGATTGAAGAATAATGAATGTCAAATTATTGACATCATAAACTAAAATAAATTTTCACATTCTTATTTAATGTGTAATAAGTTTATAAATAAACAAGTTGTCCCGGCGTACTTCGTACCGCTTTATAGTTAAAAAATGTTTTGGTGATATATCGACAGCAACGCCACCTACCGGGTCCAATTGTGAATCTAAATAATTCTCGGATCCACCTTAAGACACACAAAAAATTTCAACCAAATCGGTCAAGCCGTTTAGGAGGAGTTCAGTGACATACACACTCACACTCGAATTATATATAGGTATTAAGATTAATAATAGATACAAATAAAATAATAATAATATTTCTCATTATATTATTATAATAAATGAAATTTTTGAAAAGATTTTTATCTTGTTACGCCAAAGAAGTATAACTTTTAAAGCGTGTACATAAGTACACACACATTAATTTTTTTGCTACTCACATTACAGATAGCACTTACTACTACTTACTAGCTAGAATATCAAACTCATGTCCAAGCATTTTTATCTTTAAAATAATCATCAAGTTTGTAATAACCTTTCGTCATAAGAATGCCTTTGACTTGATTTTTAAATTTACAGTATGGTGTTTCCGTCAATTCGAACGGAATTTTATTATAGATTTTAATACAACTACCCATGAACGAGCCACCAGTTTTGCAAAGTCTGAAGTTTGGTACAGTCAGTTTAGCCTTGTTCCCAGTATTAATCACGTGAACATCACTCTTCTTAAATTGTCATTGTCAGTCCACCTGGTCGGGGGGCGTCATATACTCCTTTTTCGGAAAAAAAAAGGAGTAGGTATAGCTCGGATCGATACCATCAAACTATGTTAATCACTTAAGACGCAAGCCAGGTTAATTTAGCAGCGACAGCAGTATAATTATATCTATTAGACGTCACAAAAACCACGAGCGTCGATCTAGGTAGGTAGGTTAGAGGTCTGTGATCTTACCAGGACGCGCACTGACCTACACTTGGCAGACTACTTTTTGTTTAATTCCACTAACAGCAGGAATACCGACGTCGGCGGCATTTAAAACGGGACAGGGTTGTCAACCGACATGAAATAAAATTTATTGTTTAATAAAACAAATTAAACTAAATGGTATATACCAAACAGAGTTCGGTTTTCGCATAGTACTGTAGCTATTGTATGTGTATAATTATTTAAGTTCTTTTTTTTCATGTTGTTTGCTGCAGTACTGATGTGAAATAAACGTTATTATATATCTATTTCTAATCATGATTACAGATTACAATTTCATCTGAGGCACGAGGCACGGAGATGCCCCCGCCAAAAACGCTCTAACTACCTTTTCTCGAAAGACGATCGCGTTTGCATTTCATTATTACATTTTGCCCATAACTGGGTACCTATATATCTACGCTACGCGGAACTGGCTGCGGCACTGTTATTTCCATGTTGACAACCCTGTAGCCGAGTGACTCGGGTTTGATTCCCGGGGCAGGCATTGCCTGCTCGTTCTCCGGATAATGTTAACTGGCCAGCGCGCGCAACTCCCCGCTGGAGGTTATTATTTGCTACAACTACAACTAGTTAACCCGCCGATGTTTCACTTTGGGACACTTATTCTTTTCGTTTACGTATTAAGTACGAGCATTTTCCCGCGGCTACGCCCTCCAATTTCCAAAAAAAAAAGTTTATCCCCTAAGGAGGGAATTTTCAAAAATCCTCTCTTAGTGCTCCCCTACACTCCCCAAGGAAGACACATGAAAAATTTCAGCTTGTTGCGTTCAGTAGTTTCGGCTGTGCGTTGTCTGTCAGTCTGTCAGTCACTCGGTAACGGAAGAGTTTTATATATATTATTATTATTATTATTAATTAGGTACTTACATACGATTGCTCACGCTTCATGCAAATGCGTTCTGTCAAGCGTGAGCGTTAAATACCGTAAAATGTGTGCCCGAACTCTTTAGCGCATGAAATTGCGCTCTGAATTGTTGCGATATTATTTGAATTGTTATTAAAACACCTATATAGATGGATAGATATAGTTAGCAGTGATAGCCGTGTGGTTGAACGTTGGACTGCCGAACCGGAGGGTCTGGGTTCAAACCCCGCACGCACTAATTTTCAAAAATTTTGTGCGTATTAAAATTTAATTATCACTTGCTTCGGTGAAGGAAAACATCGTGAGGAAACCTGCACACCTGAGAGTTCTCCATGTTCTCAAAGGTGACCCAAAGGTACCCAGCAGAGAGACCGTCATGGCTTGCGATGATGGTGATGAGTGATGGAATAAATGGTAGATATATGCTGTCGCGGACCATTTAACAAACAATCCAAAGTTACAATATCTTCATGTAAATCGAACGGTTTAAGGCAGCGCACGCCAATATATCTCTCAGAAAGCAGATTTTTTCCAACTTATCGTTATATTATGGCCAAATTACGAAAAATCTTTATAATTTTAAGCCCATATAAGTATACCTAATTCAGATGTAAGTTTCATCTGAATCCGAAAATAGTTTTTGCGTGAATGAAGAGTATTTGAGATGTATGTTTATACATCCATTAATTAGTAAAAAGTAGGATAAAACAATAACTAATCTGATATACATCTAGGTATCTAGGCACTTTATTTAGATTTTGAGAAAGTATTTGAAGTTGTGTTCGAGTAAAAATGTCATTATCAATCAATTATGTAGGTACAGGAAAACATTGGAATAAAACCAAGTTTACCAAAATATTGTACATTGTTTAATTCTGTATTGTAAATAATTATATTGTCATCCGTAGTACCTACACCGGATTTATTGAATTTTATTGAATAATTTCACATATCGCAATAGACGCAAATTACTGTAATTTAATTCGTAACCCTTGAATCAGTTGTAAAAAAATGAATAGATCATTCATGTAAAGAAATTAACAAGTACTTACTATAATATCATCTGCCTTTTACATCGGAGATGTAGAATTTTTAGAATACAAATCGAATTAATTTACGATAACACCAACTGACAGCACACGTCCAACCAAAAACTCACACAATTGCCGACTGCCAGCTTAATCTACGCTACGGCTCTCCGCTCTACGCCGCCAGTGCCAGCATAGAGTAACTTACTGCCAGTACAGTAGTGCCATGCCACTGCCAGTAAGCCGCTGCCAGTATGTGATTGTCAATGTCAAGGCGAAACAAGACAAGTTTGTCAACCTGGCAAGTGCCAAGACTGTCAAATCAACTTAATTGAACTTGACTGTCCCTTACTTACTTACTTACCGTCAGTTAAGTCAGTTCAGTCAGTAAATCAAAATTCAAAACATTGCAACTTTTTTTTTAGGATTTTTTGAAACATTGCAACTCTACCAAAGCAATAGACTAGTGATGTCCGACCTATATCGATGTTTCTATTCGACTGTTAAAATAACGAACTAATTCTTTTTTATATATCGAGTCCAGAGATCTTGTCTCCTTACTTTCACGTCAACAACGTATAATATCTACGTCATTTATTGGTCCATCCAAAACTCGATTTATTGAGCACGACGTCATGGTAGTGTCTGATTATACCAATATTTAAAAGTTATTATTATTGTGCTACAACATACGACTATCGAACTACTACAACTATCGAACTCTCAAAATTCTAGTGCAACATCACACCGATGTTTTTTGCCATCTTCGATTGCATTCCATCTTGATGCTAAGTATCTACTTTGTAGCGCAAACGTCACTGTACGTTGACCTGTGCGTGTCACAGCGTGTCGCAGGGGTAGCACAACTAATTAGCACATACCCCGATTCTTTGAATTTTTGTGCTCGTGATTTTGGCCTAGGGAGATCTCCGGCAGGGCAAGACGAACTGCCCGGGAGGCGATTAAGCCCCAACTGATCGCTGAGCGAGTTATTTAAATTAACTTTCCTTACTTTTCAAAAAAACTACATTTTTTACTTGTAATGCACATTTATCTGTCGTGAAAAATGTACCAGTAGATAATAGCTAGTGATAAGAATTAAAAAATACCATCATCCACCATTTAATTTTGAGACCTTCAATCATAACTACATCACTATTACAGTAAAAAGCTGGTATTCTGGTAACATTATTTTGAAATATAGTGACCGTAAGTGACGAATGAGTAATAGTGTTCCGTGCGAATGAGTGAGTTGAGTTGAGTGTGACGAATGTCAGTTAAGTGTCAGTTATGTCATTAAGTTATGTCAAAATCAAAAGTAATTTTTATATCTTTCTATCTTCTATAACACAACAAAGTTATAAATTAAACTTTTCATTTAGTAAATTAAGTTTTTTAAAGAGTAAATAGAAAGAAATTGTAGCTATAACTATGGCGGACGTCTATCAATTTTCAGTATGTTCCGACGACTTACTGAAAAAGTGCATTGAAGCCGGAAAACAACCTGGAAAGGAATGGATGGAGCTTTTCAAGCCCGAAGCCAAGGAAAACAATTCGCCTACATTATCTGTGAAACCCCCAAATGAGTCTGTTGCGGATTCTGAGCCTTCTGAGGAGATACAAGATCGAATAGAGGATACAACCAGACTAAATTTGAAGTTAGAAAAACTAAAAGATGTTAAGAAAATTTTAGAGAAAACACCTTCAAATAAACTAAATAGCTTGATGGCATTTTCTGAGTATGAAGAGTTGCTACCAGACTTGGCTCACAACCTACCCATTAATTTGATAGAAAAAATTTGCGAAGAAATACTCGAAAGTGGCATTGGAACTGAAAATATTGTTAAACATTTTTTCCCGGCATTATTCAAACGAGAGCCATCTTACGATTCATTAAATTTATTGGTTAAAGGCTATAAAATGTATCCTGAAACAGTTTTATCTGTAATACAGGCCATATTTGTGAATATTGATGTACCCAATAAACATATAGAAGAATTTTTCATTGCCGTTGATAGGGAAAAAACAAAAGAAAAAGCACACATTCAATTTTTGCAGTCTATCGCAATGATAGGGCTACCACCAGAAGTCTTCCAGCATCGACTGACCACTATCTACTCTCTATATATAAAAAGTAAGGAGAGTTTAAAGATAAACAACTTTGTATTTAACGGGTTGTTGCAAACCGCACAAGTTTGCCAGGAAGATAAAAACTATGGCCGATTTTTGATTACCTTTTTACGTCAGGAGCTAAGTGAAGTTAATAGTCCGATTAGTAGACAATCACTTGAATTATTAGTAGATTTACACAAGACAGAATTCAAAAAAGTGTGCCAAAAACTGTTAATTAATTATGGTTAAAAGTAGAAGAAAAAAATTCATCTTGTTAGATGCCATTTCTTATTAAGATGCCCTCACTCATAACTATGTGTAAATAATTATATTATTTGAATTCTATACACCTCATGTATGAGACAAGACCCGGCAGTAGCGGGCCATTAATGTGCTGAAAAATTAACAGTACCCCTCATGTTATACTTGTAGGACTAAGAAAACACTCCTAGTTTAGATGGGAATTGTCAATCATATCTTTTTTATTTTTCAACTGATGTAACATAACAGTAAATGTTACTTAAGTTGTACTCTACAACGGTTGGGTCTCGACGACCAACCGTTGTGGAGTCCACATCACCTGATGATGCTCTGTTTTGGGGCAAAACACGTGTCGTGTACTATTGGAATAAGTTGTAATGGTATATACCTACCTGGAGATAAGGGAGGGTGGTGGGTTCATACCAAAACAAGTTCCACCTGTGCGGATTGTTGCAAACAAATATAAATACAACTTAAATAACAATGGATTTCCGCAAAGTAACGCCTGATACAATAAATTATAAGTAAATGTTACCCCAAGCTTACTTATTCACATACAACTTTATTCAAATTGGTTAATTTCTTTTTGATATTAATGGTAACAAAAATAGAGAAACAAACACAAATAATAAAGGTTTTAGCGTCAAAAATAATAAAGAGTAGAAGGTAATTATATTAATTTTAATATTTATGATTACATATTTTATAAATGATATACCTACGTAATTATATATATGTATGAGAAATACATAAATACTTTTGAATAAATTAAATGTCATCTTTAGACTTATTGATTAAAATATTAATTATTATTGTCACTTAAATATCCTTCCAATACCTCAAAATTTAAATTATTAAAGTACAGAAAAAAACACAAAAATATTAATATTTATCTTATAATGATTCTGTAAAATTGACAAATCTTTCTTATTGGCGGTTGAAACAGAAATAAAACAAACACAAAAAGTTATCCAACTTACTAGTTACTACCGCCAACTTACTAACTGAAACCGCATTCAAATTGGTTAAGTTGTTACTAAGGGACAGGTTTCCATTTCCCAAATTCCCATAACCAAGCAATGTCGGGTGATAAGACTATTATCATCTTTGTTTAAATGTATGAGATTCAGAGAAAGAGAATGATTAGCAACGAATAATATTGAATATTCGGCGGGAAAGTATTCCGAATACACGGAATATTCCAATTTGCCCCACCAAGGCGCCCAACTGGGTGGGTATGGGGCAAAGTGGAGAGCTTTAAAATTCGCAGTGGAACACGATTACACAGATGGGTCATTTGTTCAAAAAGCCCAAATGGCTGGCGGAGTTTGAATTCATCTATACAGTCATTTAATACATTTATAACTGGTCGCTGTCTGATAGAAAAGATTATATTATATGAGAAATTCTTTTAGTGGGGGTACGCATGTGCGTACTGTTAGCGACCAGTTACCCGAACCCGAAGCGAAGCGAGGGCGGGTTTACTAGTTTACGATGAAATAGTTAAAAGATATTTATTTTCAAACCATTTTAATAAATCGACAACCAGGTTTAAGAATTGATCAGAAAACACATCGAACAGTCAGAATAACAAAACAAAGAAATGATTACGGAGAAATTATGTATTATTACGAAAAAGTTTACATTACAAACAAATAGAATTTAACATAACATGAATATTAATTTTAACACTAAAAATATTGCATTTAAGTTTAGTCTTAATGTTAATTTTATTGATGTATATTATTTTATCAGTGTAACGTGCGAAAATGTTTAAAAATCACTCTTTGATATTACGAGTATATCAAGAAACACATTTTTAAATTTAACTGGCTTTGGAGGCGTAACTAGATATTTGTGTTGCAAACTTGAATTACTAAAGTTATTTTTGGAACGAAGTTCCTTACGGCAGGCTTGGAGGGGATAGGTTTTGCTGCGGCGACCGAACTGAAAAATATGTGATATTAAAACCGTAAGAAAAAATGCGTGGAATAAAAGCGTTAAATGAGACGTGCGCAGGCGCGACAGTAGCCGAATGAACTTCGTTCCTACCTGGTGTCCCACGACACCAAATCATTTTTTTCTAACACAAAATCAAACCTAGTTTAATCCCATTGACACATTACACAAAATAATATGTATGTAGGTACACACACGTAATTAATGAGAATTATTGAATCATAAATTTCAACGGTGACATTAAATTGTGCCAGTAATTTGGAATAGAACATACATCACAGAATTGTTCAAGGAATCAACCGTAGACAGAGAATGATATAGACATGAGGTGGGCGTGGCCAACATGAGATAGCACAACAAAGGACGATCGTATGTGGTGGCACCAACGATTAAAGAAATTCGTTGGGTGGCACAATAAAAATTCGAAGTTCGGCTGTCAAATTTTCTTTTCTTGTGTAGGTGCGATAGATGGCACTCATTGGTCTATACTCTTATACGTCTACGGCATCAATCGTTTTTAGAACGTGGTATTAATCCGCTCTGCAACAGCCTTTATACTTGTTTCACTATAAATACATAAATAGCAAAAAAAATCTCTGGACCAGCCAGTAATAAGTAATATAACGTATATTTCGTATCAGTTTATGAAATAGTATTTTGAATTTCCTTCCATTGTAATTAAGCTTAAAATAATAACCTACTAATACAAATATAATCAATGCATTTCAATTGATGTAATGGAATGAATTGTAATCGTCGATAACTAGTAATGTATAATACTTGATACATTTTATAATTATAATATTATACACTGTGCTTACAAACTGTTGCAAAGCAAATTATACGTAAAACATCACAGATTTTTATGAAGCGCCTAACTAGATATAATGGACGATATTTTGTAATATTTGTGTTTACAGTGCAACAGGGCCCGTAACGCATTAAATGTCTTGTATTAAGAAGTTTGACATTGTTACAGAAATATAACTAAATTATTGAGTAGATACTATCTATTAAAGTTTGAATTTGGAACCTCCGTGTCATACGACTAGTAAGAAATAATGTCACTTACGAGTTGGCTAGGCTATGTACATTTTAAATTTTATCTAAAACACTTAATTAAACTATAATTTCGGTAAATGAACACAATTTTAAAAATAGGACAATAATTTGTGCTACAGAGAATAAAAATAATGTAATTTTCTATTCATTTCTCTCCATTCGTTCCATTTTATTTTAACTAATTGCGTATAATGAGTTACACTATATTTTTTTTATTTCTACTTTAAATTACTTACATACGGAATGCCTACAAGTGATCCGTTAAACATTATACATCTAACTTAATTAGCGATTTTAAAATTGCATTAAATTCATTGTTTAAACCCATTTACGTACTTTTGAAAACCTGAGTATGAGTAAGGCCGCATTTTTAAGACATATTCCTGGGTAAAACATTTTAATCTAGTCTAATCGTGTTTGTTTGCAGTGAAGGCAACCTTGTGGGTTATTTGCTACAAACCTGATTTAGGCATCATCAAATCACACTTTCAAGCTCATACCTACGTATAATTTTGGTGGCACAAATACTCCTAGTTATTATTGTTGAATGATATGCAAACATCTTTGACAACATTAGTTTTATTTCAGACGACCGTGTATTTAACGTTTATGATCTAATTACTTACAAATGCACTACTATATAAACGACTTACAAGTCTGTTACACTTAAAGATAACACAATTACTTATTAATGTTATGTTCTATTACATTTCTATCTTATAGGCGGGATCGGGGAGATACGGAAATAAGTCAGTTTCGTAAAATTTAAAATATAAAAACAACCGTAATTAAAATTTTGACATAGGGCCAATTTATGTATCATAATATATTTTACATATGAACCTCCCAATATAATCGAGCTACAAATATGAAGTATTAAATGGTGTAAAATAACAGAAAATACAAATTATACGAAATATAAAATTAACTTGAATATACACTTGACTTATTTCCAAATTCGTTAAAATATAAATTTCGTTCAAAACGCCAAATATCAGTCTTTTTAGTATTGTTTCTAAAGGATGAGTGAGATCATACTCTACAACATTAAGTAGAAGTGTATACAATAACTTATACACTAGGCTTACATTAATAAATTACTACTGAGAAATAAGACAGCGATCATTGACCGTAACAATGAAATTATACATAATATAATGATAAACAATCAATTACAATCAATCAATATGTTCCATTAACCGTTAACGCATAGCAATTGAGAAAAACATTATACTAAATAAGTGTTGATAAAGATTACGTAGATAATATAACAGGAAATGATGTCACAAAGTTTTCGCTTATAACATAAATTATTCAAACAGTGTTTTAAGATTTATAAGGAGGCATTGCAAACAAGAGAATATAACAATTTAGTAAGTAAAAAAGAGAAATACGATCGCTGTCGCGTGTTACTTAACAAACTAATACTATATTAAAAAGAGATATCTAAAGGATAGAGATATCTAACTAATCCGAAGAGTAAATTGTGTAAAATATAAAAAATATAGCAAACACAAAAGTTATAGACTTACACCTAAAAGCGTTAAGTCGTATCTACGCTACAAAACACGTTATATTCATTTTGGATGTGTCGTAGAAATATGTGCACCTACTTCAAAATTAGCTTTTGTTCACAAATCATTGGCTCAAATAAAGCTATTAATTCCTTTCAGACTTGTGGCCTAATATTATATATTCAGTGTATTTACCTACATAGCTACAATTTTTTATTATCGACATTAATCATATTGTTATCAGACCCAGATTTTCGATTCAAATTTACACTTATGAATATAACAAAAATAACAACTACTTATTTGTAATATTCCCAATAAATCTGCCATATTAACATTAATAGACCAATTTAACACCGAAAATGTTAATAACAAAATAATTCTAATTATTGCACATTGGATATCATAATTGTATTTGGGGACACATGGTTTATAAAATACAGTAGCGTTGCCTAATTTGCTGATTGAATTATGTAAAACACGCAACTATTTTTAATAATTTATCAACTATACGATCATTTCCAAAAAATAGGTTGAATAATCTGCAATGTTACAAAAAAACCACAACCGAGTTAGACGTGACAGATTCAATAAAAATTAACAGGCTGGTCTTTTCGTATGAAAATTTTATATCCTACAAACTGAAATTGATTATTCCGTACTTTGTTCAAATTAATACGTATATGTGCGCTGTAAAACTACGTTCTATTGCTTTCATTAACTGCTTACCGATACAATCTTAATTTAACACACAACTACTTGTCTACTTTGACTAAACACATTAATGAAGTATAATTTACAGAATGACTATTGCATTTTAATTTATAAAGTTAAGTCATTGCAAACAAACAGATAACTGGACTAAGTCTTTTTTCACCCTGTTTTTTGAATTGGACTGTTGGCTCTCTTGTATAATTATCACAACCGCACATGTTTATCGAAAAAAGAAAAATGATAAAAAAAAACAATTATACAGACGAAATACATACAAGTATTGTTTATGGTAACAAGAACAAAATAATCGTAAGAGATAATAAAATACTTATGATATAAGATTAAATAAAGATTTTTTTTTATTATACAAAAGAGCCTAACACATGTATAACACTTTATCAATAAAGCAACCAATAAAATTTAGTTTATAAATCATGCCAAGAAACTTCAAAGATTTTACAGCTCGTAATTAGTATATGCACAGGATATGGAAAACACTATTATGTTTACAGGACACATACAATTTAATAGTGAATGTTTCCGACTGTTTCATTATCATAGTTTTCAATAACTAATTTGGTTACCTTATCGACAAGTGTTCGTCCTTATGTTCCTAATAAACACTAACATTACTCAGAAGTGTGAACGAGTTGTGAACACAAGATTCCTAATGGCACTTGAAGACTTAAAATAGCAGGAATATGAGCACCTTTGAGATTAATTTACAATATAAAAATCATTGGTCGCTTTTCAAAAAAAAAGTGACTCAAAAATGTATAATAACCATGTATAATTTGAGATATGATTTCAAGGGGGTGTATAATAGCAAATATTGTAAAAAGGGTTAAAATAGTCAATTTTATCAGTATCAGAAGTCTTAGTATAGAGAAATCAAGGATGTCAAGATTTTATATGTAAAAGGAAATAGAGTTAAGCGTTAGTATATTAAATAAATTTTTACTACCTGTCCTATCACTGCGATGAGATGTATGAATGCATCTATATCACGAATATGAATTAAAATTATTTGCGTCATTGTAAATTTTTAAACCAGGCAATAAAAATTTACTTAGTACAAAATAATAAATGTTAGTTGATTGACAGCAAGAAAATAGACTAGCTAGGAGAACAGAGAAATCATTACCAACTACGTTGCATGCACCTACTCTATAATATCATTAAGTTTCTCCTTTCTTTCAATATGTTGAGGTTCGGCGCAATGAGCCATTAGAATAGACTCACCGACAATAAGATTCTCGAAGCACAGGGAGCAAGCGTACAATGCATCTCCAAAGCAGACGATTTTGTTCTCATCCCGGTACATTTTCATTGAATTGAGTACTGTACTTGGTTGGATCTCCTTACCAGCGGCTACACACTTCTTAATATATGCTGTTTTGTAAAGAAAGTGAATCTTCTCGCAGTGCCCCTGGCTCAGAATGTGCTTGAGTAAGCCATTTTCCTCAGTCTCAAAACTCTTGCACGACGGGCAATGGAATGTTATGTTGTTCTTCGATTCAAACTCTTGCGTTGACTGCTCACATTTAAGTTGAATGCTGTGAACTTGTACATAGAACGTAATGCGTTCAATTGTCGCCTTTTGAAGCAGCACACTGAACAAGCTTGTGTCTTGGAAGCTATTGTAGCTCACAATCTGATCCAACGATTCAGAGTAGGCGGTGAGAGTGGAGGCATCCAAGCTGAAGTTACCGAGAGACGAAGTGATTGAGGAGAGAGATCCATCCGTCTTATTGGCTCCATCCTCGGTCTCAGAAGCTGGAGAATGTTGGCAGTGGCAGTTGCAGTGACATTTAGATGAATCAGACTCATCGGAATCGCTGAGGAGCACCGTGATGTTATTTCCAGAAATACTGGTATCATCCACAGGTTCATTGGAAAATAAATTGATCATTGCTTCTCGAAGATCTGGGAAGTCAAAGTACTTGATCTTCTTCCTGGGCGTGATGTGAACACGTTTGTGCTGTCGCTGGCCTTTGTGGATGTCAAAGGTGATGCTGCGACGTTCACGAGCAAGATACCCTTTCTTAGAGACATTTGTAGGAAAGTTCTGGAGGTGTTCTTCGACAAAGAAGTCTATTGTGTGCTTGATAGCTTGCAGTTGATTTTTGACTTTGGTTTTCGTCTCTTTATCTTCTTTCTCCAGAACAATATTCCATGACCCAGCGGGGCTTGGTCCTCGTGAGACATTATCCAGATATGTAACTTCTCCCAGAGCTTTTGGAATGCTGCTAACATCAGTGTCTGGTGGAGCGGTTATGACTGAACGAGCGTTGAATACCTTAGAGAACTCTATGTGAAACTGAAAATCATTAAGCAATTTCTTTAACAAATATTGAATATTCTCAAACTTTTTTTGATAATCAATCAATAGTTTCATACGTTCTTCCTCATTTTTATCGATTTCAACGTCTCCAAACGATTCAGGAGTGGCTGATGGCGCGGTAATGTGTTCATTGCTCGAATTGGTATCAACTTCAACTTTACGGCACATTTTAATTGGTTCACTAGACTGCACTGAGCCTTCCGAATCAGACTGGTCGGAGAGGGACTGGATATCGTAATTTTCTTCTTCGAATGGTGAAGATGGTAATTCATCAGACTCATCATTGATTTCAAATGATTTATTAAAGTCGAATCCTTTGAACCGTTTGCTGAAAACATCAGAGCTTTGGCACTCTAATAAAATGTGTTTAGGAGTGTTCTCCACGTTGAAGTCTTCCTTGGAGCTGTGGATTGGTTCAGTCATAGATCTTGAAGCTTTGTCAATGTCCAACTTCAGTTTTTTCGACTTACGTTTCTTCGTGGTGCCGCTCAGCAGCAGATCAGTGTCAGACAGCGAGCCCTTTTTGGCGGCAAAGTTCTTCACAGACTCCGGGAGGACCAAGCCGATCTGGCGAGAAGTGGAATCCGGTTCTTCGAAATTTATTATATTTTTCACGTCGTTCGCAACATACGTGTGCCTTCTGGGCTTTACATGCTCCTCGTATTCTTGTTCCTCAGGCTTTTTGAAGTAATTGATGTTGGAAATTATTTTTCTAAACGAAAACGCCATTTTAAACGTCTCATCCAGCGATACTTGCAGCTGCAACGAACAAAGGATTTGATGTAAACAATTTAATATCAATAGTTTTACACGATGCTTTAAGTATATACCGACTAAAGTAGCAATTTGACTTGCTAATTGCTTTATCCAAAATGTACAGTACTTACTTTGTGTCATTCCACCCTCAAATTTGCAAGTTTTTGTAACAAAGAGATGGTGGACTCGATAAATAAAATCAATTCGATTTTTAAACTTGACAGCGCCTGACAGCTGATTTTGAAGCCTCCGTTTTGACAATCATTGCAAGTATTGCAACACCAATCAACACTTGCACTGAAGAGGCATTGACAACACTCGTTTCTTTTTACAAATTTGGACTTTAAAGCACTGAGATAGATCTTAATCTACAACTAAAGGGTAAGCGACTATTCGTTTCGACTCTGTGTAAATTGATACATCTATTTTGAAGTATTTTGTGTAATGTGTACACTCTAAAGGTAAAGGTTGACATACACATATCTACTCAATAACGATTTAATGCTGCGTAGCCTCGCAGCGCCACCGGACGGCCTCTTCAATTAAACATTATTGGAACGAAGTTCCTTATCGCGCGTTGTGAAAGGGGGCTACACGGAAAAAATTCTTACGAAAAGTTGTCACGACAGTTTTAATTCTTACGAAAAGTTGTCACGACACTTTTTGCTATAGTAAGCTATTGTAAGCCGTGCGGCGTGCGCATGTTTTATATTATTAGTATAACATATATAATAGTTATATATATATATATGTATGTGTATTTATATACATAATCTAAATATTATTTTTTTTAATTCTTCACTAATTAATCGAAAGAAACTTCGTTCCATCTGGGTGTCCCTTGACACCTCTCAAGTTTTAATCATGTTAATTGAACGGAAGCACATAATAACCGGAGTGGATCACCATTTATGCACTAATGACTTGGTGATGGTAACCACTAAGGGTTGGGTGGGGGAGCGGATAAATTAACTAACAGTTTGGATAAATAAGTGAATACGCAAGTTGTTTATAGGACAGATAGCATGGTCACAAAATATAGAGACATGGCATGGCGTTGCATAGGCGTTGTTAAGGTGTAAGCTCATGGACGGTAAAACCGAGACGTAAGCGCGGTGACGATATTATACAAATATCTACTGGTCCGATTGATGGTTCGTGTCGTGAACTCGTGACACATGACAATGACTATGTGAGCTTAATAACGATGCTGATTTATTTGAGTATTAATTATGAAATTTCAATTCCATACAAAGAATACCTACCTACGTACCTACCTACGAAAAATACGATACTGTATTAATTTTTGTTTATGGTTTAAATAAGCCATAGCCGACCACAGAACACCATTACGGAGCTCCTACACACCACAAGTCCTCACACAACACATCTCTTATTTCTGCGTAGTCTGTGCACACAAGAAACTTATTAAAAAATAATTAAACCTTCATAAAAACACGACTGTCATGTCAATGTCAATATTGTCAAGTCAATGTCAAACCTTATAAATTAAAAATGTGTTGTGTTGCGTTTAAAAAAAAAGACGAAACAGATTTTTCGTAATTTACATGCACAAAATATTAAAAACTCTAAAGTAATTTAGAAAATAGAGATTTATATAATGTATTGATGAATAACTTGATGAAAAAAGGTCGGTTTTTTTGTCTTTATTATAATATACGGATTACCCACCATAACACATCACGAACTTAACATTTCAGATGAAGCCGTCTCTGGACATAGACTCGCTGCGCACGGAGCATGAATCGGACGAGCAGTGGGAGGTGCGCCGCAACTTCATGATGGAGCACAAGGACAACTTCAAAGAGGAGGAGCTGGTGACCCTGGCTCAACTGTTCACGAACATCGAGTTCTTGGGATGCAGGTAGTTTAACGAGTGGTAGGGCTTGAAATGTGGATTATGTCATCTATATTAAGTCGTTAATTCAATCAACTCTTCCGCTTTTGGCAGGGGACTTGGAAGCAGCTCTAGTTTTTTCTGTACAAATAATACAAATTTAAAATCCCCTAAGCGTATACCACAGTTAAAATACAGCTTAATTCTATACTGTCTCTGTCTAACCCTCATTTGAATTTCATTGCATTGGAAATCACGATCCTAGATTCACTTCAATGTCCGCAGGTACCCCCCACAGACAATGAAGAGGATAGCGAAGTTAGCGGAGAAGGTATCTGCGAAGTACCGGGACAGTCGCAAGAACAAACTCAAACGCACCTTCGTGGAGGCCAGCGACGCGGCCGAGCAGAAAGCAAAGCGGACTTCCAAATAGTATTAGTTCATCCCTATAGGTTTCTATAACTATAACTTGTCCCTTAACTGCTGGTAAGGGGACATCCTTAAACAACGTGAGGCACTTGGTGGAGGGAGTCGAGTGAATTATAATACACAGCTGCAAGTGAGTTCCTATGTATGACATATTTATATATAAATAAAATACTCGTACACAATCTTCCAAACCATTATTCAATGACAATATCAAGCCCTCTTCCCATGTATAATCATCTGTATATACTCAAAAACCACTTTCTGCTGATTCCTCCGTTACATAATTAGGCTAAGTGGTTTCACAAGTACAGGAGTTGATAGCTAATGATTAATTGCCTTAAATTTTAATTTATGTTTAAAGAAATATATTTGTATCCTTTGTAAAAGATTTTTATTTGATTTTTATTGCAACATTTATGTATATCCCGTGAAACTAAATTCTCCTGTTTTTCTTATACTATAGACTAGGTATAAATTGTAAAAGGGCAAATTAATACACAAGCTCCATTTTACAATACATTTCTATTCAATGACAATATTGACATAAATCCCTTGTTCTTCTTATTCATCCGTTTATTCTTGAAGTTGGCCTGTTCGCCGGCCAGTAACATTTTGTTAGAATACCTGAAACTATGAAAAACTACCAACTGAATATCTCTCCTCTCCGCTCCTCAATCTACTCTCCACTCCTCAAGCCTGCACCTCACCACTCCACACCTCGCCTCACCAGCTCACCACACCTCACCTCACGTCCCGACACCTCATATGACCATTTCCTGCTGATCCTGCTCCTCGCAGTTGTTCTAGTAGAGGTACAAAATACAATAAAACAATACTTATATCTGACGGGGGTGCAAGGGGGTGCATTTGCACCCTTTCTGCTGCCAGCGCCCTTGACTAGATACAATTTTATTCTGAAGTGGGTCAATAAAACAAGCACTTGTATAAAAATATTTTAATTAAAGTATATTTGATTGCTAATTAATTTGATTCAATCCATCATACATCGCTTAACATAAATCTAATTTCAATACTCTATACCTGTATTGTTACAACCGCTAGTCATTACTCTTAATTACTTCGTTCGTAAATGCCAAAGAGGGAATCCTATAGACTTATAGAGGAATGAATCCCACACATGAAATAATCCTACACAGGAACGAATCAATTTAATTAATTATTTTATTTATTTAACACTTTCAATTGTATTTCCACTTTATGTCTATAAACGTCAAACGAACCACCTGACGCTAAGTAGTTAACACGTTCGCTGCGGAGCACGTACACGTCGTGTTTTTTCCATAGAATTGGGATCGGCGCAGCGAATGTGTTAAGGCCATCGTTGTTAACTATGTTTCATTATCATTTTGTAAATTCAATAATATTAATAATATCCAGAGCAATTTGAAGACCCGTATGGCGCTGATCACAATGCCTTTGAATGAGTTTAAATTTCCGTTCTCGGTCTGGGTGTGTGTGTTCTTGTCTTGTGTGTTGTCCATGGCACCCACGACACAGGGAATCCTAGTGTGGGGCTATGAGTGTGTAGCATTAATAATTTAATAGAAAGACGAAATTAAGACAGTCATTAAAATTGAAAACCGCAACACACTTTTCAACTCGGATCTTCGTAAAGAAAAGTTCCAAGAAATTCAAAATTTTAAATGAAAATACATTTTACATTGACATAAATACAATTTATATAAATAATAGCTTAAGTATGATAAATATGTATAAATAAATATATATATCGACATATATTATTTACTAGCTGACCAACGTTGTTCCGTCTTATAGATTACTTGTAGTGAACGATTTCAATTTGAAGCGATAGGAAAGTGAAAATTTGGGATTAAGTGTATTTTTTATGCTTAATCAATGAAAAAAAAAATGTCCAAAAAATAAAAATTAATTTTAGGGGTTGACAACCCCTATCTGGTTCTGCTGTCTACCCCTAAGTTAAAGATGATTCGATCTATATTTTGGATGATATATCTTATATCATCAAGTGGTCCGTTTGTATGTGTTGATTATTGACATAAATATAAAAATATTAATAAGTGTAAGCGTAGCCGCCTTTGAATAATTTATCAACTTCTATTATAATCTATAATTCTATACCTTACCAGGACGGTGTAGCGGAATGGCCGACTACATTGCCAAATATTTTGTACTAGCTTTCCATAACCCAAAACAATGATTGTTTAAATTACTGTTTGTGCGCGCTTATCACAGAAACTGCTTAACCGATTTCGATGCGGTTTTCACTAATGTTTGTTTTATATCAATCGATTCATAAAATAGTTTTTCAGCTAAAAAAAATATGTATAACAACTTTGGATTGTTGTCTAAGGGACAGGATTCCCAGTGCGTTCCGAGTTTGCTAGTACAAAATATATGTCGATACACCGTCCTGATGAGGGTACATCGCATTTTCAATCCTTGGCGACTAGGGGCCGCTATATATAAATCTCATCGATCTGTCCGTACATGGGACCGTAAATATGTACATTAATTCAATAGGCGTCAGTCTCTTGTCCGGAGCCCCCATATGGACGTTCTTCTGGTGCCGACGGTGGGCCTCGCGATAGCACTGGGAATGGAATACGACGTGTATTAGTAATCATGTACATTTGAATAAGCAAATGCAATGAGCAAGCAGCGCCACCAATCACAATTGAGACACGGTAGAAATTACACTAGAAACTGGAGTATCAGTTATTATTACAAATAAGTCGTTACGTAAACGTAACATAGTAATTTTTTGTAACAACGCCATCTAGGCACTGATGTGAACTATTAATATGTTCGCTGCTGAGCACGTACGTATACGTCGTTTTTTCCATACAAATATAATATAATAGAAGAGTGAGACAGAGAAGGTACCGCAAAGTTATCTCTCTTTCTAACCGAGGGATAGTTCGCAGCCTGGCTCCCGAAATTACACTAGAAACTAGAGTATCAGTCATTGACTTATTATTACAAATAAGTCAGTACGTAAACGTAACATAGTATTTTTTTGTAACAACGCCATCTAGGCACTGATGTGAACTATTAATACGTTCGCTGCTGAGCACGTACGTATACGTCGTTTTTTCCATACAAATATTATATAATAGAAGAGCAAGACAGAGAAGGTACCGCAAACTTATCTCTCTTTCTAACCGAGGGACAGTTCGCAGCCTGGCTCCCATGCTCGATATATAATACCGCTTAAAAAACCGTAATTACTTTATCCTCTTCTTATATAGCGCTGTATTTTTCTCAATAATTATTCTTCGAACAAATTCGTGAAGTGATTCGTAAGACACTTGCGATATTGATTGATTTGGTACTCAGTATTCGATTCTCATTCCAGATTTATGTAATTAAAAAGTTAAAATTTGACGTAATTATCCATTACAAACCGACAATGTAGACTTACTAAGCGCGCGGTATAAACTACTTCACTAAACGTCATTAACTCGGCTGCCGGCGGGTCGGTTGTTGTACCTACACAGCTGTTGACCATACATTCCGAGTATTCTTAGATAATTTTGATTGCCATTCTCGAAATAATTATCGTATAGAATTTGCACTTTATATTTTAATCATTATCTATGACCATGTTGTTTCATGTCCTCGAGTATGTCAAGTGAAATAAAAATCACCCTGTATAAGCATCACCGACGCGTCGCCAGGCAATACGTTTACCTGAACATGAACTGGTTGAGCTGCACGGCGGGCAGCGCGCCCCGCAGGGCACTGACGGACGCGCTCTGCAGCGTGCCCCACAGCTCCAGGAACTGGAGGGACGCCAGCGCACCCAGTTGCCTGGGGAACGACGAAAATATTATCAATCATTGGATTATTCGTCATTCGATCGAATCGTACACATCTTATTATGATGCGAATGCCCAAGAAATTTTAACCGACTTCAAAAAAACGAGACTATAATGTTCCACGATTCAGTTTTTTTATGTGTATAGTGAACAGATTTTTAATTTGTTTTTTTTTGTATTCGATAGCCGGTGTTCGTCAGGCCCATTTAAATTTATCTATCTCTAGAATTTTCATACACTTATGAACGTCATTTTTGCATTTACCACCGTTTTGCCAAGGTGCCTTTCAATATTGGATTTTTAAATTTTAAGAGGAGAAAAGAAACGGCGAAAGCAACTCCTCGGCGCATGTTTAAATTTTAAGTGGAGAAAAAGAAATGGCGAAAGCAACTCCTCGGCGCACGTTTAAATCTTAAGTGGAGAAAAAGAAACGGCGAAAGCAACTCCTCGGCGCATGTTTAAATTTTAAGTGGAGAAAAAGAAATGGCGAAAGCAACTCCTCGGCGCACGTTTAAATCTTAAGTGGAGAAAAAGAAACGGCGAAAGCAACTCCTCGGCGCATGTTTAAATTTTAAGTGGAGAAAAAGAAATGGCGAAAGCAACTCCTCGGCGCACGTTTAAATCTTAAGTGGAGAAAAAGAAACGGCGAAAGCAACTCCCCGGCGCACGTTTCAAGTGATACTGACGTGAGCGCGCGCGGCGGCACCAGGTAGCAGCGCGAGAGCGCCAGGTGCTCCAGCCGGCGCAGGGGGCGCAGCGCGCGCACCGCGTCGCACAGCCGCCCGCAGTCCGACGCGTCCAGCTCGAGCAGCCGCGGGCAGCGCGCCGCCAGCGCCGCGAGCACTGCCCCACATACAGAGTCACTTCACAGTTTTATGTATAAATACACTAATATTAATTTTAACTTTTTTTTATTGATTTAAGGCAGCAAACGAGCATGCAGCACCACATTCCGCTGCCGCCCATGACAACTGTGACCGACTTAGAACAAGACTCATATGGGGACTGGAATAGTTAGTCCGGTTGGGTGACGGTGTTAGAACATTAGTTGGTTAGTTTGTAAGTATGACGACTGGGACAGGGACTGTCAGTGAATGTTAGTCTTGTTAACTATTAGTTTACGGCCAAAGAAATGATGGATAGGGCGAGAGATGATATGAAAGATAAGGGAGTCAGTGTAGAAGTGACGATTAATACGGAACACATTGCGCCGACCGCAAATAAAACGACCACGTATATGCGATGTCCGAAGGGTCGACCCCCGTCAGGCACAGAGTTCCTTACGGTTTTCGTTCAACTCTTAATGTAATTCGACATTAAACCTATATAAAGAGACAGCGACAGAGAGAGAGAGAGAGGGGGGAGAGAGCGGGGGGGAGAGAGAGAGGGGGGGGGGGGGAGAGGGGGGGGAGAGAGAGAGTTGCGCTCATTTGCTAGTAGTCGGATTGATACACACACACACACACACACACACACACACGGCACACGGCACACGGCACTCCGTTACGCGACGATCTCCACTACTACCAGGGCGCCAGCACTCACGGTCGTCGGTCAACGCCTTCGCGCCGCTCACGTTGAGCCGCTGCAGCCTGGACGGCAGCATCTGCACCATCGCCTGCAGCGAGCCCTCGCCGAGCTGGCACCACGCCACGTTCAGCGAGTTCAGCCTGGCGATCGTAACGGGTGAGTGAGGGGTGGTGTGAGGAGCTTGTGTTTTAGTCCCAACATTTTTCTATATTAAACAAGTCAATCGACCACAATCCCACCTGATGGTAAGTGGCGATGAAGTCCAAGGTGTTAAACGCACCAACTTATAAAAGACTATTCCATTGACTTATTATTACTGTGGACGTCAGGTCTTCTACAAAAATCGCGAAATAAATGTCCCAGTTTCACGTCACAAGAGTATACATGTTTACAAGGTAATTTAAACACTAAAATCATTACATCACGGTTTAATTTCGATTGCAGTCGTGAACGCGAAATTGTTGCTCTCCTTGAGTTTTGTTGCTCATTTGGCTCGGACATTTTTTTGCGCGGACGGATTCACTCTCTCCTTGAAGACACCCACATCATACTCAGGTGGAAACACCGACGCAGGCAGTAATCGGTAATCTAATTATTCAATTAGGCCCACTATTGTGGTTCAAGCGTTTCTAGTGAGTTGCAATATTTCTTAATTGAAAAATTGTATTATACTACAGGTACACAGATTACCTTACATAGATGAACACAATTGAATTTATGATAATTTTGAAAAGACTATATTACTATATTGTCTATATTTTATAGTAAAATAACTGTAAGCTTTTTAATTTATTTAGATGTTAAATACGACTATTTTATGAAAATTGTAGCGGGAATATAGAGGTTATTTATTATTTTTTACTGTGTACCGTCTGTACAATAATTGTACCCCGTTTCCACGATAAACATTTTGATTGATTCAGTGATTATATTTTGCCTACCTCTGGTTATCATCACTCTTATTAAGTAAAGTCTTAAAAAACAACCACAGTGGTTAAGATATACACACCCCGTACAACCCTCCAGTATGGCGACCAACCCCTCCGTAGTGAGGCCGCGCGCCATCGCCAAGTTCAACGTCTCCAACTGGGTGCATTTACCTGCAACACAACAATAATAAATTATTAAAATAACTGTTAATACAGAGCGAGGTGTAGCAACTGGCTAAATCAACGCTGCGATTGGCTAATTCAAGGCCGCACGAAACATTGGAAAGAAATAGATTAATTTAAGCAACGGGAAAGAGTGAGACGGCACGAATTTATATCGTCACTATAAGCGCGATGTGTTGACAGAAGCCGTTCGCCTGTTATTAGGAGTCTATTGGCTGTGCGGTCAGGCGGCACATCCACGTACCGACGAGTCGACAGCACTCGTCGTCGACGGCGACGTTCTCGAGGCTGAGCTTCCGGAGCGCGGGGCAGCGCGCGAGCAGCGCGGCGAGCGTGCGCGGCGCCACCGTCGCCATGCTCAGGTCGAGGTACTGCACGCGGCTCGGGGCCGCCGCCGCCGCCGGGGACCAGCCGCCGATCTGGGGGGGGGGACACGTTGCTTTACACAAGTTGATGCTTGACCGCAATTTCATAAGATGGTAAGTTTAACTTTTATTACATCGTCGCGAAACTTTTTCGTCTGTGTGTTGCATGTCGCGTGACGGTCGGCCGCGGAGTAGGGATAAAGTGAAAGGCGCTCGTCAGAGCAGCCAAGGCCAATATGGCGGCGTCCATAGTTCGCAGCAGCTGACCGTGTAGTGTATAGACTATTACTCATTTGTGCCAGTGCTCCACGCTATTTTGTTTGTTTTTGTCAGTGTTTCCCATTATCATTCCAATTTTCCAAGTATAAAATTAATATTGATAAAGCGATTTTTATACCCTTAATGGAATATTATTCTAAAAATTTTTAGTTAATAGTCTATAATGTGAAAAAAGTTTCACTTTTACCGTGGTTTCATAAAACCACACAATCCTTTTTTTTACATGAGGTAAGTTAATCCTTGACAACTATCCCACCTGATGGAAAGGGGCGATGAAGTCGAAGATATTGGTCGCACTAACTTATTAAAAGCCTATTCACTCTCCTCTTGAAGACTCTTACATTATACGCAGGTGGGAACACCGACGCAGGCAACCTATTCCAGTCCTCCGCAGTGCGGATGATGAACGACGATGCAAACCGTTTCGTTCGTATCGGTGGAAAGTGGCGATGATGTCGATAGAATATATTTGTATATACATAAATCTTAATCTTATACAGGATGATTTTTATTTCACTTGACATACCCGAGGACATGAAAGAACATGGTGGTAGGTAATGATTAATAATATACAGTCAAAATTTTACACGATAATTATTTAAAAAATGGCAATCAAAATTATCTAAAAATATTCGCAATGTATGGTTTACAGCTGTGCCGTATGGCGACTGAGAGCCGGCGCCTGACCTTGCCGGGGTTAATGACCTTTAGTGGAGTAGTTTATACCGCGCGCTCAGTTTGTCCACACTATGGGTTTCTAATGGATAATTACGTCAAATTTTAAACATTAATTTTACCAATATAGCAAGTGTCTTACGAATCACCTTGTATATGAAGTGATCTGTAACTAATCGCTGTCGGCACACGGAAGATAAATGAGATTAAAAAAAAAGTGTGTGTATACTTATGTACACGCGTTAGAAGTTATACTTCTTTGGCGTAACAAGATAAAAATGTTTCAAAAAATTTATCTTTCGCCTTATTCTACGTTTGTAGATAAAACGACACTAACAATAGAAATAATTGATTCATTTATTATAATAATATAATGAGAAATATTATTATTATTTTATTTGTATCTATTATTAATTTATTTATAAACTTATTACACATTAAATAAGAATGTGAAAATTTATTTTAGTTTATGATGTAAATAAAATTTAGACATTCACATGACTTACGACACTGACAATAACAAAAACTAAAATGTCGACTATAGCTTACTTCAGGGTGTCGGTTTTTCGTGACGGCGTGCGCGCACATCGTAAAAATTTACTCCCATCATTTTTCTATAACGCGCCAAAAGAAGTATAACTTCAATATAAAGATACAACAGGACCGCACCTCGGAGCCGGCGAGCCGCAGCACGAGCGGCTTCCTGTCGAGCACGCGGCCGAGCGCGCCGCGCGCCAGCGCCTTGTTGCCGAGGTCCAGCCGCTGCCAGAGCGTCTCGTCGCTCGCCACGCGGGACCACCTGCACCGGGGACGGGGACACATTAAATCTATATAATAATATATAAAAGGAGAAGCTGACTGACTGACTGACTGACATATCAACGCAGGGCCTAAACTATAACGGGTTAGAAACTTGAAATTTTGCACAGGGGTTCCTTTTATAACGTAGGGGAGCACTAAGAAAGGATTTTTGAAAATTCACCCCCTAATGGGGTGAAACGGAGATGCAAATTTAGTATGAAAGTTCTCTGATTTCAGCAACTCTTATAATATTTAGGGATTTTTTGCGGGCGACGCCGCGGGTGTAGGCTTGTAATAAATAATAATAAATAACGCTACACACTCATAGCCCACATACGATTCCCTGTGTCGTGGGCGCCATGGACAACACACAAGACAAGAACACACACACTCAGACCAAGAACGGAAATTTAAACTCATCATTCAAATTTCTGCCTCGCTGGAAATCGAACCCGGGACCCTCGAGGACTTCTCCGTGTTGACCATTGCGCCATCCGGGTCGGCAAACAGCCTAACATCCAAACAGCCTAACACCCAAACACCCAAACAGCCTAAAACCCAAACAGCCTAACACCCAAACAGCCTAACACCCAAACACCCAAACAGCCTAAAACCCAAACAGCCTAACACCCAAACAGCCTAACATCCAAACACCCAAACAGCCTAACACCCAAACAGCCTAACATCCAAACAGCCTAACACCCAAACAGCCTAACACCCAAACACCCAAGCACCGACCGTTTGCAGACGAGCATGCAGTGCGCGAGCGTCCTCTTCGGCAGCCAGCGGAACACGCTCAGGATCATCTCGTCCGAGAGCCGCGAGAACGTGTCGCCGCCCGCGCCTCCGCCCCCGCCCGCGCCCGCCGCGCAGCGCCCCGGCGTCGGCGGCCGCGCGCCCACAGCTGGGGGACGTGGGACTACGTTAATAATAATAATAAAAACGGATTGTGTGGTTTTATGAAACCACGGTAAGAGTGAAACTTTTTTTCACATTATAGACATTAAACTAAAAATTTTTGGAATAATATTCCATTAAGGGTATAAAAATCGCTTTATCAATCTTAACTTTATACTTGGAAAATTGGAATGATTACATTAAACACTGACAAAAACAAACAATATAGCGTGGAGCACTGGCACAAATGAGTAATAGTCTATACACTACACGGTCAGCTGCTGCGAACTATAGGCGCCGCCATATTGGCCTTAGCTGCTCTGACGAGCGCCTTTCACTTTATCCCTACTCCGCGGCCGACCGTCACGCGACATGCAACACAGACGAAAAAGTATGAGACGATGTAATAAAAGTTTCACTTTAAAAATATGACACTTACGCGTCATAGCGTGCGGCGTGGTGCCGCCGCCGGCGCCGAACCCGGGCCCGGCCGGCATGTAGTCGGCGCTGACCGACTGCCCGAGCGGCGTCTCCTCGTCCGCCGGGCGCTCCGCCACCAGCGTCGTCTCCAGCACCTCGAGCGGCTGCAGCGGTGTTCCTGCAACGGGCACCGGTAATATTAAAACAGGCAGTCGTTTATACTGCGGACAGAAGTTGAAGTTAAAACTAAAATAACCATTTTGATCGTAGCACGCTTTTCATTGTTGATTTGTACTACTTTGATTATTTGTACTTAATAGAAAAATTTAAAAAGATTATTAAAAAAGATTATGATTTTTAAAAGTAAAGATTATTTGTACCTAAATGGTAAGTAAAATAAGGAAAATAAATATTACAATTAAAAAACACACACACACAGCATACGGCATTTCGTTACGTGACGATTTCTACTAAATCGCACTACCCGTAAGCCGCGTTAAAGAACATCGTTCAAAAAAAAATAGTAAAAACTAATAGCAATTTAAATTTGAGGGGTGGGGGGGAGTGAAGTGAAAATTTGGGATTATGTGTATTTTATATTCTTATTAATTATTCCTTTCTTATCAATAAAAAACAAAAAATAAATATTAGGGGTGGACAACCCTTATCACATATTGTTTTTGTCCTCCTTACAAATATGGTGTAGAATGAAGTTTAATAAACAAATAAAAATCTTGTAACACTACTTGAAAAGCCGTACCTTTCTCGGCGCTCCTCGGGCTCCGCGGGCCGGGCGGCCGCGAGGGCCCGGGGCTGGCGCGCGCGCGCGGGCTCCGCGGGCTGTACCGCTTGCGCGGCGAGCTGTTCACGTTCGGATTCACGTTCTCGATGTCGTGCTTGCGTTTCACGGCCGCTTTTAACTGTTCAATATTACATTCATTTAAATACAAAGTCAGCGATATGTATTTTTTTATGGTATAAACTTATTATGGTAGCAAACGAGCGTGCAGCACCACCTTCTGCTGCCGGCCATGAAAAGTATGACAACTAACTGCGGCTGACCTAGAACAAGATTCAAATGGGGACTAGGATAGTTTGTCTGGTTCTAAACGGTGTTGGAACATTAAAAAAAAATGTTGATAATAAGCGGCTTCGCCACTGTCTTTTTCTGAGTGCAACGTATTTCATCGACACTTTTATTTAAATGTTTTTGTATTCTTTTTCTGTATAGTAGGTATGCTTGATGAAATAAATATAATATTGAATTTATTGTATCAGGCGTTACTTTGCGGAAATCCATTGTTATTTAAGTTGTATTTATATTTGTTTGCAACAATCCGCACAGGTGGAACTTGTTTTGGTATGGACCCACCACCCTCCCTTATCTCCAGGTAGGTATATACCATCACAACTTATTCCAATAGTACATGACACATGTTTCGCCCCAAAACAGAGCATCATCAGGTGATGTGGACTCTACAACGGTTGGTTGTTGAGTATAATATTCAAGTGAAACTTCATAATGACTTGCAAGCGTTTAACGTTTAATGCTGATATTAAATTTTTTTTTCTTTTTACTGTCATGGGAGAGTTTATAAATATACAAAATGTTATAGAGCTATACTCACTAAGCCTGCAGTATTATCACAATGCTGTTCATTTTCATCTGGCTCCAGCAGACTCACCCCCATTTCTTGGAGCACCTGGAAATATATGCATATTTATTTACTAACTAATATCACCAATATTTACAGGTTTAAACTTAATGCGATAGACACATACAACTTAACTAAACACTAACTATTTATAGCTAATGAAATTTAGTAAAACTTGCGATTTTACCTAATGTATTGCTAAATACAGTTAGTTGGTAAAACCATTGTCTAAAAGATGTTTTAAATGGAATTATTTACATTAATGCATTTTAATTTATGGAAAAATGTTGCAAACGAGCATTCAGCACCACCCTTCCGCTGCCGCCATGACAACTGTGACGGACACAGAACAAGACTCACATCGGGACTAGGATGATTAGTCAGTTAGCGGACCGTGGTATTAAGAATGTTGGCTGGTCAGTTTGTTAGTAGGTATGAGGACTGGGGCACTGACTGTTACTACTGTTAGTAATAGTCGGTCCTGTTAGTTGTTGTGAACACTGCACTATGTAACCACATAACACTAGATGTTACCAAGTGTTGCCGCTGTAGTTTAGGTATTATAGCAATTAAAATCTTCGTCAAGGCAAAATAAAACCACCACACAGTTCACGGTAAAGAGTTGTAATGTGATATTAAATTAATGTCGGTAAGAACATACACGGTACTTAATTCTAATTGTTCGCCGAGTACGATGCGACGCGTAAACATAAAGATGCCATTAAGATGCATCAGGCGCTGAGTATAGAGTAACCAAAAATTTTAAAAATAATAAAATAAGTAACGTACAATAAATAAGTAACATACTTAATAACTGATAGGCGATACTATACTAAACACCAAGCTTAAATGCTTACTAACATCAGTGACAACCCCATGCAACTTGATTTACATGTTTCTGATATTAATGAGAACAAATACATGGACAATTTTTCTAAAGAACTTTGGTGTGGGATCCAACATTGATGAGTAATAGTTTTTCTACAATGTCTTCCATAGGCAGACCTCAATCAGTTACAATTTAATGTATATATGTGGACAAAGTCAATCACCATTGAGTTAAGGTAGGTCAAGAAGTTCTTCATCTTGTATTGTATGCACCTGCTATATCCTCTCATCAGCTCCCAGGGTTGACTATTAGATTGCCATCTGGCATTAAGACTGAATATTGTACTCTTTAGTTTTAAAATGTAGGATAATTTTCTCAGAATGAGAGAGAGGAGAGAGAGGTGCTTGAGACTAATTTTTACTTAATAATTGAATGCATTAAAAAAGTCCATTGATGGTCAGTTGCAGTGTAATTCGGCGTGGTAATTACACCAACTTATGTGCAAGAATCGTGTCATTAGAAACAATCTAAGCAGATTATGACAATTATGCCAACTGGTTGACTGTTAGGAAGGATTCTTCGCCTTATGTCTATCATAGAATTGTTTATCATCGTGAAATACCTAGAGATTTTCAGCGTGTTCCTTCAATAACCAAAAACATTGACAAATGAAAAGCGGGAACAATTTGGAACAAGAAACTTACCTCGTCATCGGGTTTGCCGTCCATTAGACTCCAACTTTTTCTTACAGCGTTATCTAGCCGCATTCGTTTGCTAAAACAGATATTTTTCACAAATCAGGCAATAATCACGAGTATTTTACATACACGTTTTGCCGCCAATTCAACTTTACCGCTCAAAATCAGCTGTCATTCGTAGTATTGTATTCGTAATTTCGTAGTTACAGTAAGCACTGATTTTTTGTGAATGAAACAGATTCTTACCGAGGACTTTCCACCACACCTGATGCAGGTGAGGGCAGGAGTTCGTCGTGAGAATTATTTGAAAGCATCTTGTGTTCTAATCACTTTCTTGGAAATGGTTATTGCAAAAACGTCATCAGCTCATCACAATTTGGTGAAATATTTTTGATGTAGGTACCATAAACAATGCAACAATGCAAGTGTAGTGTCAGAAAAGAAAAAGTTATCCAAATTGCCAGTTGCCGAATCATAAAATGTACCATAGAGTATCAATTTAGCTTACTTGAATGGTGGGGTAAAATATTAAGAGCATGAATTAATAGAATATTAAGTACGTTTTTTTTTGCATGTAACTTTACATTATCTTATTACAATAAATCGAAAATACCTTAGGTCACTGAAAAACAAAATCTATTTTATTTTGTTGCTTTCATTAACTGGCAACACTATACTTTGTTTATATTTATTTGACCAATCATGGGACGGGATTTTAACGCCGTGGTCTGTAATTGGCGGAGCAAGTTTAAGTGACTCGTAATTCTGCCCATGCTCACACATTGGCCCCTTTTGTTAGTTCAAGTAACTTTAACCTTTGCAAAACGAAAGAGACAACTGATAAAATGTGGATGATTAAGCAAACGTGTGGTTGTAGTGAGATAAAGTATGCGCGCCTTTTCCATCGTATCAAAACAGAAACAGAAAAGTCAGAAAACAAAGGAATTCGAAAGGAGTCGCTTGTCGACTACGCCGCGTTTGCAATTTTATTGCGCTAAAACCCGAAATATTTAACGAAAATACGTTCTTTCTGTGGAAATAAACGAGTAATAGAGAGTTTCGAGAAGTTATCGTGAGGATGGCGGCTAGAAAACTCAACACGATTGATGATCTGAGCGGTGAGTGACTGTATGTTCTTGTAAATAAACAATGGATTGCAGTGGCATGACGAAAGAACCCGTTCCCTATCAAGGATATCGGTATTATTGCGTATTTGATTCACCAAGTGGCTTGTTTATGTCTGTTTGGTGTGACGCAGTATTTTTGTAACAGCTGTGATACTTCTTTGTTTGAGTCCTTGAACAAGTTGTACGCTTTATGGAACGTAATGACATGCGCTGAAGTTGAACCGAAGAGGTCAATATAACCAGACGAGCTATTTATTATCGCTTTTATTTTGTTCGCGAAGTTTCCCCGCACTAATTAAATTTCTATATTCTCGATACAAGTGTGTTCGTATAGATTTCGCATATTTCTGGTCGCCTGTTACATTCGTCGCGCTAAATGTTTGTAAACATGTATTTTTTCGCCAATGAATCATCATGACGCATTTTTTATTGATACTTTTTACATTGTAAACTATTTAGGAGAAGTGTATTGTATAGTAGAGGAAAGAATTTTAAAAACCTTGATGAAAGCAATTATCTAGTTGTTTAAATAGAGTTGTTGAAAGTACCTAGGTACATTTTTAGAATGTTTAGCACTGGTCTGTGAAATAGGAATTAGTGAGTGCCAGCTAAAATCTGAGAATTTAATTTAGCAATTTCTCGAACAGAAATTCCTCTGTTGTTTGATACAGACTAATTAACAATCTAATATTTGATAACTAATCTGTTATGTTACTTTTTATATACTACTTACCTTACATTGCTTTCATTTGATTTATCCTCTATGTTGATAAATAATCAAAATTTTACCAAACAAATTAACCGACGTGAATCATGGACTAGTTTTACTACGTCATGTCACCAAATTGTGCTCTTAAGAAGTAAATGCACAATTAACCAGTTATAAAAAATACCAAAATCTCTTTGTGTGTCCATAAAATTAGAAGAGTCCGCTCGACTTCTTTAAAATCCCATCACCTGATGATGGATGGGACTACCTGGGAAGACCTTTCAAATTAAGGAATAATTTTTCAAATTGCTTCAGGCGTCTTTGAGTAATCAAACACACAATACAAAATTCCGACATATTGAAATTCTCTTTTTTTGAAGTTGGTTAAAAAACTTACCAACATTAAAAAGTCGTAATTTTTTACATATAATCCAGTTTCGATGCAGTCTGCAATGGGTACCACAGTGGACTGTCCCAAGAGTTCAGGGTTTGAGTCCCAACTAGGCAAAAAATGGAATAAGTCAAAAGGAGAATGATTATTTTTTCCTGCAATTTTCTCACACTTCAGATGAACTCCAGCACCATAATTATTAGTTTTTAATCTAACCGTTAATTAAGTATTACAATCAGTATTTCAAATGGGGGATTTTATTATAAAGATGTAATAAGTAAGAAAATATTATAAAAAAAAATTAAAACAAAATATTATGGTATAATGAAATGGTATAGTGAAATATGTTTTTGATGCAGCACGTGATTTAGATGTAAAATCATGGTTATCATGAGTATAATGAATTAAGTTGCCATCTATGTCGAGAAGGTATGTTGAAGTGTAAATAACTTAATAACATAAATAGGTATATTTCTAACCCCTGTTTAACTTTGAAAAATACTAACGTGACTTGGTATTCAATGTTATTAACTAAGCTGATCAAATTAAATAATTATGAAGCCATTATAGGCCATTTCTGGGTTGTGTGTGTCCATAGCACCCAGAATACAGGGAATACCAATACTAAATGTTATTATTAGTTTAATTTTTAGTCATCATCATCATCACAACCCATAACTGTCCCACTGCTGGGCACGGGTCTCCTCTCACAATGAGAGGGGTATAGGCCATAGTCCACCACGCTGGCCAAGTGCGGATTGGCGGACTTCACACACCTTTGAGAACATTATGGAGAACTCCCAGGTGTGCAGGTTTCCTCACGATGTTTTCCTTCACCGAAGCAAGTGATAATTAAATTTTAATACGCACATAATTTTTGAAAATTAGTGGTGCGTGTGGGGTTTGAACCCGGACCCTCCGGTTTGGCAGTCCAACGTTCAACCACATGGCTTTCACTGCTTAATTTTTAGTATAGATCATTAATTATATTGAAAACCATTAATATATTTACAATATCAATAAGGAAACAGTGCACACAAAACATGCCTGATGTTAATAACCTTATCCTCAATGTGTTGTTTGTGTGACATATAAATAAACAGATGTTTGGCTCAGATCCTAATGTGTCACTCTTACACTGTAACAAATATATTTAGACATTGAAAGTGTTGAAACATGTGGGGAGTGGGTTTGATTCCCAAAGGGTACTAGACGATGTTGTTAAGAGTATACGGAGGAGATCTATTAATGACCTTAGGGTCAATGACGGCCCGGATGGCGCGATAGTTAACACGCCGGATCGCCGTTCCGAGGGTCCTGGGTTCGATTCCCAGCGAGGCGGTTTGAATGATCAATTTGAATTTCTGTTCTTGGTCTGGGTGTGTGTGTTCTTGTCTTGTGTGTTGTCCATGGCGCCCACGACACTGGGAATCCTAGTGTGGGGCTGTGAGTGTGTAGCGTTATTAAAAAAAATCTTAGGTAAAGAGCCAAGTTGATCCTGGTTTTTAGGGTCTGTACCCAAAGGGTGACAAATGTAATCCTATTAATATACCTGCAATGTCTGTCTGTCCGGCTGTCCATCTGTATGTCACCCACAGGGCTCTATGTTTTAAACGTAATGTAAAATTTCACAGAATACGTGATATTGTGGTCACTATCACAACAAATAAAAAAGTTTGATTCCAAAGGGTCCCATACAAGTAACATACAATATGTGGGTTTTACTAAATTATAAATTGTTTTTGACCAAATAATAATTAGTAACTATCGCTCGATAGTGCCGCTCATAGCCCGGCGACTTGCGTCGATCTCAAGTGATCGACAAAGTTAAGCAACAGCGGGCGCGGTCGGTAGTTGGATGGGTGACCGCTAGTGGCAACATTTCTTGAACGCTTCCGTGCGTCGGAGGGCACGTAAAGCCGTCGGTCCCGGTTGTTACCATATGGTAGCAGTCGTTAAGCCATGTTGGATACCTTCGGGCGGCTTAAAAATATCCGACACTTGGGTTGGCCACTAACCCCTCCACCAATCCGCACTGGAGCAGCGTGGTGGAGTATGCTCTAGGCCTCCTCAGGTATGAGGAGAGACCCGTGCTCAGTAGTGGGCCATCAATGGGTTGAAGCCAGCTCGATAGTGCGGAATCCTAGTGCGAGTCCGACTCGATCTTGACCGGTTTTTTAACTATAATAATAATAATCTTGTTTGTTTGTAGAGTGAACATGTGGCGTGATTCCGCGCGGCGCGCGATAAGATTCGCAAGGTCATGCACCAACGCACTGTATTTTGTGCCATTTCTTATCAACTGCGATCGTTTTCTAACTTTGCTGTGGCGTGGGGAATTGCGTTTCGAACAGAGATAGGGAAAATGTAATCACACACAAATTATGATTACATCTGGCGTAATGACAACGCCCCCGCCAAGACCGCACTACCTTTTTACAAAATATTTCGTCTTTTTTTCATACTCTCTTACAGCTTACTACTACTCTAGCTCTTACTACTTCTTACAGCTTAGGCCTGGGACCTTAGCACTTACCATCAGGTGGGTCGTCTGCTCTTGAAAGAAAGAAAGAACAAAACAAAAATGCAATAAATGTGGCACTCGGAGACTGCCGCGATAAAGCTATTGCATAGCATTTTTTATCAACTTATGCAATTATAATTATTAGAAGTTATATCAGAACAGCGCCATCTAGTTTGTAGAAAACATACGTACCATACCTTAGTATTAAGGTATTAGATGGCGCTGATTGGGGGTGTTAGGTTTTTTCGTTACGGAATTTCTGGATTCGGTCCCCACGCTGAAGGCCCGCGATAAAAGCTATGCAATAGCTTAATACATTATTTCATCAAGCATACAATACAGAAGGAGAAAGACATTAAAACATGAAAGTAAAAGCATCGATGGAGTAGGACGCACTCAGCAAGACCGTGGCGAACAGCCGCTGATTTTCAAGGCGACCCGTTGCAATGGGCAGTTTTTGGTTCTGGCTATTGGTCATAAATTTTATTTTATTTGTCAGCTATTAACATGCTGAACGCCTGCACGCCGCGTCAGGTGTTTCATTCGATTGTAGTAATGGGGAAAACCAGTGCAAATTGCCCGACCTCGCTTCATATCTGACTCGCTTATAATGAGTTGACTCACGTAAACAGTAATGTACAATGTACATGGCGTTAATAAGTCGATCCTGCTACCAAATAAACTTTTTTATGACGTGTGGTATCGGCCAGGCGCCGAAAACCGGTTAAGGGCGAGTCGGATATACATATTTTGATGATTTCGACATTTTTGACGGTAGGAGAAAATGAGATAGGAAGCATAATCCGTTTGCGTGCTCCAAGGGCGAGGTGCTAGAGGTTCAATACCTTTTACGACAAAATAGCGGCTTACGTAAGCAAAACATCAATATTTGGACTGACAGTATTCGTTTTTTTAAGTTTCACTTCTACCACCCATGAATTGCACACATGTTTTTTTTTTTACTTATGAGACTTCTGTGTCGGTCAAAGTTGTGATAGGTGGCACTGGATCGCTTGATTCCTTAAAAAAAGATAGATAGATATCGTGAAGCCCTGTTGGCCGAACATCACCAACAGGCCGTACATTCAGCCGCAAGGTGTCGCTCACATCCTGCTCGCAGTTACTGGCCAGCGTGGGTGGACGTGGCAACAGTATACGCAGGACCCCACGCGAACATACCATTAGTGGGGTGGCCATGCGATGGGACAGTTTAGGACACTGGCACTGACTCATCTTTTAAACCGACTTCAAATATGATGATCTTTATATTCGAAAGTTGACGCTTGTCATGTGGTCCCATTTAAATATGAGCGAGATCTGACGATTTTTGACTTATAATGTGTATTTAATTGACTTCGATTACGTTGACTATGTTCTAATTTCAATTTAATTGAAGTCGGTTTTTTTGTTTAAATTAAAAAATATATATTTTCTTGTCTCTTTCTTGGTCGTAAATGCATCGGAGATGCCTGTGGACCTTGTGGTACTGTGGTCCGAAGACGATGGCAATTACATCAGGTGTCTCGTTAGCTGGTTGTTAATAATAAGAAATAAATAAATAAATAGATTAATCAATACGAGTTCTAACGGCCTTACGAGTTCTACGGACAAACTCCTTAGGTGTTTCTTGCCGCTTTTTTGACGTGACAACGTCTTATAATTCGATAGAGCCGGTGGCACGCATGAAAAAACATGACTCATGCGTCGTTACCGTCGTTACCGTAACGGCGTAGCAATCGGCCTTTGCGTTCGGCAGCGTTCGGCAGCGTCCGACATTAGTCTCTCTCCTACTTGAGTGAGCGATGCGTCTGCGTGGACAGCTGCTATACTATAGACTATAAACATTTATATGTTTTCATCGAGTATCAAGTGCAGTGAAAAGTGAATGTGGTGTCAATTGTTTATAGCAACGATAATTACAGCGATAAAGGTAATGATTCTTTCGATATTAATTATATATTCAGTGATATATTGTCGAATAGGTATTCGTGCTTTCATCATTAAAATGAATAGCATCGGTCCGCTAGTGCAGCGATTGTAGGTTATGCTATAATTGACATTGACAAATCTATTAAACAAATGAAATTAAAGTTTTCTTTTGAAAAATGCTACCATTCTATCAGTATTTTCTTAAGACGTTGTCACGTTCAACTATCGTCAGTAAACCGACTTTACAGACAACCAATTTTTTTCCAAGACCACTCATGGTAGGAATTTGTCGAAGCAATGGCGCAGTTTGACTTTTGCAAAGTGTTTGTGAAAAACCAAATCTCTCACGATGTACTGTAATTTTCGCATATCCCGTTGGTATCCCGACGCGTGGTGACCCTCGCCACGTCTCGTATTCAGAGCAATTGGATGATTGCGGTGCAGAGACCCTCGGCTAAATTTAGCGCCGGCGCGGGGCAATACTGATTGCTATCGATCGTTGTCTATTTAAGGATGAAATTCTTTGACCATCTTCTATGACCGCCCATGCAAAGAGGGGTGTTATAAGTTTTTCATTAGTAAGGTAACTGCTAAGAATTTGTACGTTGTGGAGTAGTCAATAAAGTTTATATTGCTATGCACCAGGAGGGTAGCGCGCAGTGACCGCGCGGTCGCCGCGCGGCGGCTGCGCAAACTTTCGCGTTATATAGACGCGCCCTAAGGGATGAAACACTGATAGAAAGCTCGCAATTATTAAGGTCGCCATTGCTACCGTTATATTTTTTTGGAACGAAGTTCCTTACGGCAGGCTTGGAGGGGATAGGGATTTTGCTGCGCGACCGAACTGAAAAATATGTGATAGTAAAACCGTAAACGTGGAAAAACCGCGTGGAATAAAAGCGTTAAATGAGACGTGCGCAGGCGCGACAGTCGCATACACAAGCGAGTAGTGTATAATACCTTTCTCTTTCTCCCTCTTTCTTTTCGTTCGCCGTTGCCTTCATTAGCCGAAGGAACTTCGTTCCTACCTGGTGTCCCACGACACCACATCTTTCTGTTATTGTGGGTAATAAAACAAAGCTTAAATCTATACATACATATAATAAATCTGTAACTGTTCGCTGTCTGTACAGGGAGGATATAATTATGAGAAATTCTTTTAGTGGTGGTCTGTACTAACGCAATAGCACCCGAAAATAATGATTTATAGAATTTTTGTCTGTTTATCTGCTATTTGTACGCGATAATCTCAGAAACGGCTTAATCTATTTTGTTGAGGATAATATATTGTGGTAAGCTTCATTTAACATTTAGTGTTATAATTATTATATTTTATTTCAATGGATTAATAAATAATAATATGTAACAAAGTTACGTCAGCGTGGGTACTAAGGGGCAGGTTTCCTGAAACGATGCGATGGCGGGTTTACTACTGAATAAATAAATAGTAAATAGTATACGAACCATACCTCTCGAGAGTCGCTAATGGATGTATGTTGAAGAGGTTTGGTTTGTCAGTTAATCTGAACGTAGTTCCACTCGTCTATTTTAAGATGAATGGATCCAATCATGCCCCTTGTCCAGACTAAAGCTTTGACGTGATTCTTGTGTGGTGCTCGCATGCTGGAGAGGGTAATTATTATGTAGTATTATCGAATGGAATACTTAGATATTATCTTTGTTTACCTAGTTCTTATTTAAATGTGATTAAATTAAATGAAACGTTCATAGCCCGGCGGCATGCGTCGATCTCAAGTGATCGACAAAGTTAAGCAACAGCGGGCGCGGTCGGTAGTTGGATGGGTGACCGCTAGTGGCAACATTTCTTGAGCGCTTCGGTGCTTCGGAGGGCACGTAAAGCCGTCGGTCCCGGTTGTTACCATATGGTGGCAGTCGTTAAGCCATATCCGATACCTTCGGGGGGGCTTAAAATTCCGACGCTTGGGTTGGCGACTAACCCCTCCACCAATCCGCACTGGAGCAGCGTGGTGGAGTATGCTCTAGGCCTCCTCAGGTACGAGGAGAGACCCGTGCTCAGTAGTGGGCCATTAATGGGTTGAAGGTCATTAAATGTGTTTGTTTGATTGTTTTTTAAGCTATTGCATAGCTTTTATCGCGGGCCTTGAGCGTGGGGACCGAATCCAGAAATTCCGTAACGAAAAAAACCTAACACCCCCAATCAGCGCCATCTAGTACCTTAATACTAAGGTATGGTACGTATGTTTTCTACAAACTAGATGGCGCTGTTCTGACATAACTATATAACTTCTAATAATTATAATTGCATAAGTTGATAAAAAATGCTATGCAATAGCTTTACCGCGGCAGTCTCCAAGTGCCACATTTAATTCTTTTTGTTATTGACTCACTAGATGGTTTAGAACCGGTAAGTGGCGCTTTATGAGATAGAAAATAAAAGTTGTTTGCGCCCAAAAGGTCGTTGTAGCGTTGGTCCATAACATCACTATAAATATAATCTGTAATGCGCCACAGGTTTCTTGTTATCAGACACTGTCTAATCTATTTTCGCATTCGGCCGGTGCGTTGTCAAGGTCGGCGGCTTTGAACTTCGCAGTACATTTGTTTACTAGTTTTGATTGCTGGGTGACAGCAATTTGTCGCAGCTTCGTTATACGTATGTACATGTTACGGTGAATCTGATTAAATGAAAATTGTATTATGATACGGGTAGTCACGATATGTGTTTTGAAACGCCGATATTTCGACCCAGTTGCGTGGATCGTGGTCACGGCTGAACTGCGGTGGCGCGGAGAAACTTTTGACAGGTGACACGGTTTCGATTCGATTCGTTGTCGATGTCAAGTCGATGATGAAACGAAAAAGCGACAATAAAACAAACACATTTTAACGTGGGAGAAAATGAGATAGGAAGCATTATTCGCTCACGTGCTTTAAGGTCGGAGTCCTACAGCAATACCTTTTACGGCAAAATGGCGGCTTACGTAAGCAAAGCAAAACATAAATATTTGGACTCATAGTATTAGTTCTTTTTGAAGTTTCACTTCTACCACATGTGAATTGCACACATTTTTAATATAGCAGGACACGATAAGTGGAGATGGGGAGGTGACCAGAGGGGTGGAGAAATCCTCCCCCCTGTCCCCTCCCCCGTGGTAGTCACACAGGTTCAATACTCGCGTATCAGACTACTGTGTATTGTCTTTATCTATTGTAACGTTGTGTCCGCTCATTTTATAGGGCTGTCGCTATGGACAAATATTTATTAATATATTAATTAATATCCATGATAGGGTGGATATATTTTGTGATAGTAATTTTAAAGTGAAACTTTTATTACATCGTCTCAAACTTTTTCGTCTGTGTGTTGCATGTCGCGTGACGGTCGGCCGCGGAGTAGGGATAAAGTGAAAGGCGCTCGTCAGAGCAGCCAAGGCCAATATGGCGGCGCCCATAGTTCGCAGCAGCTGACCGTGTAGTGTATAGACTATTACTCATTTTGTGCCAGTGCTCCACGCTATTTTGTTTGTTTTGTCAGTGTTTAATGTAAATGTTGTTATTTATTTCCCATTATCATTCCAATTTTCCAAGTATAAAATTAAGATTGATAAAGCGATTTTTATACCCTTAATGGAATATTATTCCAAAATTTTTTAGTTAAATGTCTATAATGTGAAAAAAGTTTCACTTTTACCATCGTGATTTCATACAACCACACAATCCTTTTTTTTTGTTAAGATCTATTTAGCTAGCCCTAAATGTACGCGTCAGCTAGTACATAAAATAGTCCTAAATAGTTTTACACGTATCGGATTAAGGTGTCCGCTTCACTGCGCGATGTGCGCTAATTGGAGCGTAACGGATGTGTTTATATCGATTGTGTTGATTTAGTCTTCTGAAACTACGCATTGGCCCAGTTGACGTGTGCCTGGCGAGTGGGGTCCCGTCGACATTATACCATGAACGATAAAGAGGTTTTTGATTGTTTGAACGCGCTAATCTCTGAAATGGCGTTGGATTAAAAAAATGTTTTTGTTTATGATAGCCAGATTGACGAGGAAGGTTAAAATACAATCTCATCATCTCATCATCATCATCGCAACTCATAACTCCCACTGCTGGTTATGAATAATTTTATCTTCTTAAATTGTCCTATTTTAATGATTTATCGAATGATTTATCGAATAAATTGTATGTTGACCTCTGGGAAATCAGAAACACAAAGAGTTGTACCGAAATAATTGGAGGGCATGAGCATATGAGCCCTGTCGTTCCATCGATCGCGGTTCACGCCAAGGTCGGACGCTAGCCGTCTGAAGGGGTCAGCGACCCTCGCGCTGCCTCCTCTCATTGCCTCTTCAAACTTTATGACCGCCTGGTACTTTACATCCATTGCCCTGATGTTTTAAAACAACCCGCGCAATTAGTGTTTTTATGTGAGATTTTGGCTTGATAACATAGACCCCATATTGTCTATGGAAACCATGACGAAGTGGAAACTGAACGATAATAATAATAATAATGTTATCAATTTTGGCCATAAGACACAAAGGTAACTTATGGATTATCCATATGGAAGACTTTTCCAACGAGCTCTCAAACACGGTACCTCTGCTGTGAGTTGGTGAGGAGTTGGGCATCCTGATGGTATCAGAGTCCAGAAGTTGCTGCTACATCATCATAATTATCAGGGTTACTGCGGGATTGGAAATATCATTTTACTAAATTTTGGCAATTGATAAGTTGTCGTAAGAAATCAAGTACCAGGGCTGCATGGCAATAAAGAGTACATCGCTCGTACGGCCAAAGTCGCATTTCGCAGACGTCTGGAGACCTCGCTAAGATCATCGACCGACACGTGTTGATATTTTTATACCTTAGTGAAATTGTTTTCACAAGCTTTGTTTAACTTTCAATTTATGTTCGGGTCACATATTGCAAGCTAAATTAGAACTAATTCCTCTAACTCCACGGATATCATTCTGCATAATTATATAGCTTTAGTTCCGATGGCAATTTTGTAACGGAGGAATTTTGTACCTCTACTAAAACAACTGCGAGGAGCAGGATCAGCAGGAAATGGTCATATGAGATGTGGGGACAAGAGGTGAGGTGTGGTGAGCTGGTGAGGCGAGGTGCAGGCTTGAGGAGAGGAGACGAGATTGAGGAGCGGAGAGGAGAGATATTCAGTTGGTAGTTTGTCATAGGTTTCACGTATTCTAACAAAATGTTACTGGCGGCCGAACAGGCCAACTTCAAGAATAAACAGATGATTAAGAAGAAAAGGAATTATGTCAATATTGTCATTCAAAAAAAATGTATTGTAAAATGGAGCTCGTGTATTTAATTTTGCCTTTTACAATTTTATGACAAGCATCCGGATAGTACGTATGTATGTACGTCTTATGTATTTACTATATTAATTGCTCTACATATTTTATAATTTACTTAGCATTATAGAACGTGTTTTTGGTCTTTCACACTACTATTTTATTGAAGCTTAAAGTTATAAGTAGAGGTTCTTCAGTACTAATCTGTAGTTAATCTGTAACTTCCTCTTCTTTCTGCTAGGCGATTACATTTCTACCTACCTACTAACTAAGCTACATACTTCTGAAAATCAACAAATTTCTAACAAATATCGCAGTATTTTAGTTATTTCTTGGGCTGTCATTTGTAGTTTGCCACAAACATCAATTTGAGTAAGTAAATTCATTGAATACTGAAGTGTACTTTACGGCCAAAGTGCCAGGGGAGCATGACTCCTAAACGAGTTGGATCGATCGTGAAACCAAATTCGCGTGCACCTAGACGTCTGGACGAAGGTCACCGACCGACGTCTGTAAAGATCTCTTGAGAGCTCATGCCCGCCTGGTGTTGTATTTTTGATGAACGTAAACTTTTATGTAAAAACTTACAGCGCCTTCGAAGCAGACAAATTAACTTGGCGACATACATGGCGACATTTATCCAAAAAATGTTCCTAGGGGTATTCTTAATCCATGTCTTTTTTTAATCAATCAAATGACAATAAATTTTACTTCCAAACCAAACATGAATCCGTTATCATTTGCTTCGGTGAAGGAAAACATCGTGAGGAAACCTGCACACCTGAGAGTTTTCCATAATGTTCTCAAAGTATGTGAAATCCGCCAATGCTCACTTGGCCAGCTAGGTGGACTATGGCCTGTACCACTGTACCACTGTACATTGTGAGAGGAAACTTCAGTATTGGCAGCAACAAAATATAAAAATTCATAATTCATTGTTATGGGATAGGTTTACTGCAATCATATCGCATTGAGAAATCTTAATTAATCCCTACCGATTTAGATGTTATCTATATTGCGAATAAAAGCGATAAAAAATTATTAAAGTACCTTCAAACATTCTTAAAACGATTCGAAATTCAAAAGTTTGGCTCGGGTCAAGAAACTCTAGTTTCGAAATCTCATTCGTCATCCGACCTTCGAGCCGCTCGGACGCGTCGATCGCTTCATGTAAACAGAGTTGACATTAAACTTGTTTGTGAGATAAACGCTATCTGTCGTCTCCGAGTTGTTGAACTGCGGGTTATCTGCAGCGGTAGGGATTGTAAGGATGTTTGTTTGTACGAAAATGCGATGTGGTCTACACTGGTTTATATTAAATCTTAATCGTTATTAAATCTTTTGGGATTAAATAAAACCTAGTCTATGTTAAGGGTAATCGCTAACAAAGTAGTTCATCGACAGACATATAGACTACATAGACACGTTAGTGATTTTGTTCATGTCATGTATATAGTGTCAGGCGAGTGGTCTGAACGTTGGACTCCCGAACCGGGGGAGCCGGGTTCAAATCCTGCACGCACCTATCATGTTCAAAAAATGGTTGTCTGTAAAGTCGGTTTACGGACGATAATTTTAGGTGATAACGTTATAAGAAAACATTGATGATAAATTGCATACTTTGATGGAGTGGAAGAGAGATACATGATGCGTTGCAAGCCAGCGCTTGGGCCGATCGTGCCTCTCTATCGCTTGTTGGGCGCTCTCGCTCGCACGCACAGGCTCAGGCGGAACGGGACACTCTTTCGTGCGCGCTGCCGGTGTTCATCAATTTATAAGACGTTATCACGTCAAAATTATGAAGACTGCACACCTGAGCGTTCTCCGTAATGTTTTCAAAGGTGTGTGAAGTCCGCCAATATTCACTCGACCAGTGTGGTGGACGGCCCTTACGTACCCCTTACATAGTGAGAGGAGACCCGTGCCCAGCTGTGGGACAGTTATGGGTTGCAATGATATTGATGGTATGGGCGATGTATAAATATTGTGCGATGATACACACACACGCATAATAACAGAGACCAACCGGCAATGTGTTAGGTGAACAATAATGTTTGTAGAATTTATTTCCACACGTTTACATTATAATATTACAATAGTATAAAATGGCCGCTAATACATTCACACGCCTGTACCAGGGTACCACGTGTAAAAGTAATGAGAAGTAGGGTTTCCAAACTTCATTTTAGGTCTGTGAATAGCAAAAAATTCGTTAAATAGCCGGCTACACTTTTTAGAGGCGACCATCTCAGTCCTCAAGGGTAGCATCACATCTGTGACCGAATTATAACGAGACTCTTACTAACATTTACTAACTGGACTATTACTAACAACAACTAACAGGACTAATAGTCCCTGTCCCAGTCCTCATACTTACAAACTAACCAACTAATGTTCTAACACCGTCACCTAACCAGACTAACTATTCCAGTCCCCATATGAGTCTTGTTCTAAGTCGGTCACAGTTGTCATGGGTGGCAGCGGAAGGTGGTGCTGCATGCTCGTATGCTACCTTAAATCAATAAAAAAAAATGTCCCCGACGAAACATTCCTCCGGTACAATACTTGATACTTGATATTGGTACCAATTGCGTTGTCATTGGTACTGTGAGCGAGCGAAGCTATTACACCCAGTATCTTTTGGGGTCACGACTGTGTGCCGACGGCCTTGGGTTATTTTAAGAATTGCTTTTGTGACAATAAATATTATTTGTAAATGTGTATACATTTTCCTATTTTTGCAACATTTTTTATTGATGCTCCGCCCCTATTGGTCGTAGCGTGATGTTATATAGCCTATAGCCTTCTTCGATAAATAGACTATCCAACGCAATAAGAATTTTTCAATTCGAACCAGTAGTTCCTGAGATTAGTCCGTTCAAACAAACTCGTCAGCTTTATAATGTTAGTATAGATCTATTTCGTATCCCTAACACATTGACTTATTCTTACCATGGACTTCGGGTCCGCCCTAAAAAATGTTCGAGGCGAATGAGCAACAAAACGCAAAAACAGCTACAATCGACTGCAATTGAAATTAAACCGTGATGTAATAATTTTAGTGTTTAAATTACCTTGTTAACGTTTCTTTTCTGATGACATTTTTTCGCGATTTTAGTATGAGACCCGACGTCCATTATAATAATAAGTCAATGCCCTAACATAATATCAGTTTATGTTTGTCGGCTAGTACCCACAGGTAGCACTGGCCAGCGAGTGCGAGTGCTACCCACAGGTAGCAGTGGCCAGTAGTGCGGCTACTTCCAAAACAAACATGTAACGCGTATCTGTCTCAGTCGACCGCAGACCGAGTAATCCACACCGGGAGCCTTGAGGAGTGGTAGGGTTGGCACTTTTGTTTGGTGGTACGAATTTATATTTTGTATACGAATTTGAATGTGGAGTGAAGAATTGTGAAGTGAAGTGTAGTGACAAGTAATTCTGTTAAGGTTCCATACACGAAGGGTGTTAATGATAGTGGGAAGTGGGGCCCTGTTAATTAGATTTCGCTGTTTGACTGATCAGTCTGTCCGCCAGTCCGTCAGACTATATCAGATTTTTTTTTAATATAAAAAGACAGGCACATGAATTTTTTTCAAAATTCAAAAATTAATGGGTTTCACCCATTGACTTATTATTACTATGGACGTCGGGTCCGCGCTTAAAAATGTCCGAGTCAAATGAGCAACAAACCGCAAGGAGAGCAACAATGCCGCGTTCACGACTGCAATCGAAATTAAACCGTGATGTAATGGTTTTAGTGTTTAAATTACCTTGTTAACATTACTATTCTAGCAATGGCTGGCGTTCACGTCTGCAATCGAAATTAAACCGTGATGTAATGATTTTAGTGTTTAAATTACCTTGTTAACTGCATGACATGACATAACTGACTGGGACATTTATTCCGCGATTTTAGTATGAGATTAGATGTACATGGTAATAATAAGTCAATGGTTTCACCATACAAAAACCGGTCTTTTTCTAAGGCGAATACTTTGTACCGCTATCAGTAGACACTTTATTTTTTTAGTAACCACTGACGTTTATACATAGGTATGTTTGTGTGACAACCCTATTGCTGTAAAGCGAGCCATACAGCGGTTGATATCAACCTGTACAAATGTACACGATAAACAGAAGTTGTATTTGGTGAATATGGACTTAACTGTGTTAGCATTAGAGATTACTAGTAAACCTTATATAGTTATAGTACGGCCGGCGGTTCTAGGCCGCTCTGAACTTTGTTCGGATCGCTGCGCAAAAGTCAATTTTAGGGTCGAAATGGTGGCAAGACGCGCGCGGTGTCACTTTGAGCATTGTTTGTTTCAGTCGCACGCTCAGTGTTCGTGTCGCTATCTCTCTCTAAAGTACAATAGCTGCGCACTATATCCGAAAGCCTAACTTCAGAGCTGCCTAGAACCGTCGGCCGTACTATACCTAGGGTAGGGAGGGGCTAGTTGAGCATAGGGGTAAGTTGGGCAATCGCAATATCTCGAAAACTATACACCGCACGCGATGGCATCAAATAGCGAAAAGAAGGGGTCGCGGGAGGGGAACTCATAGCGCGACCACCAGTGGCGACTTGTCGATCGAGTGAGATACGAGCTCGCATTGTTTATTTTGTGACTAAAAAGTAAAATAATTGTAAATCGGAATATTTCGTCTGTTCTAGTCAAATATTATCCGTTTTCAATTAGGTAAGTGTTAAACTTGCATATATTTATTGTACTTTTGATATATATAAAAATTCTGCGTATAATTGTAACTGTGTTTTCATAACCTATGTTTTGTTTCAAAATTTCGGGTTGGGGTTAGTTGAGCTATAGTCGCTCAACTATCCCCACGATTTGTAACAAGAGTAATATAGAACTTAATTTTTTTAGGAAGATGCGGACATATAAAAGAAAATAAATTGGCTGATCTAACACATTTATTTTCCCTGGAAATTGTCCGCCCATACTCAAAGGCAGGCCCTAGAATAGCAACCAAAACTAACAGAAGAAAGAGAGAGACTGAATCTGATCCTAGTTTGAGTCTACTTTGTTGTTTTGTCTATAAATAAAAAGTTGATTGTCAAACAGAAATTTTATTCCATGTCTAGTTAACATTGAACCCATAGGTTGGCTATATTTTCTAAGTGCTCAATTTGCCCCATACCCTTGCTCAACTTACCTCACCTATGGGGTACGTTGAGCATAGATGACATTCTATATTTAAACAGCTGTAACTTTTAAATTGAGCTTGTTAGAAATAAATTACTTAGGTCGCTTTTGCAAAGGAATAAATGAGTTATCCATCAGTATGCATAACAAGGCATTAAGACTTATAGTTGATTTGCTATAACAGCTCAAGTGAAAAATTGCTCAACTAGCCCCTCCCTACCCTACTTAGTACCTTCACTCCAAAATTGTTAAACGTATCCCGCGCACGAGTTTATTTTCTTTTATTATTGTATGGAGATATGCCGTGGATAAATAACATTCTTGTAAACAAACCTGTTCAGAGGTGCCCAAAAATCCTGTGACGTTGATTTTTGAGCATATTCGAAATGACCATGCCTACATATTTCAAGATTCAAGCATAGTACATACGTAATACATATTACGTACACATATTAGTGAGTAGCAATTGTTCACTAATAGTACCTCTATAGCTAATCATATATGAATTGGTTTGATTAACGAAGTACACGGCAATGTTTGTATGGCCTTAAAAGATTATATTGGCGTCGTATTAGGAGTCTAAAGGTGGCGGTTCGCGGCCGAGACCGAGACAAGCGACCGAGACAGGAGACCGCGACCGGCACTTGACAATAGGCAATGTATAGGCGACAACTCGCGACCGAGACCGAGACAGTCCTTCGCGCCTATACAAAATACAAAGTGACGGCCGCGGTCTCCCGTCTCGGTCTCCTGTCTCGGTCTCCCGTCTCGGTCTCCTGTCTCGGTCTCCTGTCTCGGTCTCCTGTCTCGGTCTCCTGTCTCGGTCTCCTGTCTCGGTCTCCTGTCTCGGTCTCGGCCGCGAACCGCCACCTTAGCACGTATTCTGCGAAAATTTCAGTTGTCTCCCTATTTATGCTCTCGTTAGACCTCTGTGACAGACAGACAGACAGCGGCGGCATATTAATAGTCGTACCCAAAGGGCGACAACCGGAACCCTAAAGAGTATATCAGAAAACCCTCCGAAAATATTCCTTTGTTATATTTACAGTACTGAACCCCATCACAAGTAAATTAGATTCGGACCTGATCAATTTTCACTAGCAATTCTGTCTGTATGTACTAAAATGTACGGTATGGCGGTATCTCATACCAGGAAGACATGTATTAATAGTCATTTCCAATGATTTTGTGTTAGGCGAACGCACTAATACGTATGTAGCGCTCAGTGACTACCTTGTTACTTTGGGATAAAGTTGATCTTCCCGTGGCGGAGACCGAGATACATTTTGTTGAATTGGGACGCTCGCCAAACGAACTCCTTTGTACACGTGCTCGCCTGGTAGTTTGTTCACATCGGATGACGTCAAGTGGTGATTGGGAAAGGTATAAATAATAATTTGCGTGCACTTGTCGGTTTGTTAGGTGCAATGAATGCCACGTGTTATCGTGGGGTGGTAGATTTGATGGTAGACTCGAATGAGGTGGCCGAATGTTGTTTGGAATGGAACGTAGTTTCGTAACGCGGCTTGTGATAGGTGGTAATTGGAAGAAATAGTCTATTAAGGAAATCGTGACGTCATAATTGTAAGACATTACTTACATTAGAATTGGCCATCACAGATGAAATCTTTGACAGAAGATATTTGATTGGATATGAAGCCTTTTAAATAATTTGAGAATCGTTTCATGTGCGAATCGATTTAATAACAGTAAATTATGTTACTAAAAGCCTATGTACATCAATAAAAACCGCATCTAAATCGGTTAAGCCGTTTCTGATATAGCGGGAACAAACGTAAGAGAAAATGACAAAAAATATTGTAGATGTAGTGGAATGGCGCTCACCGGGTAATTGCGCGCACCTATCTATAAGTCTATGTGTTATGTTATGATAATAGTTACATATTCTCAAATTATTATTTTTTCATTAATTCATATAGGTATTTTGACAATACACTTATGCACGCCATTTTTTAATCTTCCGCCGTCTCAAATATCTTCCATGTACAGCTACAGACAGCGATCAGTTAGGTAAATATTATATTTATACACGCTAATTAAAAACCAATATGCTGTAATGTCCTTCATGTGGTAGTAACGAAAACACCTAATGTCGTTAAAGGACAGACAGAACAGGCGATCGGTGACTGTTCCCTGAATCGAACAGGCCCTAGGAGACTTGAAGGTGAATAAGTTCTTGGCTGGTAACATCCAGTTTAGTATTATAATAGCAAAATAATAAATAAATGGACAGCGTTCACCACTGGCGATCAGGTGATTTGCCGTCTCACTGTCTCATTGACAGGAAAAGGGAATAAGCCCTTGCTTACTAACTGGGTACCACTGGCGGTATAAAAAAATATAAAATTTCAATATGTGCTTGCAAACGTCAATCAGACCTTGAAGGGCTTTAATTGAGTCTGACAGAAGCAATGCGTTCTTGCCAGGTGTAAGCGACGTATGCAGCCATTTTATACGAAATAACTTGTAGGTTTTCAATGTTAAAAACTAGGGGAGCCAGACAAGCCCTTGTGAAACCTGTTTTGTTATTGTTTGCAACATCTGGCGTCTTTGGCGTCCTTGATACTTTATAAATAACTTAACGCTGCACCGTTAGCCTAACGAGCGCTGTTGTTGTCATCATCGTCATTGTATAACGACTGTCCCACTGCTGGGTTCAGGTCTTTTAATATTAAGGTCAGGCCATAGTGCACCATCCAAGTGTGGTAGGTAGCGTTCACATGATGCTACTGTGCCACATGATATGTGATGCCGTGGACTTCAGTAACACCAAGGGTACCTGATGCCTTACCGGCCGACGTCACATCAATCCGTTGCTCCGTTTTATCGTGAAATAATGACACACAGACTTTAGTATTTATCATATTTATAACGGGAAATTCTCGTGCAACGTCTTCCGAACCATTTTATTCAATGACAATATTGACAACATCAAGCCCCTCTTCCCTCGTATTTTCTAATCATCTATTAACAACATTTCAAACATTTTGTTGGGACACTGGCCAGTATCCTAACTTTCCTCACTGCACCTAACTCCACACCTCAACTGACCACTTTCTCCTGATCCTGCTCGTCATTGTCGTTTTAGTGGAAGAGTAAACTTCGTCTGTTTCATTTCAATATAATATAGGCAGCTAGAGACATTGGTAAATAATACAATGGCCGGCGTTATCGCGCACAGGCGATTTCTTCCGGACAACCTAATTTTAAATCAGGCCCCTTGATACGCTCACATAATATTATTGTTATTGGGTTTAAATTACTTTAGAACGATTAACGAACGACGTTGTGATTTGGAAGTCGATGAAACGGAAATGAAACGAAACGGAAACGAAAAAGAAACACATTTTGACTTGGGAGAAAATGAGATAGGAAGCGTCAGCAAAATGGGGGCTTCGTAATACGTAAGCAAAGGAAAACATCTATATTTGGGCTGACAGTATTCGTTTTTTTTTTAAGTTTTCACTTCTAGCTCGTGAGACTGTGAATTGTGCATGATGCCCCCGCACTAGGATTCCCTGTGCGGCGGCATGGATAAAACAAATTACACATCACTGAGACCCACGACCCGAGAATGATTTATGTGTCACATAAACATCTGCTCCGGCCGGGAATCGAACCTGGGATCCCTCGCTTCGCAAGCGGGCTCACTACTCAAGTACTCATTACCGAGTAGGTTACGGGGTCAGATTGTTAATGTTAAACACATTATTACCCTAATTTGCACAGTCGGTCAACAAATCAGTCCGCGACAATCCACGACTCACAAGGCCGTCAACTATTTATAGACATTAGTAGCAATAACAATGGTCCTACACACTACACAGACAATAACACTGCCGTCAGAAGCAAAAAGGGCGCAACTAACATTTTTTTTTCGAAGGAAAAAGGGCACAACTAACATTTTTTTCGAAGGAAAAAGGGCACTAACATTTTTTTCGAAATTGAGTTACATTCATATTTGGAATCGGGAAAAAATCTTGGTTCCAAATATGTATGTATGTAACTCAATTTCGAAAAAAATGTTTTGTGTGCCCTTTTTCCTTCTGACGGCGGAACAGTTACCTGTTTGTTCACAAACTAAAAGTTGGTGCCGTCGGTGGTGAGCCGTCTGCGTTCGGTGGTGATGTGGTGTGGTGTGGTGTGGTGCGGTGCGGTGCGGTGCGGTGCGGTGCGGTGCGGTGCGGTGCGGTGCGGTGCGGTGCGGTGCGGTGTGGTGCGGTGCGGTGCGGTGCGGTTGGTGTGGACGTGATTCGCGCAACGTGCCGCCACCTCGCTGTCGGTAGAATGTTGTTATGTTGAAACCGGTTTGTGGGAGGAGGCGGTGTGTCGATGTGTCCGGGGATCCTCGAATTCATCGAATATGTGATTACACGTACAAGATGAGATATTTTAAGCAACTTCCTCTTACTCCACGGACTTGAAGTCTTGTATTGCTTTTGTTTCGACGACAATGCAATTTAATGATAAGCGTGTATGGATACTAAGTTCAGGACGCAACACTGCACTATAATTCAATTAGAATTATAAAAGCGTGTTATTGTTTTGAAGTAGTTATAATCAGCTTGCAAGATTTAACCGGAACACACATACAAACATCGCGAGTTAATAGTAAGCTTATGAAAAAAAAACCTTTAAAAATACAAGGAAGACTTAGACTTCACCGTCATCATCATATTAAAACGGTAATGAACTAATGACTTATCGAGATAAAATTCAAATTAAAGGCACTGCCCACCGACAAACACACACACACACACACACATTCACACACGCACACACACGTACGCCCATTCGTCTACACCCATACACATCAACAAAAACAACAGATGCTCGCGCGCTGCAAATGCGGCAATGCGGCAATATATTAAAATTAACTGTTATAAAGTTATTAATACACATTGATCATAGTTCGGAAATAGCTGCGTGATGTTTCTGCAACATCCTCAGTGACGCGGTTAAAGTGATGTTGAATGAGCCCAGTTCGTCGTAACATGTCGTGCGATATGACCAGCGCCATGTTTAATTAATACGATGTGTGTTTAGCAACGCAAGTAGAAAATAGTCCAGACACGGCAATAGTATCATACAGTATTCCATCTTCATACAAGCGGTCGGAACGCGAATCATACCTACGCGCCTCCGAGTTAGTACACACTAAGTACACAACAGCCGCAGAAGCGCCGTAGGGACGATCGACCGTGTGGGTTTGTAATCGGGAAGCGTGCGTATTACCTACCCACTTATATTCACTACAACTAGAAAGAGGCAGCCTTAGCGCGCGGGGCTGTAGATTTATGATTTATTTATTTCAAGGACCGGGTCGAGTCGCAATACTGTATGATACTAATTACCGAGGTTCAGATCAGTTCAGCTGTGTTTAGAGAGGGGCAATATTCGTAATTATAATTACAATTTGGGCTAAATGTACCAGAAAAACTTGTAATCTGTAATCGTGATTAAATTTTGCCCGACTCTGGTTGTAGACGTTGTAGTCATGTATGTAAACCTAACCTCGGTACAGTAGTGCTACACAGTGATCAGTCATCTCGGCACAAGTTCAACGTATGTACAACATCATAATATGGTCGATGTCGCGCAAATGAACACGTATGTAGGTAGCGGATCTACGTGCCGGTGGTCATATCGACGTCAATAGGAGGTTGTATCCACACTTGGTGTAACGAGGCTTGGTTGGGTGCGCACCCGGTTTTTACCCTCGGAGGTTTTTATTATCTTTACAAAGAAAATTGAACGTTTTCAAAAATGGGGAAATTTTTGGTTTCTCTCCGGAAAATTTTTTTGAGGTCCTAGAAAGCTATTTCGACTATTCCCTCGATGGTGGCTGCGTGTGTATACGTAAACCGCTCATAACTTTTGACCGGCTTGACCAATCGACGCGGTTGACGGCATTCCAAAGGGTTTCGCTGAAATTGGATTTCCTAAAAATTGTAATCTATTCGGCTTGGTAGATTTTGAGAATTTCCAATAACCTGAAAAAAGTTGTTAAAATGATGTTTTAAGCTATTGCATAGCTTTTATCGCGGGCCTTGAGCGTTGGGACCGAATCCAGAAATTCCGTTACGAAAAAAACCTAACACCCCCAATCAGCGCCATCTAGTACCTTAATAGTAAGGTATGGTACGTATGTTTTCTACAAACTAGATGGCGCTGTTCTGCTATAACTATATAACTTCTAATAATTATAATTGCATAAGTTGATAAAAAATGCTATGCAATAGCTTTACCGCGGCAGTCTCCGATTGCGATTTATAATTTTTTTTCAAACAACTTTCAAACTACTGTATCTGAATCAGCTCTTCTACTCAAAATACAAGCAAAATTTAAATAAATAAATACCGCATAGCGCATCAAAATCATTTGATCCATTCGGGAGTTAATTAAGAACTTCATTTTATTAGGTCAATTAGAAACAGTCACGTCTATTAAAAGGTGGTATGCGTGGTAGGCAATCTAACCACATGTGACTATTGCAAATTGAGTACACTTTGGTTAAGAATAGTCTGTTCCATTCCGACAGTTCAATAGTTGATTGGAATGCCGACGGATATCCTTATTAGGAAGTTCCTCTCGTCTATGCTCGCCTGGTACTCTCAGTTATAGATTGTCAAGTCTTGGTAACGTGGAGTGATTCCCACTGCTGGGAAGGTCTGGTGTTGGCATATTGGAATGTGTTGCTTATCCCACTGTTGGGCAATGGTTAGGTATAATAACTTGTTTACATTTTATATAGACTACTAGTAAACCTTGTCCCTTACTATCCTCACTCCAAAATTGTTAAACGTAACCCGCGCACGAATTTATTTTCACGCGCGTTATTTTTCGTGTTTTTTTCATATTATGATAATTATGTTTTTCACGTTATGATAAGATTTTAGAAGTATTAGAGTAGTTGAGTACGTTCTATGAAGATTTAAATGTTTTGGTTTTTGAGTAAAGGAGCCTCTAAGTTTTTTGACGTGACAACGTCTTAAATTAGGTTAGCTGGGAGTCACTTATGAAAAATAGTAACGCTCGGTAACGTTACGATGAGTCACCGAACGAGAGAGAGGCCCGCCGAATGCCTTGCGTCTCTCTCCCACTCAACTATGATCGGTCTGTCGCGCGCGCAGCACTAGAGAATTAGGCGCATTGAATCGGCGCGTTAAGTTTAAGTTTACATGTACAATGTTTTAGTAAACAAAATATATTTCTATAGTTAAAATTTGTGCAATTCTTATTTTCATTCAATTCCTTGTTCCTATTGCGCAATTTAATTATATTCATATCAATAAATATTCTACCGAGAAAAAGACGTTGTCACGTAAAATCTTCGCCCGTAAAACCGACTTTACAGGCAACCATTTTTTTTTTAATAGCTAAAAAAGAGCAAATTAGCCTAATCTGGGTCCCAGTAGCCATTCAAATCTAGTTATGAAAAGTACGTAATATATCAAGTTTTGACGTCATACGTCAGACGTCGCTTTGAAGATTAGAAACTGTTAAGTGTACTGGTTGCGGCGCAGATGCTGCCGAGATATCGTATGCGTTTAGCTGCGCGTACGCAGTCACGTTTACGTAGTTTGATTGGAACCAATGTTGGGGCCAATGTTGGTCAACGTTTGGTTATTTGACGTGGTTTGAACCAAGTGGTTTGAACGTTGGACTCCTGATCGGGGGCGGGGAGGCCTGGGTTCGATACCGTAGTCTAATTTCTAAAATTTTCAAATTTGTGCGTATGAGAAATAAATTATTAAGTAATAATTTATGTAATAAAGTGTATAATGATAGTTTAGGTAAGTGATAATTTAGGTAAAAAAGTGTAGTGTAAGTACACTTTATACTTTTTTACCGTTTACACTTTTTTAGAGGCGACCATCTCAGTCTTCAAGGGTAGCAACACATCTGTGACCGGATTAGAACGAGACTTACTAAAAACAAGGTGTCCAGTATCTTCGAACTTGTCGCACGCTACCGCATGTCTAGATTTACAATGTAATGTTTGTGACCTTTTGACAGTCGCTAAGTAACCGACTCGAGGGTCATGGACAGGACAGAAATTGAAAACGGCCGTAAGTCAACCACGGGACTTGTGCCCAACAATTGGTTCTCAGGTTGGTCGAGTTGGGCCAACGAACGCGATCACTGACACAATTTATAAGCATTCATCGCACAGCACGTTCGAAAATGAAAACTATAAACATCGGACAAAGTTAAACAAACTCCGCCGTCCGCGTCACGGCCTCACGGCGTCAGTCGCTCACCGACGCTCGGTGCGGACGGTCGTGCGCGGCGACGTCGCGGTACAATACGCAAATAGACATTCGTAATTAATTTCGCAGTAACATTAATACGCAGAAAGTGACACGTGTGTTGTGTAGTTTATTGTCCGGTGCCAAAATGATGGAACTGAAGAGCTCGGTGTCGGTGGATGACCTGGGTAATGTTTTGTTATTGTTGACCGTTTCGAAGCGTCTTTTGTTTTGGTTTGGTGTTGTGAAGTGTTCTTTTGTTTTGATGCTCATTTGTTTACGGCCGATAGTGTGAGGTTGTGCGAGTTCAATTAATACGTGGTTAACTAGTGCTGACGATATAATTAGTATGTTATATTATGTCATTTGTAAGGTTTGGTTTGTTTTGTGTGGAAGTTCTGGGTCTTTAACTGGTGACGGATGGATTTTGACATTTGACATTAAGCGTGTTGATTTTTTGTGTCTTGCATTTATTAGTTTAATTGCGTGACAATGTGATAAACGATGTCATTTGGCTTCAACCCATTAATGGCCTACTATTGAGCAAGTCTCCTCATACTTGAGGAGGCCTAGAGCGTGCTCCACCACGCTACTCTAGTGCGGATTGGTGAAGGATTTCGTTGCCAACCCAAGTACCTATCGGAAGTTTGATGCCGCCCGAAGACCTTGCGCATGGCTGAACGACTGCTACCCAATGAAGTAATGATTGATTGCTTCACGTGCCCTCCGAAGCACGGAAGCGCTCAATACATGTTGCCACTAGCGGTCACCCATCCAACTACTGACCGCCCGCTGATGCTTAACTCTGTCGATCACTTGGGATCGTCGCGAGTCGCCGGGCTATGAACGGTTAAAATAAATAACGTGTGCATGCACTGCATACTAGCATGAGTCTGGTTAGGTTAGGTTAGGTTAGGTTCAAAGGCATTCTTATGACGAAAGGTTATTACAAACTTGATGATTATTTTAAAGATAAAAATGCTTGGACATGAGTTTGATATTCTAGCTAGTAAGTAGTAGTAAGTGCTATCTGTAATGTGAGTAGCAAAAAAAAAGCTTCTTGGAAGTTTCTTGCCGCTTCTTCTTCCAAGACTACTCACGGTAGGGATTTGTCGAAGCGATGGCGTAGATTGACTTTCGAAAAGTGTTTGTAAAAAACCAACTTCGAATAAATTTCATTTCATTTCATTTCATTTAATTTCATTTCATTTCATTTCATTTCATTTCATTTCATTTCATTTCGTTAAATTTAATCAATACTGAAATAGTATTCGTCCCACCAAAATACTTGTATAATAAGAAGCCAAGACAGAACTTAACTTCAATATTGAGAACATAGATTAACTAGATGGAACATTCAATAGACATAACATAGGCCACTTTAGCATTTATGTGTGCGTGACAACGCTAATAGTATTATTCACACTAAGAAACTTACATTTTAATTGGTCGGTACTTGTCAACTTCAAATAGTCTATCAAACCGGCTGTTATTAGTTGAAAATGCACCTTAACACTTTATCTTAATTTTTATTTTTCCTTGCCATATTTGGTGTCTTCTTACCTTCATCAATTAAGTACATAATATTTATAAAGTTCGTCTATCCACCGCTAGATGGCAATGGAATTTTATGTAACGCTATTGAACGCTAGATGGCGTGACTGGTATCTATAACAGATTGACCTTACGCATATAGTCTTAAGTTACATTTTTGGTTAACAACTGCTTCAGGCATAGTACCATTATCGGTTTAGGCTTAGTGATGTGCCGGTGTTTTTGCCACGTTATCGACAATTATCGACAGTTTATTGTTGCATGGTCTAGAACTAGATCTACAATACATTATTATTATGTTGCTTTTTTATATGAAAACGATAGAAACTGGTACTGTATTGTTTACTCGTATAATATTTGTTAATCATAATTATAAAAGGCAGTAATAGCCTAGTGCTATTACTTATATTATTATAATATTATGTTATTTATTATAACATTCAATAGACAGAACATAGGCCACTTTAGCATTGATGTATGTATGCGTGACAACGAGGAAAGCCACTGTAGGGACACGTGTATCTCTGTGTGAGTGTAAGGTTCTAGGTATTGAATAAGTTCCCGTTATTTAAAACTAAAATATTTTATTATTATAATTAAAATAAAAGATAAATAATATATTAATTCAATATAATATACATAATAAATAAATAAACTTTAATGAACGTTTTTTGAAAATATATTGTCCGTGGCGGGTTTTGAATCCGCCATCTTACATGTAGTGACATGTCACGTTATTACTACAACAGACGGCCGTGATTACATTTTATGATAATATTGTGATATAATTAATTTATCACACACAGGGGTAATAACATATTAAGGTGTTTTGAATTTGAGAGACATAAATACATAGGTAACTTAAAATATTTATTCAAATCACAGATAATTATAGGTATTAAATCTTAACCACCTTTATTTTGCATTTTCATCCCTTACGCATAACAACTAACCAAAATCTCATTACAATTGGATGAACAGCTTGGAGTGGTGTAGAGGGCAAAATATAATAATTATTTATTCCACACCATGTAGCAGAACTGTATACACATGTTTTTTTTATTGATTTAAGGCAGCAAACGAGCATGCAGCACCACCTTCCGCTGCCGCCCATGACAACTGTGACCGACTTAGAACAAGACTCATAATTATTCATTTGAAAATTATTAACTAGAAATAACATAATAAAATTGTCGATATCGATAAATTTTTACCCCATTCCTTCACGAGTAGCATAGAAAGTTCTGGAAGTAGCACTACTACTTAAAACTTAAAACGAACCTTATTGCCAAGTAACTGAGTAGCTTTTTGGTTATAAAATATTTATTTATTTTATTAATTTCTTTATTTATTTACATGGGTAAATATACAACAAAACAGTGAAATAAAAATAGTTATCTGTGAAAAGATATCCCATCTTCGTTTTTATGTGTTTGGGAACAACTTTTACAATGTTTAAATATACAAGACGGCATTTTTAAGTTGTAGTAATGCGTGACGCGTGATTACGCGTGACGTCTAAACAGTACGACGGTCTGAATAGCACTAATGCGAGTTTGTATTCGCTTTTGAATTTGTATTTGCTTTTGTGGCTTCACTTTTTTGTTCTGCTCGCTCCATCTGCCTTTTTTTCTATATCGCTGATTGAGAAGTTATCAGTCAAAAGTCACGATTCTTCTAGCCTTTACTTAACAAAAGCTTTAGAGGCAATAGCACATTACTTGTGTTTCGAGTAAGGGCGCGTATATAAGACAAGAAAGCTATCGCGTCGTCTAACTGGGGCCTTAAGGTGCGTAGTGGCATCTTGTCAGGCGTCTTGGGAGTTGGAGGTGAAGTAAAACGTACAAAGGTTAAAGTTAAATTGGAGTTGTATACCGCATCTGTGGGAAAAGGAATTGACGCCAAGTTAAAATCTATACTAATATTATGAACGCAGGCAGGAGTAATACTGTCTGTCTGTTTGCTAATCACAAAACACAACTAATCACAAAAACACGCTTAGCAAACATTATATTGTCGTCCAACTCCAATGCGGGGAAAGCCGCGGACTAAAACCAGTTTCATAATATTAGTCTGGCTCCAAGCGACCGAATATTAGTTTCGCCAGATTATCAAACCAATCGTTGTAATGAAAATGCCCTGAATGACTCACGATAAAACATACGATACGAAACATGTTTTAGCTATTTTCTTATCGCGAGTAGTCGGCGGCAATGCACGTAGACAGTGAAAGACATAGACATCAAGTGAGCGTGGCCAACATGAGACGGCACGATTGGACGTGGCACAAGGAAAGTTCGACAGTCAGTTGTCTAGACTTGTAAGCAACTGTGCTTTGAAAAAACCGCCACGCAAATTGAGACGAAACATTGTACCATTCTGTCGTTCTTTCGTGTCACTGGCGTAAGTTGTTCCTTTTCTTGTGTGAGTGCGATAGATAGCGTCCATCGGTCTATACATTTCTCTGTCTACGAATGATATGTATAGCATTACACCAATTAATTTTGAGATGTTTCTAGATGAAATGACACATTGCTTTGATGTGTAGTGTATGGACGGCGCGGGTTTAATATTGTAACATTAATGTTATCGCTTAATTAGTTGAGAATATGACTTGATGACTTAGTTCCTATTGGTTTTTCTTCAAACAATTAATGGCAGGAGCGGCTCTAGTAAATGTGGCGCTCGGGTGCAATCAAAACCCTGGCGCCCTTTTGTATAAAAATGCGCGGTCGAAATGGAATAGGGTTTATTATGTATAATTATGTGCAATACGATAATTTTCGTTCTTTAACATTTGTTCAGTTTCTAACTTGTTTTCTTCCCAAATGATACACGATGTTATTAAGCTAAAATTAACGGACTTGAACTTGGCTCGTTGCGCTGCCGTGCGTTTAAATTTTACACCAAAAGGACAAATATTTAAGGAGATTAATAAGAAATCATCTCTGACATGTTTTTTTTAAGTTGTCGTCAGCTGCTTCGAGAAATATTCGCGAACTAAACAGTCGCTGTCCAAATTGTCCAAAGAAATGATGTGAGGTGCGTCAATCCGCACTTGGCCAGCGTGCTGGAATATGGTCTGCATCTCTCATTTTTAGAGGAGACTCTTGCCCAGCATAGATACAGTTATGGGTTGCGAATGTTGCGATGATATACGCATACACCATTGTGGATCCTAAACTGATGAACCGATTTTGAATCGATATTCTTCTCTGAAATGGGACTTGATCGAGGGTACCCTTTTGTAGTTGTTGAACGGATATGTAGTAGGTACACATTGCATAGTGTCATTGTAAAGTTACCCTTCGTCAGAATGAATTACGGTCGAATTTCGAGCGCAGAGCGGGTCTCTACTTTAAAATTGACATTTACATACTGTTAGGCCAATGTATTGTAATATCATAAAATATACACGAAGTAATTACGTGCAAGGTTTTTTCGCAACTCGACACGTGAAACGATGCGAACAAAGCCGCCCTTTGTCTCCAATGTATTCGGGGCGTGACGCGTGACAGTGACCCGGGTGACCGACACGGGGATAGTGTTACATTATGTCACGGTAGGTCACGCGTGTTGTGTACCGGTCGGGTTGCGTCGATCGTATCGACCGAGCTGAGCTGGTGTTGGCCTTGATTTTATCGTGTTTATCAGCTCGCGATTTAGTAAAAATGACGTAGCTGCGATAACATTCGGGATCCAGTAGGAATTGTTTGAATTCGACGTGAAAGGTGTTAATTTTTAATCTTAAGAGGCACAGCGGCTGTAAATTTGTTCGAGGAATACTTTTTGAGAATTGGGAAGCGCTATACAATATTATTTATGAATAAATTGAGGTTTGAATAGAGCTAAACAGATATATAGAAGTTTTATTTATTTATTTAAGCCTTATTTACCATAATAAAAACTCTCTTATTACTCCTCTACTACTACTACTACTACTACTACTACTACCACCACTACTACTACTACTACTACTACTACTACTACTACTACTACTACTACTACTACTACTACTACTACTACTACTACTACTACTACTACTACTACTACTACTACTACTACTACTACTACTACTCTGACTTTACTCTTTGCTATTGACAGTGCAAAATTTAAAGTCAGGTTAGCTTTAAAGGCGTGAAGGTGTAACAAAGAAAAAGTGACTTCTGCATATTCATAATATGGTGACATGTCATGACGCACAAAGAAATGCCGTCAAAGAGGGAGCCCTTTACAATTTCACACATCTTTGTGAGTCACTGCGCTCACAGCGTCGACTCATGAGCCAATTTTTAACAGTGTATTTATCATTGTCAGCAGAATCATGGGTGGAGTTGAACTCGGGCGCGGCGCTCGTGGGCGGCGAGAGCGAGTACATCCGGCTGCTGCGCGAGGCCCAGCGGGAGAGTCGCGACTCGTCTGTGAGGCATTCGCGCGCTTCCAGTATGAAGGGCAGGTGGGTGAGCTCTTGGTGGTTTATGATCGCCTGGTGCTTGGTGCACGCTTGGTGCTATAAGCGGTAGGTTTTCATTCATGCTTTTTTTGAAGAGAATACTTCTTTAGTATCGTTGTGATTTGGAATTCGTTGAAACGGTAATGACGCGAAAAGCGACAATAAAAAAAAGGAAAAGTGAATACTTCTTTAGTATCGTTGTGATTTGGAATTCGTTGAAACGGTAATGACGCGAAAAGCGACAATAAAAAAAAGGAAAAGTGAATACTTCTTTAGTATCGTTGTGATTTGGAATTCGTTGAAACGGTAATGACGCGGAAAGCGACAATAAAAAAAGGAAAAAAAGTAACGTAGGAGAAAATGAGATAGGAAGCATAAAGGAGTGCGCACATTACACCAACTCGACGTCAACTCCACTCCGACTCCACTCCGTTTCAACTCCGACGCTATTTACATTACGTCATTGTGTCGGTCGACGCGTGGACTACTCGTCTACGGTGAGTCGTCAACGCAACGTCGACGCGTTGGTCTCGAAACGGAACGGCTATGGGTGTAGGGCGAGCCGTAGGTACAGGGCTTTTAAGTATAAGTTCGAAATTCAGCCTTACTTTCAAAGATATAAGGCTCATAATTGAATGTTAGCTTTGTCAAGGTTTTAGTCGCGTTGGCGTCTGTCGGTCGTGGAGTCGTTGTAATGTGCGCACTCCTTTATCCGCTTGCGTGCTCCAAAGTCGGGGTCCTAGAGCAATACCTTTTACGGAAAAATGGCGGCTTATAAAAAGCAAAACATATAAATATTTGGACTGACAGTATTCGTTTTTTAAGTTTTCACTTCTACCACGTGTGATTGTACACATATTAGTTTTTTTTTTATAAAAATGACTTCTATGGTGTTCACTGATGTTTAATGATGGCGACTAACCAGTTAACCAGTTGGCGCGTCAGATCTTTTGTCGGATATTTACACTGTTTATTTTACTAAGATCGGATACGGTGAGCGATCGCATTCGCTTGTGGCGTAGGCGTCGGAGTGCAATGTCTCTAGTCTGCTCCCAACCCTAGAGACTCATTATAGGTAGGTACGTGTGTCTTTGAGTATGGAATAAACTCGTACGTTATACCTACAGTTTGTCTTTGAATTCATTTCTAAAAACCTAAGTAATAAAATTTTTATACATAATTACAATCTTTATCATTAACAAGCCTTCACCCGCGGCTTCGCCCGCCAAAAATCCCTAAATATATAACAGTTGATAAAATCAGAGAACTTTCGTACTAAGTTTGCGCCCCCCTTTTACCTCGTTAAGTCGAAAAAAAAATTTAAACATGTTTCATAACTTTCAATGAAATACCTTCATACTGAATTTCATTCAAATACCCTCAAAAAAGGCAAAGTTTCATACTAACTTTGCACCCCCGTTTTACCCCCTTAGGGGGTGAATTTTCAAAAATCCTTTCTTAGTGCTCCCCTACGTTATAAAAGGAACCCCCGCCCCGTGCAAAATTTCAAGTTTCTAACCTTTATAGTTTAGGCCCTGCGTTGATATGTCAGTCAGTCAGTCAGTCAGTCAGTCAGTCAGTCAGTCAGTCGTCAGTCAGTCAGCTTCCCCTTTTATTATCATTAATTTAGTTATGAAAAACTATAATATTTTTCTTGATATTTTGAGTTGAAATGTATTTAAATACCCCCTAAGTCACTCGCTGTAGTGTATGATATATAAGTACACCAGAGGCCTATTTGAGCTATGTCTTGATGATATAATAAACAGACAGAAATACAGAATCATTGTAATGTATACGTTAGACGAGGGTCGTCCGTCTGTGTATGTGTATCGCATTACAATCTCGGCGCGTGTCTAGTTACTTGTGTAGTAATGTTGCGTCATTCATTACTTGTAGTATGTAACAATGTAGTGTGGAATCGGTACGATCGGATCAGTCTGACAGAGTAGAATTATAATTTTTCATTAATCAATCTAATAATCAAGACCATGAGAACGATCTGCACCCTTGTTTGTCGCGATGGCGGCCGCGGCACAAGGGTTGCGACCCCACAAACTCGGATTTCACTTTACACTAATATAAATAAAATGTCTTCCCTTGCTTGACATCTAACAATAGCGTCTTCCTACAGATGCAACCCAAAAATGGTACTTTCGCTGGAAAATAGAAGTCTGTCTCCGAATCAACTTATATTAATGATTCCAATAAAATAACCACCACAAGCACAAAATGACTGGCACTATCCAATGAAACTAGTCGGACCGGTTACTGGGCTCGCAGACGTAGGAGGGAGGTCGCGTGTGGGATGCGCGCTCCCAATACACCGACGCTAGTTTATGGCACCCTGGTACTTGTAGACGAAACGTACTTACAACGCTAGACGAACGGAGTTTAGTGTGACCAGTATAGATTGAGAGCTACTGGCAATTTTTGGGTAGGTATTTGAGGCAAGCTGAAAACTTGTCACGTAGCTCTCCTACTAAACCCCAACTCGGAGCTGCAGACCTGGCTGCTGAGTAGCGGGGCATTATGGACCCCTACAATTTTAAAAATGTTATTTTTTTATTCAAAAAAAAATGTTTGAGGCAATATGCAATTTTTATAATGTTGTAGTTTAATGTTTAAAGAATAGAAAAAAAAATAAGCCAGACGATTTAGTCGGGGCTTTGACATTGCCAGGCGCGTGCAAAAATTAAAAAAAAAAAGTTTAAAAAAAGTGTTTGAGGCAACTTGAAATTTTAATAGGGTGTAATTTATAGCTAAAAAATAAGATTCTCAAAAAGACAGATCATTTCGGTGGGGCTTTCTGCCCGCCAGGTGATCTAACAAATCAGGGTAAAAAACGGTTTATCTCGATTTCTGGCAAAACTACAAGTCCGATGGAAAAAAGTTTAATGACAAAATTGTAGGTAATAAAAAGATCTATAATCTTTGTCTTGACACTTTTTTCACATAACCTCAAAATGTATGTGAAAAATTAAAAAAACCAAATTTTTGATTTTTTATTTTTCTCTTCCAAAATTTTTTTTTTTTTTCACTAAATTTGGTGAAAACCTACCTTTTTTTGTCTCAAACACACTGTAATTTTTTTGATTTAAAATATTTATTTTTGCACCTTATATTGACTTAATATCGAAAAAGCACCCTAATTTTTAATCTAAGTCTTCAATTCAATCAAAATTTCTTTTTTTTAAGTCGGTGAACTGTTTATCGTTGACATTTCGACTTTCTGATGGTGTAAAAAATATACATTACTATGGTAAATTTTCTCAGAAATGTGCAAAATGTGCCTGATTTAGTCGCAGTAAAGGCGCATTTTCTGAGAAAATTTACCATAGTAATACTCGAATATATGTCAGAGATGGTAAATCGATGGTACGAATTAATCTGTGATACGCGTTAATCGATGGTATTGTTTATTGATCATTGATCAACGCGTGATCTGTCAAAATGCAGTTCATTAAGATGTCGTTCCACATAAAAGAAATTCTCGGGAGAAGTTATAAAGGTAATCTTAAAGGTAGCATTCGGTTCTTAGCGACCACGACCCGCGACCGCGCGGCTCCACGCGTCTCATCCACTGAATAGGCAGTGCCGTGTTACTGATGTGCCATTTCTTCTTGGTCTGATGTCTTTATTTATTAATCTGTTTACAAAATCAAACTGTTTATGACTTACCTACAATATTTTCTGAACTTTTCTTTATTTATAATTTAAATGTCGTTTTATGAGTATTTGAAAGCAACCCTCAACTTCTGGTGATGTGAAAATTGAGTCAATCTTCTTCCTTTTTTCGGAGGCATAGATAATAACATAATAAGAATATCATCATCTTCATCCACCAATAGCTGATGGATAACTTTTACTTTGCTGCGGATAAATTTTCCGACATATCGTACTGAACAGAACGACAACGAACACGACGACAACGAAATCTAGGGGTCGCCCCGCGACAGGCGACCATGGTCGCGTAGTTGAATGGAGATGGACGCAGTCGCGCGTCGCGGTCGCTAAGAACCGAAGAACCGGCGAGTAATCGCTGAAAGTGAATAAAGTTCTAATAAAACGTGCTATCACATAACTCGCGGATAGAGCGAGTGGTTCGATCGATAAATCAATATTGCGTATCGCTGAGTAAATTTAACAGGTCGGAATCGGAGATCCGCGTAAATAACCAAATAAACAAAGTAAAAGAGCGTTAAAACGGAGCCAGACATTGATCAGTGAATAAATGAGTTGTTTATGTGTTGGTCCGGACTCTTGTCTTTTATTTGAAATCCTAATCTGAAGTCCTGGCATGAAACAATCCCACAATGGATGTTTGATGAAGAATACCTACTTGCATAAAAATACATGCTACACAGAGTAAAATCGAGTGAAAACCCATACAAACACCCTGCCTACCTGATGCCGACATAATATATTTTTTTAACACCATCGGAAAGTTGATTTCAACGAACAAAAAGCCCACCGACTTAGAAAAAAAGAAATTTTGATTGAATTGAAGACAGATTGAAAATTAGGGTGCTTTTTCGATATTAAGTCAATATAAGGTGCAAAAATAAATATTTTAAATCAAAAAAATTACAGTGTGTTTGAGACAAAAAAAGGTAGGTTTTCACCAAATTTAGTGAAAAAAAAAAAAAATTTTTGGAAGAGAAAAATAAAAAATCAAAAATTTGGTTTTTTTAATTTTTCACATACATTTTGAGGTTATGTGAAAAAAGTGTCAAGACAAAGATTATAGATCTTTTTATTACCTACAATTTTGTCATTAAACTTTTTTCCATCGGACTTGTAGTTTTGCCAGAAATCGAGATAAACCGTTTTTTACCCTGATTTGTTAGATCACCTGGCGGGCAGAAAGCCCCACCGAAATGATCTGTCTTTTTGAGAATCTTATTTTTTAGCTATAAATTACACCCTATTAAAATTTCAAGTTGCCTCAAACACTTTTTTTAAACTTTTTTTTTTTAATTTTTGCACGCGCCTTGCAATGTCAAAGCCCCGACTAAATCGTCTGGCTTATTTTTTTTTCCATTCTTTAAACATTAAACTACAACATTATAAAAATTGCATATTGCCTCAAACATTTTTTTTGGAATAAAAAAATAATATTTTTAAAATTATAGGGGTCCATATTGCCCCGCTACTCAGCAGCCAGGTCTGCAGCTCCGAGTTGCGGTTTAGTAGGAGAGCTATCAGACAAGTTTTCAGCTTGCCTCAAATACCTACCCAAAAATTGCCAGTAGCTCTTGGACCAGTACTACCATACCACCCCATTGGTTAAATGGTAACGTGTTACTTAGTTTTAGCGAACGATCCCGGGTTCAATGTCCGATAGGGGCAGATCTATACATAGATAGGTTTATAGGTAGTAGAGGCTAGAGTTCGCCCGGGGTAGTACTGTTTAGAGGGGACCTCAGTCTTCAAGGGTAGCAACGCATCTGTGACCGAATAATAACAAGACTTTTACTAACAATTACCAACTGGTCTATTACTAGCAACAACTAACAGGACTAACTATCATTAACAGTCGGTCTCCCAGTCCTCATACTTATTAACAAACCAACCAACTAATGTTCTAACACCGTCTGCTAACTGACTAACCTTCCTAGTCCCGATGTGAGTCTTGTTCTATTGCCACAGTTGTCATGGACGGCAGCGGAAGGTGGTGCTGCATGCTCGTTTGCTATAGGCATAGGTTTCCCGAAGCAAAGCGAAGGCACGTTATGAGTGTGTATATTTTACGAAGCAATTTTCACCTGCAACGCTACGAGTGTAATGACGTCGGACGCGGCTTCGTCGCAATTTCACAACCAATTATAAATATTTTCTCTGTACGCCGCCGCGCCGACTGGGAATGTGAATGGAAGTAATAGTACATTAGTAGGTGCACGAATGCAATCACCGCTAATTACTACGACCCTTGAAATATTTAAAATAGGTGAAGCTGTCATATCGGGTTTGCACGGCCGTTAGTTAGCCGTGAAACTTTTTACTGTGAGTAGGCAGGCGTAGGCACATTAGGCACATTAGGCACATCATAGCATAGGACATAGGCAAGTCAGTTTGTGCAATTACTGTTGCTGTTGTCCTGTCGGTACTAGCCGTGCCTACGATGTGAGCGGTGCCGGGTTTGATTTCCGTAAATATATTTTGTGACAGCTCAACGGTTGATGTTATTTGAAATTTTAAAAAAAGTTAGGTACATATTGTACATGCATGAAAATTTTCATATTATTATCTACTAGTGACCCGCCCTCGCTTCGCTTCGGGAAACTTTGGATAATTCACACTATATCTTTATAAATTATAGCCCATGTGTTATTCTGATGTGTAAGCTATATTATTGTAAAGTTTCGGCAAAATCCATTCGGTAGTTTTTGCGGGAAAGAGTAACAAACATTCATACATCCATACAAACTTTCGCATTTATAATATTAATAGGATTATCTATTATGTACGTGGAATAATAGATTTGTCAGTCAATACAAGGTGTATGTTTTGCCCGTTGCAGCCCCAAGTCTCCGCCGAACAGTCCCAACCTGGAGCCGTCCACGGAGGACGAGCTCAAGGGGGTGTACATCAACTGCTGGAGGGTGAGTTTATCAACTTAACACAACATTAAGAGGAAAGAAAACACTAAAAGGCACTCGGAGACTGCCGCGGTAAAGCTATTGCATAGCATTTTTTATCAACTTATGCAATTATAATTATTAGAAGTTATATATTCATATCAGAACAGCGCCATCTAGTTTGTAGAAAACATACGTACCATACCTTAGTATTAAGGTACTAGATGGCGCTGATTGGGGGTGTTAGGTTTTTTTCGTTACGGAATTTCTGGATTCGGTCCCCACGCTCAAGGCCCGCGATAAAAGCTATGCAATAGCTTAAAAACAAATTTCGTTCTCTGTTCGTGCTCACTTGAAACTTGGATGTTGGTTTCTATCGGCCAACGCAACGATGTTATCATTAACACAATAATTTGGTAATTTCAGGATGACTCCAACGATTGGGTCTGGGAGTGGAGCAGCCGACCGGACCAGTTGCCTCCCAAGTGAGTATACCGTCACCACACCATTGCCACACCTCATATATCTCCAGATACCCACAACCGGTCGGCGACCGCTGTCTGGGCGTGACCCCTCGCCCACAGGCGGGTGGTAGTACCACCGCCCGTCACGGTACTCAGAATCATTTCTACCGTGTAATTATTGTTTTAACAGCAATTGTGTGCCGGTTAGAACGGTGTGGAGCCGACTGTATTTTTTTGAAGGCCATGTTAGTCGTAAAGGGCAACACATTTGTGACCGATTTAGAACAAGACTTTTACCAACAACTAACGGGACTAAGTAACTATCACGAACAGTCCCTGTCCCGGTCGTCATACTTACCAACAAACTAACTAATGTTCTAACACCGTCTGCTAACCGGGCTAACCATCCTAGTCCCGGTGTGAGTCTTGTTCCGTGTCGGTCAAAGTTGTCATGGCGGCAGCGGGGGGATGCTGCATGCTCGTTGGCTACCTTAATACTAGGGACATCTCCCTTTGCGAAACATACGTGAATACATGATGTTGCATTCGATCAGGACTTCCCAACCGGTGGGGCACATCCCCCCCCCCCCCGGGGGGGGGCGTAGAGAGGTTTCAGGGGGGCATACTAGGTACGTTACCATTTCCGAAAAAAAAAACTATTTAACGCGCATGTAAATTAACAAGTCACGACACGACGTGTGACGCGCGCACTAGGTCCTGTATGTGTAATGTACATTGTAAGGGGGGCGTGGAATTTTTTTTTGGCTCGGGGAGGCTCGGCGAAATCGAAATAAAGGTTGGGAAACCCTGAATTAGATAATACCGTGTCGTCCGTGTGTCGCCAGGGACTGGAGGTTCAAGCACCCGCAGAGCGCGCGCGGCCCGCCCTCGGCCACCTCCTCCATCGAGGTCCTGGAGCAGCAGCTGGCCGCGCCCGCCATGCACCAGGTGGGTGATCACTGACCCTGGCCACCCGGCGCGCGCGTCGTTGCACGCGTCGTCGGTTTTTGTCATAATTTCAGCGGTGTTTGGTCGTTTTTCGACACCCATATGTTTTTAGCTTTGCTTGGGAGATAACTGCGTATTACGTATGAATGTATACTTTTTGTCACTTAACATACTCAAGGACATGAAAGTACATGGTCATATGTTATGTTTAAAAGTATAAATTCAAAATTCTGCACGACAAATATTTAAAAAATGGTACTCGAAGATATCTAAAAATCTTCGGGAAGTATGGACACAGCGTGCAAACGCTTGAAATAGTACGGTCTGATGCCGCGCGATTGGCGGGTTTAGTGACCTTTGAATCGCCGCGCGCTCACGCCACGCGCGTGAGCTCCGATTGTCCACACTTTTGGTTTTTAATGGATAATTAGGTCAAATTTTAAGCACCGTTTTTAATTACATATTTGGAACGAGAATCGAGTGCCGAGCATCCCCTATTAATATGTCAAATGACTAAACTTTCACACTGTATATGAATGTGTATATATATTATGTATATGTGTAACGATGTCCGTCCGTGCGCAGAGCCACTGTCTGTCGGTGCGGCGCACGTGTCTGTTCAGCCGCGGCGCGGTGGCGGCCGTGCTCGTCACCAACCTGGTTTCGCTGCTGCTCGGCGCCGGCATCGGGTGAGTCGCCGACCGATTGCTACTCTCTCATATACCAGGCTGTGGCTTAGTAGCAACGTCAGCCCGTTCGTCGTTACGTTTTTTGTTTACTGACATTGAAATTAGCCAATCACGGCTGGCCTCGTGTAATGCGGCGTAAAATAAGAACCAATTGTGACGTGGGTGATTTGGTACCATTTTCGAATGACTGTTTGTATCATAGATGTATAATATACATAGATTGGGTATAAGAGTAAAAGAGAGCTACCGAAGCTTACGGTACTTGATGTGTTAGAAAGAGAGAGAGAGAATAACGCTTCACACGAGACCTTAATTTATTTGATAAGTGGCGCTACAGTCAATTTGTGTTGTGGACACCTACATTATTTGACGAATATTAACGTAAATTAAAGTGTTTAGCAGTGTTGTTATAACGTTATTGCGATGGTTACTCGGAGTTTTAGGTATAAAAGTGAAGTTGAACCAATTTACTTAAGCGATTTAAACCATTTTCGACGCACACATGGATCATTGGTTTTTGGTGTCATTCGATAGTTGACATTGCCAATCTATGTATACACTACATCTATGGTTTGTATGGAAGGGCGTCCTCTATGCTCTATGGGTCGTTCAGTGATGCCAGATCTACCAACTTTCCGGTAGATCTACCGATTTCGGTCTTAGTCTACCTGTCTACCGATTTGACCTTTAGATCTATCGGTTTTTAAAGTTATCAAAACAATCCGTTAAAAATCAAATATTACCAAAATTTTAATGAAATCAGTAGTGTGTAATACTGTGCTTAAACTTGCCACTAATTCGAATGAACGAGTGGCCGACTGAGCCTAGTTGCAAAAAGTTATTGCACGCGGGTGCTAATAATACGGGTAGAGGCGGCCCTGAGTACCTACTTAGGTAAAAATAGGTAGATCTAATTCTACCGATTTTTTGCTGTCTATCTACCACTCTTCTAAAATTTGGGTTGGCAACACTGGGCTCGTTGGTAAAATGTGATAATCTGTTGTCCAGGGTGTGGCTGAGCAAGAAGGGCATGCTGCCGCCGAGACTGATCATCATCAACTAGACGCTGAGCCAAGACTGATCGGGTTCGACGCTCCGTTGCGACTCCGCGCTGTAGACAGGAGAGTGAGACATTGGAATGTCGACTTTGTGTTGTGGCCGTTACGGTTCCGTTTCCGACTGGACTTGAAGGGCATTGGAATATCGACTTTATGTCGTATGTTTTAAGGTTCATTGAAATATGCGCGTTTGCCGCGGATATCTGAACGGGTCGTTACGGTTCAATTTTGCGGTAATCGATGTTTTAAATCGTCACTTTTAAATCATCATTATCTCCCTGACCATTCACCAATTTCATTTGTGGTCTTCGCAATATCTTCTCTTCAATTCTTCCCTATTGGCCGTCACTTCTACACTGACTCCCCTTTCTTTAGTATCATCTCGCACACAATCTGTCAATCTTTACTTTTCGTGATCCAATTTTGAGTGGATATAGAGAAATGTACCGTAATTGAATACAAATAGAGCTCATATTTCAATGCTTTCCTATTTGTTCAATCGGAATCGAGTGAATTGACGTATTGCAAGCGAGTGACGCATTGACTCGGGAAACATCGAGTGCTTCCGTGCCTCGGCGGGCACGTACAGCGGTCCCCGGTTGGTAGCATTAGACGCAGTCGTTAAACCATGTCGGTGACCTTCGGGGAACAAAAACTTCCGATTCTCGACGGGAGTCGCAACGGGAGCCGTTAGGTAAGGTTTATGTAAGTGTTACAAATATTGCTTAACTGTGGACTAAAAGGCATTAATTAAATTTCCTTTATAGGATATATTTTTTGAGGTTTCATTTGTTTAACAACGGTCGGTGTCGGCGGGGTGTTCCAAATTTGAAATTTTGATTTTTTTTTCACGTATAACGGATATAATGTCTAACCGCCTTATCGCATTGTTGATGGCCAGTTACGTTTCGACCTTATTACCTCACAGTTTGTTACGTTTCTATCAATGTATGTATGTATGTACCAAATATAATGTTCGTTTGTGATGTAAATCTCTTAAAGTTCTTTACCCATCGATTTTAATTTTTGTTCCTGAAACTGACATTACTTTTTTATTTCTGTACCGATTGAAACACAGTAGGTATGTAAGTGAAAACCGCACTCAAATAGGTTAAGCCGCTTCTGAGAGAGGGGAAAGACAAAAATGTAAAAATCATCGTTTCTATTACGTTAATAAACACTCATAGCCCGGCGGCTTGCGTCGATCTCAAGTGATCGACAAAGTTCAGCAACAGCGGGCGCGGTCGGTAGTTGGATGGGTGACCGCTAGTGGCAAAAAATTTCTTGAGCGCTTCCGTGCTTCGGAGGGCACGTAAAGCCGTCGGTCCCGGTTGTTATCATTTGGTAGCAGTCGTTAAGCCATGTCGGATACCTTCGGGTGGCTTAAAATTTCCGACACTTGGGTTGGCCACTAACCCCTCCACCAATCCGCACTGGAGCAGCGTGGTGGAGTATGCTCTAGGCCTCCTCAGGTATGAGGAGAGACCCGCGCTCAGTAGTGGGCCGTTAATGGGTTGAAGCCATAAAGCAAACAATTCTAATGCCAAGTACGATGAAAACAAAATATATGCAAGTCGACTTATCAACTTATTCACGCCTGGAATTATTTATTCATGGCATTTTGATATGTTTAGCTAAGGCGGTTGGTACACAGTCATGTATAATTATTTCGCCCCAGACCGGTTACTGATACAAATTTAATTGTAACACAAATCCATTGTTAAATAATATTTGAATGGTCGTATGTTTATTTGCCTGTTTTGTTTGAAATGTTTGATGCATATTTGAATTTATTTTTTTAGAGATTTTTTTTTATTAATAAAAAAATACATGAATAATCGAGTGTGAGTTCACACGCGGTTAAGTGAAACTTTATGTGGGATTAGAATTATTATTGTATCGTTTTAAAAGTTAAATTTACCAATTACAGAAATAAATTCAAATATGTATGTACAATGTACGAGTGTATGTATGTTATTATGCCAACGATGTTTGCAATACATATTTTATAATATGAAAAATATATGTTTGAAGTCCACATTTTTTTGAAACAAATATGTGCTCACAATTTTTATGATGCGGGTACTCACGATGTGCTTGGTACGCCGATATTTCACAAAGTTCTGCCGTGAGTACGTTCCATGTAACTGGGTCGTAGTATCGTTACAAAATATCGTGAGTACCCTTATCAAGCGACTTAATTTTAAAATAAATTGCTCACAGAATTATGTAACAAGGGTTATGTACGCGAGTCAATCGTGAGTACCCTTTTAAAAACTACCATTGAAAGTAGTATACAGTTTTGAATCTTATGTGTGTCGAGAGAATCGCAATGGATGTATAAACATATTATATTAATATAATTATAATTTCATGTATGTAAGGGTAGATTCGATTAGAATTTTGTATTTTCTTAATATTCATCTTCCACATAAGTGCGAACGGTTTGTTGACAACGAACAACAGTAACCGATAACAACAGTTGTAATATACAACAATATGTGAATGTTGCAACGTTTTGTTGTATTTTTTATGTATATTGTGGATTTGTAAGATGTGAGGACTGGATTTTTAAGATTGTTAGCTTAGGAAAGAAATTTTGGAATGTTGTGAAAGCCCGGAGGTTTGGTGAAGAATAGGCTTCGTAGAAGGAAAGTGGTCAAATTTAAACTAAATAATAATATAGTAACGCCTTTCTTTAGATTAATAAAAATATGAGGACCATTTTTTTTCCAATTTCAGAAAACTTTTTATTTTTATTTATTTTAACTTTTTATTTTATGACATTGGTAGACTTTTAACTTCTTCTTTCTCTAGTTTTGAAGTGAAATCTTCTTTGGAATAGTCGTGATTTGGAAATCGATGAAACGGATTTTTTTTTTAATTCTATTTGAGTTACCGTGAGCGTTGTCAACGAATTCGTTTGTGCTGTATCGTAATTCATAACATTTTTATAAAGAAACCTAGTCGTAAGCGTCTTGCAATTTTCAACTCTTCTCGCTATTTGATCCCCTTCAGGGAGCCCCCAGGGGTTCGTGTGATCCCCTCGGATCAGGGGTACATGTATTGTGATGTGGTCCTCACTGATGTTTCTACAGTATGAATTCATTAAGGACAGCTAGTAATTCGGCCCCGCTTTGGTAGCAACGCATCGGTGTCACTGGTGTGTTTAGAAGCGACTAGTCCAATTGATATAGAAATCAGTAGGATATTAAGTTGGCGGATCTATCCTGGGGGATAAGGGGGTAGTTAGAAAACATTTAATATTTTGTAATATTTTCATCATATCATATTTTATTACTTGTAAGGAGAAAAATATATTTCTTTGATACCATTTGAGGGTACTGCATTCATATATTTTTGTATTCAGAAAATATTAATAACAAATCGGGTAGTTTTGTTTTGTTTTTGAGATGCCACAGTGTAGAACTAACAGAGGTACCGTGGGCTCGTAGACAGAGATTGGTATAGACGTCTGGTGGGCGTGGTCAACATGAGATAGCACGATTGTATGTGTCACAAGGAAAATTCGACTGTCAAATGTGCTCGTAATCAACTGTGATTTCCTTGAAAACATCGACACGCAAAGTGAGACCACACATAGTGTCATTCTGTCTCGTTTTTTTTGCATCATTAGCGAAAGTTGTTCCTTTTCTTGTGCGAGTGCGATAGATGGTATCCATCGGTCTATACCCGTCTCCGTCTACGAGTGGGCTATTGGAGTCAACAATGAAGTATCTATATATGAATATATAGTCGAATTGTATTGATATCATAATATGTATAATTAATTAGTTATGCATAATATAATTGTTATTAATAACGTATTTGTTTAGTGAATTTTAAAATGTTAAGTTGAAGTGATTTTCTCAATTGAGTTTCGATTTTTAATCTGTGACCTTAACACTCAAAAATATTGTTTAGTTTGAAGTGGTATAATTTATATTGGAGTTTAATAGTTTTATTTTAATTTATTTAATGTTGTGTTCAGCGTCGCAGTTTATGTAATATGTAAATATATAGGTACATCTCGATATAATCATTTGTAAGAGCTTAAATATTAAAGAATATTCGCATTTTTGTCAATTTTATTGTTTTTTTCTGACAACCCAACATTCATGCTACCTTTTCACGATTAATCCGCTGAACCGATTTAGATGAAATTTGGTATGGAGGTAGTTGGGACCTGAGAAAGTATCCCGGTAATACGTTCCCTTGTGATAACGGTAATATAGCGAAGCCGCGAGCAAAGACTAGTTCTCTATATGAAGGACATTTTGATAGAAGCGTCGATTGGTCGTCGCCTCTGAAATTTTGTATTACCCGAGCCCAACTGTGGGATAGTTATTAGTTGCGATGATGAAAGCTTAGATTTATCGGACGTTCTCAATGTCTTATCTATCGATAATATTTTGGTTATCTATCGATAATGGTTTGGTAATACTTGATAATTGCCAAAGTAATTAACATTATTTTAAAAAGATGTGTTTTGTCCATAGAAAAACAATTTAACAAAAAAATCCTCTTAATTACAGTAGTAATTAGGAGGGTTTTAAGTAAGTAGTATTATTCTATGTAACAACTTAGAATAATACGAAGAAATAAAACAACTCCAGTATATTTTACATTTTTTTTTAATAAGTTTTCACTATAACTTAAACCAACATTATATAAACAGTGCGCTGTACACGAACATACAAAAAAAACTCCAAATTTTTACATTAAAATTATTAACCGCACTGCCGATGTTGTTAAAAATTGTAGTCATTGGGGGGCGGTTTGCCTCGTCGCCATTTACTCATACCCTTTCTGTATCATAATATCTATAGAAATAACAGAACATTATAAAAACTATACTTCATTCTGGCAATACGGTATTCGACTGTTGCCATAAAATTTGGAGTTTCCCAAACAACAAAATATAACAAAAGTTGTCATTACGTCTGATTTTATTGTATTCTGATTGATTTTATATATTAAATTTTGTCAATAGCACGATGAATGAATTTGGCAAAGCCCAAATGGTATCTTGAGGTTCAAAATACGTTAATACAACACTATTTTGGGTAAAAATTGTCGTTACAATAAAATGTTCAAAAGCCGAAAAGTAAATGTTAATTTAAATCTTAATTCATTTGATTTTTCATTAAAACAACACTGCTTGTTTTTTTAATGTGTGCCGATTTATTCATTAAAACAATGTAAAGTTCTAGGTACGGTTGAACCATCTTTGCGCGGGAAAATTGACAGTTCTGCATAGATTAACGTGCTGAACAATGTGTCCGGTATCCAGTATCGGACCGGGCAACGGAATCACCAATAAGATCGACCATTCAAGACCCAGACTCGACGACGCGATTTTAATAAATGATTGCTTTCAAACACTGTCTTTTATTCTCTTTTGGAATCATTAAAAAATATTTCAGTACGAGATGATTTTTATTAAGTTTGAGTTGCTGCCGTCGGTAACATATAATTATGGGTAGGCAATAGCTATGAAAACCGATTGAAGTTCCATCACAACTTGTGTCAGTGACTGTATTGCGTTTCAAATCTATTTATTTCAAAATTTTAAAAACACTTCCCCCGCGTTCTATATACATAATTATATTTATATGATAAATATTCTGTCTGCACAAAGATTCGTTGAACGTTTATAAATGTAATAAAATAAGTTAATTTAATTTTCACGTGTAATATTTTTTACACAAATTTTATTCTTCATTATTTTATTTTAGAGGTGTAAAGAGATCAGCGTTGCCAGACGTCCCAATTCTGGCGGGAACTTAACTATTATTGTTAATAAGTACCTACCTATAAATAGTAGTAACGTATTTTCATTAAAAGTCCTTTCTATGGCAATCATTATTCTAAACGTAATTTGAAACGAAAATAAAACGATAATAAAAAATAACTAATGTTTTACGCTTTTTATAATATCTCCCGCTTTTTTACTTATGATGTTTAAAAATCCCGCTTTTCCTGACAATATCTGGCAACGCTGCAAGAGATGTTAAACACTTCACAAATTTAGTAATTTATGAGTTTGTTCTCCCAAAGTAGAGGGCCTGTCCCAGGGCACTAGTCTGATAATTTATAAAAACTTCAATTGCGTTGTGACCGAATAGTTTGACATTTCGTATACAAAATTAATAATTCAGCTGACTTGGGCCTCTGATCGTTGGCAGAAACATTAATGCCAAACACATCCGACATCTTGTGTGACCATAGAGGAGAGAAATTTAGTTTTATTTGAGACTTTACAATACATCTATGGGACCCACTTGTATACTTTATTTTTGACTGAAAGATCACTAAATGTTTAACCGGGCATCATAAATTTAATTTTGATTTTTTTTTATAATAATGTAATCTCTAATTCAACATTGAATTAGAGTACAATCAATATTATTTGTTCCCAGAGCTCGGTGAGCATCAATAGTTTTCAGGTATATAATATAAGAATATTATAAATTAATAAAAGGTTGGAATTTTGTCAAGAAAAATCTTTCTCCAATTTGAACGAATTAATTAAATTTCTGCTACATTTGTAACATGTATGTAAATCTGTAACGGAATAAAACATTTTTGTAGATGTTACCCGACGCTAAGGCTTACCTAATCTCATATAAAAGTCCTGGAATCATTTACCCATCATAACGATCTACGTCATAATCGTTGGGGCATCAATGTAAATTTTGAACTAAATATCCAATGTAATCGGACATAGTTCCTGAAAAAAGTTTCAATCACGAAATATTTCGAGAATAAACATTTAAGTTGAACCCATTGTTCTATTATCCACACAACGTCGGCTGGGTTAATATAACTCATAAATGCCAATTCCAGTGACCATAGACTTGTCTTTGTGAGCTGGTAAATATGCATCACACAGTCAATTTGGTATTATTAACTCAATTTCCGCATGAATGTGGGTTGGAACGTTTTTCAGAAACTACGTGTTATAATTTTGCCAAAACCACAGTTATCGGAATCCATTCACAGATGGCGTTGTACAGAACAAATGTGTAACCGGGCCGGTGTATACTAAGTTTGCTACTGATGTTGATTGGAATTCGAGGGCATGGTGTAGTCGCGGTGGTCCCGCCAATGTCGTTCCACAAATTTCCTTATATAATTGTATGGCTTCGAGTCATGTTCTCCTATAACATTCTCCACCTGAAACAACATACAAATTCTTAGTACAGATGTTTTTTACACATTTCTCTCTGTATTCAGGCAGTGATGATGACTGTATCATCCCACTGCTGGGCACGGGTCACCTGTCAATGTGAGGAACAGGCCATAGTCCACCACGCTAGCCAGGCGCTGATAGTTAATTTACACAGCTTTGAGAACGTTATAGAGCACACTCATTTGGGCAGGTTTCCTCGCAATGTTTGATCACTGAAGAAAGTGATAATTAAATTCTAATACGCACATCGTTTTGAACTTAGAGGTGTGGAGACTTTGAAGTCAGGCTCTCTGTTTCGGGAGTCCAACATTCAAACAATTCGCCTATCACTGCTCTGTATAACCATAATATCATCAATATTATAATTAAGTCATTAATATCTTCCCCTTATACTGTTATTATTATTCATCTTATATTTGTTACTACGGGGGTAAGTCTGCTCTGTCTGAGTTATAATGAAACAACCATCACCTTATACGGCGGGGTGATGGTGACTTCATTGTAGACCCGGATGCTCTGGCCCGCCCACGACACGTCGTCGATGACGCGCGCGATCGCCAGGAACAGCCGCTGGCCCTCGGGGTCCAAGCATGCCGATAGGGCTGAAACCTGCAATATTGTCATTGTCTTAATCAGTGTTTAATGTAACATAAGATTAATACTGGGAACTAAACAGATGGTGCCTCTTGCACGGGTATATGAAATCTATAACAAAATAATGTTAATGGACATTAACGAAAATGCCATACTGTAAATTTAAACCTCATGTCAAAGGCAGTCTTATGACGAAAGGTTAATACAAACTCGACAATTATGATACTCTAACTCTTAATTTACTGATGGTAATGTTGTTGCATATTTTGTTAATCTGTGGCTGTATTATGTGGTACCTTACCGACCTTCAGAGGATTAATAAAACCAGTCTTGGCCTAACGGGTGTTTTATTCACAACAAATATTACCTTTTTTTATAGTGTACATTAAATAGTATTCTATTCTACATCCTAGTACCCATAAATATAAACTAATATCATAATATCCTTAATGGTAGTTGTGGAATAATAGAATTGTCACAGTATTCACTACATAATAGTCAAAAAAACAGAGCCAATATTACCATATTCAATATCTTCATTGTAATAAATACTCATTAATGTCCCACTGTTGCGCTTGGGACACTTCATATGGAGATAGCTAAAGGCCCAATGAACAGGGCATGCTCTATCACACTGACCAAGTATTGATCGGCAAGCTGGATACCTCTGAGATCATTGGAGCACACTCAGTACTGTAACTGACACTCATGCCTGTACAGAATTCCCTGTCCTACGACATGGACATCACGCACATCGCTAACACGGACAAACCGAGAAATACCTCCGTCACATAAATATCTGCCTGAAATCTGAGCTAGGACCCTTGCTTCGTAGGCAGTCACTACCAACTAGGGTGATGAGTCATCATTCATGTTTGTTACTATACTGTTACTTTCAAACTCCTTACTGTTTGAGGCATTTGAACTTTGCCCGACCCCAACTGACCAATGAGTGTGAACATCAAATTTCATGTATGTTATTAAACACAATGTTGATGGATGGATGGACACTTCCCTGTCACAATAATCACGGATCGTGACTATAAAAATAAGATATTACTACTTGATTAGATGTGGCCTACTTTTCACTTATAATATTAAAGTTTGGTGACTTCTGCTTACTGCAAGCTTGTGTTCATAATTAAAAAAGAAAAACAAATACTCACTAATCGTCTCTTATTTTCTACTGAGTTCCTAACTCTGGTATTCAGTCTGTGGAGGTTTAAAGATGATGGGGGCTCGGGTACTGCTGTAACTTCCTTCTTTATTTGAACATCGCTGACGAGCGATAAATTCACTATATTCACGTCGTGGCGTTTCGGATTCCCACTAGACGACGGACATTTGAGTATCAACATTTTCGTCTGGGGATCGAAAGCTAACACCTCTCCCTCGATAAGCTCGTTGTAACACGTCCTAGTAGCCACGATGCTTCCGATCGTGAAACAGTCCGACACGACTGTAGACATCTTGGTTTTGATATAAATTAAAGTTGCAACCGCATGCAGATCGTGTTGTTATGTAAATATTTTAACGCTGCTCTAGCCTGTTTTGCTAAAACGACAGTCGCGGTCCGCCATTCGCCATTGACTAGCACAGATTAAAAATTGCGTTTCGTTTTTGCAAAGTTGTGTCCAAACTTATGGAGCACAGATTACATATAGTCGTAAAATTCATAAACACGGAGTGCATTAATGAGGAAAGAATCGTGCAAACCTAAGTGTTCTTTTTGTTAAATAAAAAATCCAGTAAAAAAAAACTAGACTATTTTTCAACTTGTCACATAAATCATATTATATGAAATGGTCCTTTAATTATGTGATAGTCTTATTGTGTTTCGCTTTTAGTGTATTGGCGGCGGTGAAATAAATTTCCGCTTTTTTTTATAAGGGATTGTTTGCAAAATAGGCGCTAGAAGATTTTTTTTATAAATTCAAGTCAAGCCAATTCGTAGAAGACTTTTCAAGAAAGCTTTTTTCTACCATCCAGAGAGGAATGATGAAAATCCAACCAATGGCAACACAGGTCCATGTTCAAAAAAATATTTGCGTCTTGTCAGTATTAATTAAGTAGTAGAGTAGGGTGCCTCCAAAAGTTCAAACAATTGACAAAATGTACGTCAACACTTGTTCCACTTGGTCGGGAATCGAACCTTCGACCATTCGCGCTGCAGGCTCACCAACTGGACTCGGTCGTCGTGAATATAAAATAGTATAATACATATTTCCATTCCGTGTTCATTAGAATAATAAAAACAACATGGGAAATGAAACCAGTATTTTTTAATAACATTTAATTCTCTATAAACCATAGACTACAACAGAGAACGATAAAAGGAGACCATTTAGAGTGAGATAGACACACTCGTCATTTTCACCCTTATCTCATTTGATGTTCTTTTAAAAGACCGTAGGCGTAACAACAATAAATAAGAAATGCACGTATATTAAGAATATTTAACATTTTAATTTATTTTAAACAAGACAGATAGTTTTCTAACTTCCCTACATATCGGCCAGGATGATTATAGATAAGCAATAGTAAGTTAATAATTATATAAATTTAGGGCGATACATTGAGCTTAGTCCATTGAAGCATGTATTTAAATACATCTATTAACACCCATTTCCAGGCAATTGGATTCTATGTGCTAAGATTTATAATAAACATGCATTTTGCTAATACGCTTCTAGTGTTACCAATCGGGAATCGAACCCGGGCCCCATCGTTTCGCAGGATCACTATTTGCTATGATACAATTCTTCAAATTCAAAATACGTGGAAAGATAAATTAATTGTGCTATGTCACTAATATTGGAATTCGACAATAGATGTCGCTAATGTATTAATACTATACATAGCAAAATAATCTGAATTACTAACAACTAATAGTCGCATTGTAATGAATAAAGAACTGAGTTGCTAGAATTATAATTACAGATAAAACAACTTACACAAAATATAAAAACAAAATGTGTGCAATTCACACGTGGTAGAAGTGAAACCTCTTCAAAATAACGAATACTCAGTCCAAATATTGATGTTTTACTTTGCTTACGTAAGCCGCCATTTTGACTCTTTTTCGTTTCCGTTTCGTTTCGTTTGCGCGTCATTTCCGTTTCATCGACTTCCAAATCACTACGATACTAAACAAAGTTTCACTTCAAAATTCGGATCACTTTAATAAATAGCGTATTAGCGTAGTAATATATGATGGTACTATAGTTTACGCTTCTCTATTCTTCTCTATTCTCAGTTGACGAGTTTTGTGACGTAGTTGCTTGGGAACAGTCCGGTCATGCCTCGGAGTTCACCTGGAAATTATATTAAAATTGTCAATAATATTGTCGCGTAAATTAAAAATAAAATAAAATAAAATAAAAGAAAAAGAAAATTTGAAAATAGAATTTATAAAATTTTTTCGACGATAAATTAAAAAAAAACCTTTGAATTTGGAATGTTTGAAATTGGTGGTATATAAGGCGATTCCGGCCAAGGCAGAGTCAGTCGAGTCTTGGTAGCGAGTCGGGAAGCGCGCCAGTGGTAAGAAGAAATAGAAATAGTGAAGTGCCGTTTCACAGTAAAGTGTCGCGAGTGTGAAGTGAACTAAAGTGTACAGTACCGTGTCGCGTGTGTTACCCTTTCCAGTGAAATAAAAGATCATCTATTGAAGCCGGCCTTATTTCTTCCCATCCCTTACCCACTGTTGTGACAATATAAACTAGGAAAAAGCTGAGATTTGTGAGGGCTCGCGTAGGTTTTCTAACCGGTATTAATTTTAATTGCTATGTGACATTGTCGCTTTCCCGCCAAAACTCCGCCGTTATTTTATAACCTGACTCTAGTGGTGTCATCTAGGATTAAGTAGATTAACTACGATGTACATCATTATTAGAGTATTGAGTTTAGTTCTGTTGCTTTGGTTTTTTAAAGTGAAACTTTTATTACATCGTCTCAAACTTTTTCGTCTGTGTGTTGCATGTCGCGTGACGGTCGGGCGCGGAGTAGGGATAAAGTGAAAGGCGCCCGTCAGAGCATCCAAGGCCAATATGGCGGCGCCTATAGTTCGCAGCAGCTGACCGTGTAGTGTATAGACTATTACTCATTTGTGCCAGTGCTCCACGCTATTTTGTTTGTTTTTGTCAGTGTTTAATGTAAGTGTTGTTATTTATTAAAGTGAAACTTTTATTTGCTTTTAGTTAAATGTCTATAATGTGAAAAAAAGTATCACTTTTACCGTGGTTTCATAAAACCACACAATCCTTTTTTTAAATATATACAGAACAATGTGTACAGAAGCCGATCAGTTACAATTATATAAGAAGTCCATCATAGAACTCTTAACTACCATCTCAACCCGTCCCTGTCTATCACATATCGCCATCTCTGTCGCCCGTTACCTTGCCACCAGGCGGGGTCCTGGCTGCGGTCGGTGACGGCAATGATGTCGTCCTTCTCGAAGCTCAACTCGTCCGCGTTTTGAGCCGTGTACGGGTACAGCGCTATCACCTGGAAAATAAACACAAGAAATTCTAGTGCGGGGGTACGAGTGTGTTAACGTTTATTTATTAAGTTGAGGGTAGGGGGGGGGGGGGGGGCTTGGCCAATACTACGGGAGGTCATCGTGGGCGAAGGGGGGTGTAGTGTGTAGCTAAGTCACCTTAATATATAGGTTAGGTTAAGCAATCATTTAAAGAGTACTAATAAAGACTTCATACGAACAAGACGTATTTCACTCAAACCGAACCTGCACACGTCATCACAGGGGAAATAATAGCTTATTTATTTAAGTTTGTAAAATAAATAAATAAAGTTGAGGGTAGGGGGGGGGGGCTTGGTAAATGCTACGGGTGATCACCGAGGGGAGGAGGGGGAGAATAATTGCTTATTGATTTAAGTCGAGGGATGAGGGGGGCTTGGCAAATACTACGGGTTGTCACCAAGGGGGGTAGGGGGGTGGGGCAAATAATTGCTTACGAGTATTACCTTGTCGATGACCGTCTCCGCGGGCACCGTGTCCATCTTGGACAGCACGGGCGTGGTGCGGCCGGACGCGCGCCCCGACGACTGCAGAATCTGGAACGTTCGTACCCGTATACTGCTATTATGCTAAAAACCGACTTCAAAAATTGTCCATCGATGAGTAATAAAATGAGGACATCAACGTAGTCGAAGTTAATTAAATACGCATTATTAGACATAATTATGCACATAACTCCAAACTACTCGTCGGATCTCGGTTTAATGGGACCACATGACAAGCGCCAGCTTTCGAATATGAATATCATCAAAATCGGTACATCCAGTAAAAAAAATTATATACAGTCGAACCTCGCCTTTTTTGAAGTCAGTAAATTATTTTGGTCTGCACGTAAGTCGCTCAATAAGTTGTGAAGTATTCAACATTACAAAGTAAACATCACGACCTTAAGAGAGAATTAGTCATAAAGAGAGAATTAGTTATAAAGAGACAATTAGTTGTAAAGCGAGAATTAGTTATAAAGAGAGAATTAGTTATAAAGAGACAATTAGTTGTAAAGCGAGAATTAGTTATAAAGAGAGAATTCGTTATAACGAGACAATTATACATTAAGAGAGAATTAGTTATAAAGAGAGAATTAGTTATAAAGAGAGAATTAGTTACAACGAGAGAATTAGTTATAAAGCGAGAGTTGGTTATAAAGAGAGACCCTCGCCCCCCACCTTGACATAGCTCGCGGGGAACCAGCCGACCTGCCGGTTGCGGCCCTTGGCCTGCAGCTCGCCCTCCCACCAGCCGCTGTCCGCCTTCTTGCGCACCACCAGCAGCTGGCCCTTCTGCAGCGACAGCTGCTCCGAGCTGGCGAGGGAGCGAGACGGAGTTAGCGCGGTCACTATGGAGACTCTTGCTAACAACACTAACTTAACTACAATGACAATTGACAATTACTAACTTAACTAGGCGCAATTGTGCACGCTACTCTGTTTCCATTTTTTTTATTTAGCTTAATATCTTAATAATGTTCAACCAACAATCGTGAGTACCTGTAAGTACCCACCAGACAACGGACGCCACCTGGTAGCGGTATACTCTTGCAATCGGCATTTACTATTCACCCAACAATCGTGAGTACCCGCTAACAGCCAACAGTACCTGGTGGCGGTGTAGCTGGCGAGCGCCTGCGCGACCTCCGGCTTGCGGCGGCCGGCGGCGGAGTCCCGGCCGGAGTCGCGGCCGGAGTCGCGGCGCGCGGCGGAGGCCGGGCGGGCGCCGCCGGCCGCGGTGTTGCCCCACTCGGTGATGGCCGCCACCTCGGACGAGATCGGCGTCGACGATTTCTGCTCCTGGGGGCAAAGTTGGACGGATACATTTTTGTCGAATGTTGTTGAACAATTATTGATTTGCCCATACAAATATTTAAGAAACTAATTGTGTCGTGGGACACCAGGTAGGAACGAAGTTCCTTCGGCTACTGTCGCGCCTGCGCACGTCTCATTTAACGGTTTTATTCCACGCTCACCTTTTTTCCACCCTTACGGTTTTACTATCACATATTTTTCAGTTCGGTCGCGCAGCAAAATCCCTATCCCCTCCAAGGCTGCCGTAAGGAACTTCGTTCAAAAATGTTAAAACACGACTCATAGAGAAAGGAACTCATATTATACAGTCGATGAATATATTAATGACAAAGATGCTTGGCAATAGACATCCGCGACCGGTTCTGCTCATGTTAGTATGTATGTATGTATTTGTATGTAGGTATAAAATCAGTTAAGTAATTGTAAGCATTTCTTTTTTTCAAAAGATGTGCCGAGGAGTTTCTTTCGCCGTTTCTTCTCCTTAAAGATTTGAAATTTAAAGGCACCTTAGCGAAACGGTGGTAAATGCAAAAAATGACGTTCATAAGTGTGTTGAAAATACCTACGTGAAATAAATGATTGGCTAATTCAAGGCCACACGAAACGTTGGAAAGAAATAGATTAATTTAAGCAACGGGAAAGAATGAGACGGCACGACTTTATATCGGTACTATAAGCCAGATGTGTTGACAGTAGCCATTCGCCTGTTATTAGGAGTCTATTGGCTGTGTAGTCGGTGTTTGTACATGAAAGAGGCGGCCCTAACGCTCGCGGCTGTAGGCATTTATTTCATGGTCAGGGCCGAGTCACACTACTGTATGATACTATTACCGTGCCAGTACGTTATAACTACCAAACAGCAGCATACCTGCACGGGCGGGGAAGCTGGCGCGGGCGCTTCGGCCTCGGGCTCCGCCGCCGGCTCGGGCTCCGCCGCCTCGGGAATGGTGGTGATGGTGTCGCCGCTCGTGTGCTCCGTCGTGGTGTCCTTCGTCACGTAGTTCGACGGGAATATGCCCGTTCTGAAACCACACGGCACCATCGGCATCGGCAACTATTTAGATCGGCCTGTTTAGATGTACGCCATTTTGCCATAATAGGGTACTTGACAGATTTTAGAAATATATCTCAAATTGTTCAATATAACATAATACATTATGCAGTTTGCTTAATTCTTTGTAAATATCTCTATTTTCTATGAAAATCACCGTCAAAGTTTAAATGAACAAAAAAGCCGCCAAAACGCTAATACGCCATTTTAAGCAGGTCATGACGTCACCTGCTTATATAAACAAACTAAGCTGTCGATGCTGTCATTGCGTACAGTATTCCTGTTCTGTGGTCATTGCTGTCAAACCGTACAATACTTCAATGACAATAAGCAGGTGACGTCATTCAGCCAAACCGCAAGTTTTCGTTCACGTGATCAAACATGAAAATTTAATTATTTTAATATCGATTTTTAATAAAAATCCAAATAATTTTAAAATAATATATTGGCTAAATTGGTTTATAAATATACGTACTTTTAAGCTAACAACAGTTTGATCTATATTTTCATTGTAGTCAAATACCCTACTGAACCCTGCCTGCGAACCGAGGGGTCCGGGTTCGATTCCCGGCACCAGATGTTTATGTGACAGATAAATGTTTGTTCTCGGGTGGGTGTTAGTGATGTGTAATTGGTGTTGTCCAATCCGTAAGACACAGGGAATGCTAGTGCGGGGCTGTGAGTGTGTATTAGCGTTTTGCGGCATGATCGATTGACTACTTGACTGATTAACTCCCAACTGTTTGATTGTTCGACTGCTTGATTGATAAACTAAGCACGATGTACGCTTTTAGGCCTCATCAGTTACGAGAGCCATATTTTTATTTATTTTACATTTAATTAGTTAAAGCTAATTAAATTGACGCGCGGTACCTGACCCCGATCCAGCCTGTCTACATAGAAGTTTGATCGATCGACGTCCGACCGATCAATCGACGGCTCGATTGGTCAACCAATTGTTTGGTCAACCAATTGTTTGGTCAACCAATTGATTGGTCAACCAATTGATTGGTCAACTAACTCTCTAACATGTGGTACCTACCTGACCCCGATCCTCCCGGTCCACCAGTCCCCATCCCGCCGCACCACCTCGATCCTCTCCCCGGCCTCGAACACCAGGTCCCCGGGCTCCCCCGACACGTACGGGTACGCCGCTATGTAGAAGTCGCCGCCCTCTGATAACAACGGACATCGAAATTCGACCGTAATTCATGCTGCCGAAGGGTTATTTCACATTGACACTACGAGGGTTGTGGGTAAGTCTAATGTTGTATCAAATTGGTCAGTGTCAGGCATCCATTCGGCCGTATCATTTGTGTTCCCTGAACATTTCCTAGTATCTGACTGTATCAAACGCATGGTAGTGGGCATGGATGTGTGGATGTGTTGAAACTTGTATTTATTAATAACTAGCTATGCCTGCGACTTCGTCCGCGTGGAATTTTAATTGTTACGGGGAAATGTCTAAAATAAAAGTTGCCTAAGTTACTCCTTATTACATCAGCTATCTACCATTGAAAGTCCCGTCAAAATCGGTCCAGCCGTTCCAGAGATTAGCCAAAACAAACAGACAGACAGACAAAAATTGATAAAAATATTATTTTGGTGTATGTACCGTGTATACATACATATGCGTTTAGTAAAAAGCGGAATTTAATATAACAATCAGACATTCCAATTTTATTTGTATAGTCCCAGCAGTGGGACAGTGGACAGTGACTCACCTACGACAGGCATAGCTCCGCCAAGGTCGTTGGCAATCTCCGCCTCAGGAACCTCCGCTATGCCTGAATAAATACCATTTAAAATCATTAATAACTGCACGCACGAAAAAGTATGACGTCATTGTCCCGTTCCACCCGAGCTGAGCGTGCGAGCGAGAGCGCGACACAACCGATAGAGACGCACGATCGGCCCAAGCGTTCGGTTTTCTTCAATGTTTTATTATGACGTTATCACGTAAAATTATTGTCCGTAAACCGACTTTACTGATTATTTTTCATTGACGCTCCGTTCATATTGGTCGTAGCGTGATGTTATACTCGTATATCCTATACTATCCAACACATTTTTTTTTCAATTCGAATCAGTAGTTCCTGATATTAGCTCGTTCAAACAAACAATCAAACAAACTCCCCTGCCTTATAATATTTGTAAAAAAACACGCGCACATTAAATCAAATCAACTCGCGACTTAACTCTGATTCTACTTACAGGAAAGCATTGAGGTATGAGCTTTATTCCGCGTGCCTTACAGTCGAATTTTAGATCGGATCAGAATAGGCCGTAGGTATACGATGGCTCAATCGCACATGAATCACTTATTTTTTGCCAATATTGTAAATTGAACCGTAAGAGTAACGAGATAAGGCTCATATCTCAGTACTTTCCTATGATAACACAAGCGTGGGTACCTTCCAGCTGGGTCTTGGTGTCCATCACCTCCAACGGCTCGGCGTACGCGGCCGCGGCGTGGATGTCCTCCACGTACGACTCGGGGAACCACCCGGACTGACCTGCAACCGTAGACAGAGATGGATATAGACATCTGGTGAGTGGCCGACATGAGATAGCACGAGAGAGTACAATTGAATGTGGTATTCGACGATCAGCTGTTAAATTTCAACAACACTTCGAAACCACTTTTTGAAAGTCAAACTACGCAATCTCTTCAACAAATCCCTACCGTGAGTGGTCGTGGCAGAAGTGGCGTGTCTTTCAAGACCACTTGAAAGAAGAAGCGGCAAGTAACTCCCAAGGAGCTTCTTGCGAAAGTGTAATTTTTGATGTGAGTAATGTTCTATTAAGCTCACCTCTGGCGGAGCCCCACCGCCAGCCGGGCTCCGCGTCCCCGCGGGGCGCCGGCGCGTCGCTCACCTGTGGACGGTAGTTGGATTAGGTGGCAGGAAGTCGCAACTTTGGCGCTAGTAGTAGATATGATTTTTAACTTAACTCGTCGCGGATTGTACACATTTTATTATGATACGGGTACTCACGATATGCATTTTGGTACGCCTATATTTCGACCCAGTTGCATGGATCGTGGTCACGGCTGAACTGCGGTGGCGCGGAGAAACTTTTGACGAAATATCGGCATACCAAAAACATATCGTGAGTACCCGTATCATAATAAAATAGTAGTAGATACTTATAAACAGCCGAGAAACGAACCATAACCGTCATTTTCAACTAACCTTTACATGAATGGACGCGGCAAGAAGGTACAATTATAACTCTTCACTATAATACAATACTAATATGAAACTCATGTCGAAGCAGTCTTTGTTTTTGAGACGAGTTTAAAATTTACTGTATCGCAGTTACGTCAATATAAAATATCTTTATATACAGTACACGAAAAAACTTGAGCACACTACACATTTTTCATTATAACTATTAATATAATGAAACTTTTATCTTTCATGAAAGTATTATGGTTAAGGATGTCGACGTGTAACATTAAAAAGAGACGGCTACATTTATTATAACTTTTACACATCTACCCGCAAATAAACCATAAATTTAACTTGGTCTCTGCTCACTGTACCAACAGCCTCAGAAAGTCATCCCCCACTTTGTTTCCCCCTACCCCATCTGTTTCCCCTCACCTTCCCTCATGTTTCCCCACTCACCAGGTCTCCGGGCTGCAGGCTCAGCTCGTCGGCCGTCCGCGCGTTGAACTCGTACACGCAGCGCCACTTGGGCGCGGCGGTGGTCGTGGATGGTACCTCTTCCGTCGCTGGAGGGAATACATCGTCACACATATACTAATATGCATAATTATGTATATATACTAGCTGTCCCCGCGAACGTTGTTCCGCCATATAATGTAGATACAAAAAGCGCGACTTAATTTGAGGGGTGGGAGTAAGGTAGTTATGCTACACCATAAAAAAATACCCCAAAAAATTTGTTCAAACATTGAAAAAATTTTTTTTAGGATGGACAACCCTAACATTTAGGGGTATGAAAAATAGATGTTGGTCGATTCTCAGACCTACTCGATATGCACACAAAATTTCATGAGAATCGGTCGAGCCGTTTCGGAGGAGTATGGAAACTAACATTGTGACACGAGAATTTTATATATAAGATAATAACTGACATGTATTGCCAACTCCGATCGTACCGGAAATTCGACCGTAATTAACGAGTTTTAGAGTTCATATTTCAATGCAGCACTACGTGTAGTGTCGTTTTTTTTGTAATGCTACACACTCTTAGCTCCACACGAGAATTTCTAACACTTATAAGAAAGAAAGAAAGAAAGATAAATAAAAAGATTATTCAAGATAAATGACGCCTACACATAGAACTTAGAATTGACACTACACATTTAAAACTTAAATGTCAAAACAGCTGTGAAGTAGGCAGTAATTATCGACAAAATATTATTCTGAAGGCGGTGTTTTTACTTGTAATTATGTCTATTAACATAAAAAAATCGAAGGCAGTCAGGACTGCCGGCAGAAGTGAAACCTTAAAACTTTGGAAAATAACTTAATAGTTCTCAACTAAGCAGACCGCTGCGCGTCGCCCGGTCCTACGTCACAGCATGTTGCTGACGCGAGCTCACAACATGTTCCCCTACCAATAATCTAACGCGCCTATACAAGTCTCCACTATCTTCTCACAAATTAAAAAAAAATCAAAGTGCGTGCAATTCACACGTGCTAGAAGTGAAAAAAAAACGAACACTGTCAGTCCAAATATTGATGTTTTTTGCTTTGATTACGTAAACCGCCATTTAACGCCACGTTAAAATGTGTCTGCCTTTTTCGTTTCCGTTTCATTTCAGTTGCGCGGCATTTCCGTTACATCGAATTCCAAATCACAACGATACCATAGAAGCTTTCACTCCAATAAATCCACTTCCAAGGGCTGGTGACGATGGTGAACGTACCATTAGTCGCCGGCGCGTCGCCCCACGCGTCGTCCGCGGTGGGAGCGCCCCACGCGTCGTCCGACGTGCCCCAGTCCGCGTCTGGAATGGGACACTATTGTAACACTTCCGAAGGATTTAGGTTCTGATCTTACCATAATATGGTGTAATATGGTGATGGCACCGACACTGAAATTAGCCAATCACGGCTGGCCTCGTGTAACTTAGAAAAGAGAGCCCACGACATCTCACACTTCACACGCTGACGTCACGAAGCCTGAATCACGCTATCGAAGTTTTCCACACCGCTCGCATATATACAAGTTCCACTCCAACGAACATCAGTCGGGGCTTCACTGCCTCCCGGGCAAGACGTGTCGCCCGGCCGGAGATCTCTTTGCCACAAAAATAAATGAAATGACCTTGAGACTCTCACCATTACTCCAAGCCGCCTCGGCGGGCGCAGTGCTCTTCCTCTCCTGATACTCTCTCCGTTTCTCCTCGTACATCTGCCACACCAACTCGCACTTCTCCCCCAGCTGCGCCACCTTCTCCGTCAGCTCCGACAGCTGGTTGTTGTTCGCCTCCAGGTCGGATTTCTTCGTCTCCACGATCGTCTTGGCCGCCTCCACCTTCTCTCGAAGCTGCTTGAGGGTCACCTCCATCATGCTCAGCTTGCCGTCCTCGCCAGCGCCCTCTGATACCTTGGCCTGGAACACAATCCATATATATAAAAGGAGAAGCTGACTAAGTGACTGATATATCAACGCAGGGCCTAAACTATAAGGGTTAGAAACTTGAAATTTTGCACGGGGGTTCCCTTTATAACGTAGAGGAGCACTAAGAAAGGATTTTTGAAAATTCACCCCCCAAGATGGTAAAACGGGGGTGCAAAGTTAGTATGAAACTTTGCCGTTTTTGAAGGTATTAGAATGAAATTCAGAATGAAGGTATTTCATTGAAAGTTATGGAACACGTATAAAATATTTTTTCTAAAATCATCCCTACAAAGGGTAAAAGGGGGGCGCAAAGTTAGTGTGAAAGTTCTCTATTTAGGGATTTTTGGCGGGCGAAGCCGCGGGTGTAGCCTTGTCAGTAGATATAAAACTCTTCCGTTAGCGAGTGACTGACAGACAACGCACAGCCGAAACTACTGAACGCAACAAGCTGACATTTGCCATGTATGTTCCTTGGGGGGTGTAGGGGAGCACTGAGAGGGGAATTTTGGAAAGTCAGAACTTTAAAAAACAGAACAGAAACAGAAAGCAGCTAAAGAAGTTTCACTTCAATAATCAATTCTGTTTTTTTGGTGCCAGTGGTTATGTGGCGACATCACACACGTCACACGGTGACGTCACGTCAAGCCTGAATCACGCTATCGAAGTTTGCTACACCGCTTGCATATACATACAAGTTGCGACCGACACCACTCGGAGCTCGGCCGCTCCCCGGGCATATCGTCTCGCCTGGCGGGAGATTTTTTTTGAACTGAAAACTTCTATAGTATCGTTGATTGGGAATTCGATGAAACGGAAATGACGCGCAAATAATACGAAACGGAAAATAAAAAGAGACAGACACATTTTAACGCGGGACAAAATCAGATAGGACGCATCGGCAAAATGGCGGCTTACGTAAGCAAAGCAAAACATCAATATTTGGACTGACAGTATACGTTTTTTTTAAGTTTCACTTCTAGCACCTGTGAATCGCACGCGTTTTTTCTTTGCCAACGTTACCTTAGCGTCCAGCTCGGCCTTCTCTTTGTTGAGGGCGATCTGCTTGGCGTTCAGCTCCTTCACCCTGGCCTTCAGCTGCTGCATCTCCGCCATGCTCGCGTCTCGGTCCGACCTGGGTTATACAAGATGATTCGTAAGACACTTGCGATATTAATAGGGGGTATGTAACAAGTTCCGTTTCCGGTGCCGCTATATTAATATAGATATAAATTATTAAATATTAGATTTATATAATTAAACATAATTAATTATTATATTCACTAGTGAATTAATAAGAATAACCGCAATATTAAGATTCCTTCAAATTAATTAAAGTGTATCAAATGTATTTGCTACATAAAAATATGTACTGACGGCGGCCATATTGAAATATAGGAATAAAAGCGGGTTGACGTGCTGAACGCTTATTTAATTTTTATTAATTAAATACTCATGTAATAGGAACTCAGTATTCGATTCTCATTCCAAATGTGTTATTAAAAAGGGTGCTTAAAATTTCACGTAATTATCCATTACAAACCCATAGTGTGGACAAACTGAGCGCGCGGTACAAACAAGGTTGACCACACATTCCGTGTATTTTTAGATAATTTTGATTGCCATTTGTGAAATAATTATCGTGTAGAATTTTGACTTTATATTTTTAATAACTACCTATGACCATGTTCTTTCATGTCCTCGAGTATGTCGGTTAATTATAAATCACCCTGTAGAAGAACGAAAGAAAAATTGTTCATTCGCAGTCTAAATGCCTGAGCACAACTAACCTCATGGAGTCAATAGTGCACTTGGCGGCGGCCACCGCCGTGCGCGTCTCGCGGATGTCCTTGGCGAGGTTGCTCGCGCGCTGCTGCGCCGTGCTCAGCTCGCCCGCCACCGCCTGACTCTTCGCCTTCAGACTCAGAACTTTGCTCTGCTCCTCCGTGCGCATCGCCTCTAGTTCCCTCGTCCTGGGGAGATTGGGGTATCATCATCATCACAACCCCTAACTGTCCCACTGCTGGGCACGGGTCTCCTCTCACAGTGTGAGGGGTACAGGCCGTAGTCCACCACGCTGGCCAAGTGCGGATTGGTGGACTTCACACACCTTTGAGAACATTATGGAGAACTCTCAGGTGTGCAGGTTTCCTCACGATGTTTTCCTTCACCGAAGCAAGTGATAATTAAATTTTAATACGCACATAATTTTTGAAAATTAGTGGTGAGTGCGGGATTTGAACCCGGACCCTCCGGTTCGGCAGTCCAACGTTCAACCACACGGCTATCACTGCTATCGATTGGGGTGTAACCAGCGAAAAATAATACCTACAAGTGTAACTACCGATCAAATAGCGTAACGAATACCAGGCTGCGGCCTAGTAGTCAACGTCGGCCCGTTCGTCGTTACGTTTTTGACGTGACAACGTCTTATAATTCGGTGGCACGCATGAAAAAACATGACTCATGCGTTACCGTCGTTACCGTAACGGCGTAGCAATCGGCCTTTGCGTTCGGCAGCGTTCGGCAGCGTCCGACATCCGTCTCTCTCCTACTTGAGTGAGCGATGCGTCTGCGTGGACAGCTGCTATACTATAGTACATTTATATGTTTTGATCGAGTATCAAGTGCAGTGAAAAGTGAATGTGGTGTCAATTGTTTATAGCAACGATAATTACATCGATAAAGGTAATGATTCTTTCGATATTAATTATATATTGAGTGATATATTGTCGAATAGGTATTCGTGCTTTCATCATTAAAATGAATAGCATCGGTCCGCTAGTGCAGCGATTGTAGGTTATGCTATAATTGACATTGACAAATCTATTAAACAAATGAAATTATAATTTTCTTTTGAAAAATGCTACCATTCCATCAGTATTTTCTTAAGACGTTGTCACGTTCAACTATCGTCAGTAAACCGACTTTACAGACAACCAATTTTTGTTTACTGACATTGAAATTAGCCAATCACGACTGGCATCGTGTGATGCGGCGTAAAATAAGAACCAATTGTGAACGTTTAGTGCTTCAAGTCACGCGGGTGATTTGGTACCATTTTGGAATGACTGTTTGTAGGGCGTCCTCTATACTTTATAGCTCGTTGGTCGGACGTACATAAACCATTTAAATATATCTCTTTCTTCTACTCTCATACCTCTTCTTCTCCCATTCGAGCTGGCATTGTCGCTCCATCTCTTTCCGCGCGGCTTCCCGTTTCTCCTGAAGTTATAATATACCATTACGATAACTAAATAACTGCATATACAGGGTGTCCCATATGTTGTAAGACAAACTGAAATGGAAGATACTAGATGTAAATATCACTTTAGTAAAACTTGCAATTTCCGTTTCCGTTTCGTTTTCGAGGATTTCGACCTTTGTTTTATTTGTCGGAAATGAGGCTCTTACCCTATTTTTATTTGCCGAGTCCACAAATGAGCAGATATTACAATTATTCCTTTCTTTAAGTACTTTGGATTTGGATTACAAATATTGCAGATTACTTTAAAAAACTAGGCTCTTAAAAGGACATTTCGTACAACTGGGACACCCTGTATATAAAAATACATATAATACAAAATATTCTATATATTCATACATGAAGTGGAAACCTTTCACAGAATTCCTCTTTTCAGGAACTAGCACCCGCTGTGCGCTCGAAATTCGACCGTAATTCATTCTATCAAAGAGTTACTTCACATCGACACCGTGAACGTAAATGTCATCTAAACAGGGCCCCTGACACCCCAAAAGCTTTAAACAAACCTGTTCTTCCTTCTGTTTCCGCTGCAACTCTTCTTGTTCCTTCTTCTGCGCTTCGAGCCGTAACTTCTCGCGCTTCTCTGCTTCCTCACGCTCTTTCCGTTCTCTTTCCGCCTGCCACGATCAAGTATATTTTTTAGTACGAAACCAGTCGGGCGAATCCGACAATTAAAATACGTGAGGTAAGCCGTGATATACTCGTAAAATGTATTCAGACACTCACGAATCGTTCAGTACTAAAATATATTTTTTAAACTCTTACATGTTGAAATGTACATACTATTAATGAAAATATATGTTACAAGTTGTCCCGGCGTACTTCGTACCGCTTTATAATTAAAAAATGTTTTGGTGATATATCGACAGCAACGCCACCTACCGGGTCCAATTGTGAATCTAAACCATTCCCAGATCCCCTTGAACACACACAAAAAATTTCATCCAAATCGGTCCAGTCGTTAAACAATGTTTTGGTGATATATCGACAGCAACGCCACCTATCGGGTCCAATTGTGAATCTAAACCATTCCCAGATCCCCTTGAACACACGCAAAAAATTTCAACCAAATCGGTCAAGCCGTTTAGGAGGAGTTCAGTGACATACACACTCACACTCGAATTATATATATTAAGACTAGTAAACCCGCCCTCGCTTCGCTTCGGGAATCTGTCCCTTAGTACCCAAGTTCAAAATTGTTAAACGTAACCAGCGCACGAATTTATTTTCACGCGCGTTATTTTTCATTTTGCGAAAACTCCTAAGATATTCATTTAAATTATATGGTGTACAGGCTAATCATAACGTGCCTGAAATGCTCAAGGTGACTAACATATTAAAGTCGATAAAGATTAATATTGCCTGATTTTTTCCGACTTTCGCAACAGTTATCGTCATATTTCAACCAATTCACACAAAACTTTAATATATCATGCATATAAACTTTCCTCTTGAATCATTATATCTATTAAAAAAACCGCATCAAAATCCGTTGCGTAGTTTTAAAGATCTAAGCATACATAGGGACAGAGAAAGCGACTTTGTTTTATACTATGTAGTGTTTTGTTCCGTCTTTGATATTCGGAATATCTCAAGAAAAATAATAGGTAAGTTGTATTGTTAGGTAAAACTCTCTATTTTGTTTTCCTATCCTAAACAATGACATGAATTGATGTTCTACTAGATGGATGACCGACTGATTGACTTCGTGTTACTTAACAACGCCATCTGCTGTTGTGTCGTTAAAGCAATTAGTTGCTCACAAAAAGTATTATTATTCGCCAATAGATGTCAGGAAGAGTCATATTTTTCAGTTTAAATTGGGACTACAAAAACACGAATAAAATGACATTTTCTAAAAATGATTCCTAGCTAGATCGATTCATCGCCCCCGAAACCCCCTATATACTAAATTTCATGAAAATCGTTGGAGCCGATTCCGAGATTCCAATTAAGCAATACAAGAATTGCTCGTTTAAAGGTATTAGATAGATTACATTTTTTTGAAGAAAACCATCTGGACGTGTGAGATGACGTCACAATGTTTAATTACATTGCTTTAAGATCATTATTGCTGTTCACGTGTAAATTAAAAACAAAAACAAAATAATACTTTTACTCACTTCTGCTTCCTAGACGCATGAAAAAAAATTGACAATTAAAAATATTATTTAAATATACTAACGTACCTTAAACAATACTTAATTGAACGTTCCGTATAAATTTGAACTTTTTGAGTTTCTATATAAACATACTCGCGTTAAAACAAAACTCAATCATTCAGCAGTCACTCAGTCAGTCAGTGGCCTGTCAGTCAGTCAGTCAAGCACTCAGCAGTAATTCAATCAGTTAATCAGCCAACCAGTTAGATATCACACAGTGAGTCAGTCAATCAGTAAATCAATCAATCTATGAGCCTAACAGTCAGTCAGCTATCACTGAGCCTGTCAGTCAATCAGTAAATCAATCAATCTATGAGCCTAACAGTCAGTCAGCTATCACTCAGTCAGTCGGTCAATCAGTAAATCAATCAATCAATCTATTAGCCTAACAGTCAGTCAGTCAGCTATCACTCACCCAGTCAGTCAGTCAACAGTCTATCAGCCAGTCAGTCCGTCAGTCAGCTATCACCCAGCCCCTCAATCAACCCGTCAGTCGTGTAGCACAGAGTATAACCGACCTTCTCCTTCATGTGAGCGTCGGCGAGCTGCGACCGCCGCCGCTCGAGCTCGGCCTGCCCGCGGGCCATGTTCTCCCGGCGGCGGTCCTCGTACGAGCGCCCGCTCGCGTTGCTGGCGGTCGACTCGCGTCTGGAAACAATGTCCTTTCTACACGAGGAGGGGGTGTGGTGTTAGTATAATTGTTAGTAAGAGTAGGGGGGTTTATTGACTTATTATTACTATGGACATCTAATCTGATACTAGAATCTCGAAAAAAATGTCCCAGTCAGTTATGTCATGTCATGCAGTTACCAAGGTAATTTCAACACTAAAATCATTACATCACGGTTTAATTTCCATTGCAGTCGTGAATGCCAGCCATTTCAAGAATAGAAATGTTAACAAGGTAATTTAAACACTAAAATCATTAAGTCACGGTTTAATTTCGATTGCAGTCGCGAACGCGGAATTGTTGCTCTCCTAGCGTTTTGTTGCTCATTTGTCTCGGACATTTTTTTGCGCGAACCCGACGTCCATAGTAATAATATGTCAATGGGGTTGCGGTGGTAAGGTTAGTTAATGTTAGTTTTATTATTCGTTTATATTTCGAAGTGAAAGCTTCTATATTCATTTTCTCCCACGTTAAAATGGTTTTGTCTCTTTTTCGTTTCCGTTTCTTTTAATTTGCGCGTCATTTCCGTTTCAACGAATTCCAAATCACAACGATACTAAAGTACCTAAGTATTCACTTCAAAACGTCATGCATATTTATTCTCTACCATCGTCCCGCCCTCGCTTCGCTTCGGGTAACTTTTTCGTTCAGTTTGCAAAGATTTAGTTATACATTTTGGATAATTCACAATATATCTTTTTAAATTATAGCCTATGTGTTATTCTGATGTGTAAGCTATATTATTGTAAAGTTTCATCAAAATCCATTCGGTAGTTTTTGCGTGAAAGAGCAACAAACATTCATACATCCATACAAACTTTCGCATTTACAATATTAATAGGATTCTGTATTCTTTTGTTAGTAACTAAATAAACACTAATTAAATATATAACCCTTCACCTCTTACCTGAAGGTGGGGGGGATGAGCTCCAGCGGCAGCTTGGCGGGCACCGGCTCCCCCTGCGTGGCCTTCTCGCACAGGTACATCGCCAGCACGAACTCCTCGCAGCCTGCCCACCGGGACCGGTATTAGACCTTCTCAACCGACTTCAGGAGGAACAGGAGTGAGGAGGGGAAGGGGAGAAGGGTAGGAGGGGAAGGGCGAGGAGGGGAAGGCGAGGAGAGGTTCTTAAGAAGGTTCTTAATTTGACTGTATTTTTTTTGCGGTACCTAATAGCTTTTTACTGGGTGTACCGATTTTAATGATTCTTTTTATACTCGAAAGCTGGTGCTTGTGATGTGGTCCCGTTTACATTATAGTGAGATCTGACGAGTTTTTGAGTGAATTTTTGAGATCGGATTTTTTATGTTGAATACATTTTCTACTGCACAGACGATTAGACACTTATACGAAGTTAATAAATTAATAGATTAATCACACATTCAATGAAACTCCCCGATCGATCCGTACTGTTCAAGGAAGATTGTTGACAAAAACTAATATTCAGATTAATTTATTAACGCGATAGATCCTATAAAAATGTCTTTGCGTTTGTTTCCGCGATTCTCAAAAATAACCTAACCACTTGAATGTGACACCTACAGTGAAATGCTTGTGAAAACTCTTTAGTCAACATTCGATATTTGAATATGTCTTTTTTTTAATGATATGACTGTGTCATTAAAATGTAATATGCCTATAAAGAATTTTACCAAACAACGTTTTTACTTTTATCCTAGTTTTCTAGAAATTTATCATCAAAAACGTGAGCCAAACCCTCACCGAGTTTCCCGTCGGAGTCCAGGTCGGCCAGCGCCCAGATCTGGGCCAGCGCCGGCTGCGGCAGCCGCGACTGCAGCATGATGGAGCGCGCCTGCGCGCCCGACACGCACCCGCTCTTCGTGCGGTCCGTCGCGTTGAACAGCTGCGTGTATCTGGGGGCAAAAAAAAAACAAAAAATCAAAATGTGGGCAATTCGAGCACACGTGGTAGAAGTGAAACTTCAAAAAAAACGAATACTGTCAGTGCAAATATTGAGGTTTTGCTTTGCTTGCGTAAGCCGCCATTTTGCCGATGCTTCCTATCTCATTTTCTCCCACGTTAAAATGGTTCTGTCTCTTTTTCGTTTCCGGTTCATTCCATTTGCGCGTCATTTCCGTTTCATCGAATTCCAAATCACAACGATACTAAAGAAGTATTCACTTTAAAAAAAAAAGTCTAAAGGTTTATCTTTGCTAAACTTGTAACCGTCGCCGGACCGAACGCGTTACATTTTCATGTTCGGCCGTTTCTATCGAATGTTCGTGATGGGTTTCTCCGGACAGTTACGCTGCCACGCTGGTTCGTACGTAAGTACACAAAATAAGTATAACCGGTACCTCTTCAGCACCACCTTCCGCTGCCGCCCATGACAACTGTGACCGACTTAGAACAATACTCATATGGGGACTGGGATAGTTAGTCCGGTTAGGTGACGGTGTTAGAACATTAGTTGGTTAGTTTGTAAGTATGAGGACTGGGACAGGGACTGTTAGTGAATGTTAGTCCTGTTAGTTGTTGTTAGTAATAGTCTCGTTATGGAAATTTACCATAGACAAAAACGGAAGAGTAATTAATTGTGATGCCTCGAAGCACTTACTTCAATTTCTGAGGCTGCGGAATCCCCCATTCGACGGGAGGGGGGCTCACCACCCCCATCGGCATGTCCGTGGGGCTGGTCGCCACAGATCCGACCAGAGACCCTTAAAATAACAGAAACATACGTACACGCGTTAGAAGTTATACTTCTTTGGCGTAACAAGATAAAAATCTTTTCAAAAATTTTATCTTTCGCCTTATTCTACGTTTGTAGAAAAAACGACACTAACAATAGAAATAATTTATTCATTTATTATAATAATATAATGAGAAATATTATTATTATTTTATTTGTATCGGTTATTAATTTATTAATTAATTTATAAACTTATAACACATTAAATAAGAATGTGAAAATTTATTTTAGTTTATGATGTAAATAAAAATTAGACATTCACATGACTTACGACATTGACAATAACAAAAACTACAATGTGGACTATAGCTAACTTCAGGGTGTCGGTTTTTCGTGACGGCGTGCGCGCGCAATGTAAAAATTTACTCTCATCATTTTTCCCTAACGCGCCAAAAGAAGTATAACTTCAAAAATTCAAACGTTCGGTGCGGAGCACATATACGTCGTGTTTTTCCGTGGAAAATTACGATCGCCGCAGCGAACGGGTCAAACGTAATGTCACGTCGTGTTAAGTTCTGCGCACATTACAGGAGTGCGCACATTACAACGACTCCACGACCGACCGACGCCAACGCGACTAAAACCTTGACAAAGCTAACATTCAATTATGAGCCTTATATCTTTGAAGGTAAGGTTGAATTTCGAACTTATACTTAAAAGCCCTGTACGGCCCCTCCCCGCCCTACACCCATAGCCGTTCCGTTTCGAGACCAACGCGTCGACGTTGCGTTGACGACTCACCTTAGACGAGCAGTCCACGCGTCGACCGACACAATGACGTAATTTAACTAGCGTCGGAGTTGAAACGGAGTGGAGACGGAGTCGAGTTGACGTCGATGAAGCGTTGATCGCGGAACGGAACGTCGGAGTTGAAACGGAGTGGAGTCGGAGTGGAGTTGACGTCGAGTTGGTGTAATGTGCGCACTCCTTACACCAACTCGGCGTCGACTCAACTCCGACTCCGACCGTTCCGTTCCGTTCATGGATGTGCGGCGAGTAGTACACATCTTTCAACTATACGTACGAACAAATTAAACCTTGCGCAACAAGATATAAAGCTCATAATTGAATTTTAGTTTTGTCGAGTCTTTAGTTTTGTCGGTGACGGGTGGGAGTTGAGTGGGTCTAATGTGCGAAGACCTTTACGCTTGGTAGAGTGGGTACATAACATAAATTAGTGTGTGTAATGTTTCAATAATAATTTAATGTATTTATAATGCATTATTACATAAAAATATTAGCTTTCTCCACTCCATTTCTCCAGGTAGACATTAACCGTGCCAAACATACTACTCCGTCCTTATTTTTGTAAAAAGACGTAAAAAGTTTTCGCTTTCCGTATAAAAAAATACCCACCAGGTTTAGAAAACGAGTCACTCTTGACGGGCGCGATAGGGGTCGACGTCACAGGTTGCCCGGCAACCGTTGTGGTCATCCCTTGCGGGGGGCTGCTCACCAGCGACGCTACCGTGGTCCCTGATGGGAGGTGCTGGGAGGAAGGGACCAGCGGCGTCGGCCCAACCAACGGCGCCGCGTTAACCATTGATTGAGAGTTGACGAGAGGTTGCGTTGCAGTTAACGCACTCGGTTGGTTAGGGATCAGAGGTTGCGACATAATTGGTTGCTGCATCAATGGTTGTGAACTGATCGGCGCCGACGTCATGGGTTGCATTAGCGGTTGCGATGAAACCAATGGTTGCGATGAAACCATTGGTTGCGATGAAACCATTGGTTGTGATGAAACCAATGGTTGTGATGAAACCAATGGTTGTGATGAACTTATCATTGGTTGTATTGCTGGTTGAGGTGACATCATGGGTGGGGTGGAGCCAGAGATCAGCTGACCCATCATTGGTTGCGGCGGCTTCACACCGGATATCAAATCGGGTACCGCTGGTTTGGTTGGGGGGATCAATGGAGCTGTGTTTATCAGAGGTTGGTTGCCGAAATCACCAAGCAGTGACTGGTTGCTGGCCATCGGTTGGCTGGTTGGTAAACCACTTATTAACGGTTGCTGCATGGGCATTGAGGGCATGGGGGGGATCGGGGGTTTTGGAGGGGGGAATTGTTGTTTGGGCCCTGAAATTTAAATTTAGAACATAAATTTAGAATGTCATTCGAAATATTCATAAATAAAGTCGTATTCGAATTTCAAAAGTAGCGTCATTTTTAAATTTTAACGTTATCTAGCTTTTCTTTCATTATTCATTCATCCTTATTTTGAAAATAACTAAACATATATAATTATTGTGTATATATTTAACAAAAAAATGTTATCACATTCACTGATTTTAAGACACTCCGTTACAATACAATGACAAATGAATGTCATCATGTCGTCTAACGGTGCACGTTGCAACAATTTTCTTACCCGTCGGGCTCAGAGAGGCCAGAAGCGATTGCGGCAAGGTCTTCGGTATCTCGATGTTATGAAGCTTTAAGTTAATGATCTGTAAATAAACAAATATTGTGTGTATTAACATCTTATATATAATATACTAGTGACCCGCCCTCGCTTCGCTTCGGGAAACTTTCGATAATTCACCCTAAATCTTTATAAATTATAGCCTATGTGTTAATCTGATGTGTAAGCTATATTATTATAAAGTTTCAACAAAATCCATTCGGTAGTTTTTGTAAAAACAGACATTCATACGTCCATATTAGTAGGATAAGTTATATATTTTGGATAATTCACACTATATCTTTATAAATTATAGCCTATATGTTATTCTGATGTATAAGCTATATTATTATAAAGTTTCAACAAAATCCATTTGGTAGTTTTTGCGTGACAGAGTAAAAACAGACATTCATACGTCCATATTAGTAGGATAAGTTATATATTTTGGATAATTCACACTATATCTTTATAATTCATAGCCTATGTGTTATTCTGATGTATAAGCTATATTATTATAAAGTTTCACCAAAATCCATTCGGTAGTTTTTGCGTGGATAGGTGACAGACAGGCAGACAGAGTTACTTTCACATTTATAATATTAGTAAGGATAAAAGGAGAAGCTGACTGACTGACCGACTGACTGACATATCAACGCAGGGCCTCATTATTAGTACAATATTAAATCTCTCACCTTGCAAGCTATGGAGAACTCCTTCAGATCTAACTTCCCGTCAGCATTGGTGTCGGCCAGCGACCAGATCTGGCCCAAGATCGGGGGTGGGAGTTGGGACTGGAAATATTTTTGAAAAGAAATTATTATATTTTTGAAGTTAAACTTCTTTGCCCGCATGGGGGTAGATTGTTACGCATGAGACGCGACCCGCAAACTGAAGTTTTTGTTTGCTAGCTGTTCACTAGACGGCAGGTTTGCTTCCTACAATATTCGAAATTCTTAATGAACTGTGAAGAAATATATGTATAATTATGTTAAATAATAAGAATAATTTGTAGAATATTATGGTTACCAATTTGTAAAAAAAACCGCTTAATAAACCAAATGATAAAATAATTTTCACGGTAATATAAACTATTACTGTGTTAGTAAAATGTCAGCACCATCTATCTAGTATAACATCAATGAACATTCCGCTTTTATGACAGAAACAGATTAAAATCATGATAATAAGAAAAAAGAATCGCATTACCTGCAGCATGAATCGCTTGGCCTGTTCCCCAGTGAGAGTTCCATTGATGGGGCCGAGCTTGTTGAAGTGCTCAGCGAACTTCACATGCTCGTGCGGCTGGATCATCCAGGGATCTGCCGCCATGCTGTTGAATCAAATCAAATCACTTGTTAGTTGGATAGTAATAATTGTATTGTATGGCTAGTTGACCGACACTGACCCCTATCAGTTGGTACTAATCAGAGATTGTCCATCTATGATACCAACATAACTGACAAAAACTGTATGTAATCTGTAATCATAATTACATGCCGTTTGTCCATCTCTGGTACTATTTAAGTAAGATGTAAAGATGTTAAAATGATAAATATTGCATAATCCTACACACTCATAGCTGCACACTAGGATTCCTTGAGCATACACTCCCAATTTTTGAAAATCTTGCGCATGTTACAAATGTATAATCACTTGCTCTGGTGATCAAATGTTGTGAAGAAACCTGCACAGTTCAGAATTCTCTATAATGATCTCAATGGTGGTAAAAGTAGGTGGTAAAAGTTTACTAATCCACGCACAGGTAACACGGTGGATAATTTCTGTGTCCCTTATATTGTGAGAGGAGACTCCGAGCCAGCAATGGGGCAGTTATGGGTTGCAAAGATGAAGCGAGTTTTAACATATTGATCTCTGGCAGAAGCGGTCGGATTTGATAAACGCTTCCTGCATGTTATAGCTTAATTACTATGAAAGTATGAAAGGTTATGGGGTATTTCATATTAAGATTATTAGTGGAACTTTACATTAGTGCAATATAATTAATTAAGGGTTTTAATTAATAATCTTCATTAACAGACAATTCGTAAATAACATATTCATTAAGCTGAAATAGTGGCAGAAAAACATAACTTTACCGATACAAATATTATAAAGAGGAAAGATTTGATTGTTTGCTTGCATTGAATACTCCTCGAAGCTACTGGACCGATTTTGAAAATTCCTTCCCCAATGGGTACAATGGAATCTTAGGAGTAACATAGGCTATAAATTATCCTGCTACTTCAACGATAAGAGATACATGAACGATTTCTATGGGATAGTTGTAAGGATTAAGGCGGATTTACTTAGTTACCCAATAAAAACCTACGAAACGATAAAACTATTTAATTAATCTGGAAAGTTCTACTCTTCTTCTCAGATACAAGTTAAAGAGAGTGATTTGAACTCTAAACAAAAAGACTCCCATTTCAATTGTTAAAATAGTTAACATAGTTACACCCAAAATGATCGATACAGAGGACGACAACTAAATACTTCATTTCACATGAAATATTTAAAAAAATAATCTCATTTTGATGGTGTAACTTACTTGAACGTTCCTTGATTCTGTGTGAAGGTGCTAGCTTGATACGCCTCTTCCTTTGATACTAAAATTGAACTGTGAAAATCTTTACAGGATGTTTTCAGTATTGATCGACTTTCGTTTCGTATAATTCGTACATACATATTAGGTACTTATCACTTGACATTTCCTGACATTAATGACAGTTGATTGTGAGTTCGGAAATTGACTAAACTATTTCATTATAAATTAATGCATAGTGTTTAAAAATACAGTTATCTTTTATGCCTATTAATTAATTACTAGTTAAGTAGTTACCCGCTCTGCATTTCTGCTCATGCTTCTTCATAATTAGATTTCTGTAATCATGTAATCCTTCACCAATCCGCACTGGAGCAGCGTGGTGGAGTATGCTCCAGACCTCCTCCTCAGGTATGAGGAGAGACCCGTGCTCAGTAGTGGGCTATTAATGGGTTGAAGCCAATCATGATTACATTTTGCCCATCTCTGCTCTATATTATTGATGGTGTCAGTTTCTGAACGCATCCCCAAACATCGCAAATTCGCAATCAAAGTCAAACTCAAATCTGTCAATGTCAATTGTGTGTAAATTAAAAACAACTTTGGTTGTTATTTGGTTTGATGTTATATTGTAATTTAATAATTTTAACGTTTTATTCACAATAATGACGAAAGTAGCAGATAACGTGAACCCTCACGTGTATGAGAAGGAATCTGAGCGCGTCACCACATCGGACGAGACCAATGAAGACGTAGCGGATGAGTTCGACACGAGGGAAGTGTTCGACCTGATACGAAACATCAACGACCCGGAGCACCCCCTTACGTTGGAGGAGCTTCGGGTTATCGAGGAGAGAAACATCACTGTGGACAACAAGAATAATATCGTGCACGTCAACTTTACCCCGACGATTCCTCATTGCAGTATGGCTACTTTGATCGGTAAGGCCAATGATTTTACACGTAAAAAGAGTAGATATGTCACTAGCGTGCGAAAAGAGCTGATTGTCCTACTATGTAGCTATCTCTTTCTGTTGCATACGTTCCGTAATTATCTGTCCCATCCATGGTTACAGTAATGTAATCGGAGCAGATCATCATCATCATCATCATCATCATCACAACCCATAACTGTCCCACTATTGGGAAAGGATCTCCTCTCACAGTTTGAGGGGTATAGGCCATAGTCCACCACGCTGGCCAAGTGCGGATTGGTGGACTTCACACACCTTTGAGAACATTATGGAGAACTCTCGGGTGTGCAGGTTTCCTCACGATGTTTTCCTTCACCGAAGCAAGTGATAATTATATATTAATACGCACATAATTTTTTGAAAATTAGTGGTGCGTGCGGGGTTTGAACCCGGATCCTCCGGTTTGGCAGTCCAACGTTCAACCACACGGCTAATGAAAATCGGAGCAGATACAAAAGTGCAACTTGTCTTGCATTTTTGTCATGCACTTTTGTATTGTGTTGTTTTAATATCTTTGGGTAAGACACGACATTAGTCAGTCCCGTTATCAGCCAGTAGCATTTCGGTGTTTTCATTTTGAACTTTATGAACTATTTTATATTACTAGTTTAGTTTCTATACTATAAAGAGTATTATTATTATTTAATGACTGATATATTAAATATTCATGTTATTTCAGGCCTATCCATCAGGGTCCAGCTGCTCAGAGCCCTCCCGAGCAGATTCAAAGTGTCCGTTGAAGTCTCCGAAGGCACCCACATGTCGGAGCATGCGGTGAACAAACAGTTAGCCGACAAGGAGAGGGTTGCAGCGGCTTTGGAGAATACTAACTTGGTACAGATTATAAATCAGTGTATCAGTTAGAACTTAGGATTTAGGGATAGTTGTGATGCCTCGTTTAGATAATCCACGAATATATTTGTGTGCTTTAGTCACCAAATTAATGTTATGTGACTTGGAGCTTGAGGACCAGATCTTTATTTTTTTATCTTCTTTCTAATTCAGCCGGTGATGCGTTTGATGTGACAGTGACCTCTTACCATAAGGTGGGCTGCTAGTCAGGCTAAACAAAAATCCCTTTCACACAGAAGTGTACTGCTCAAAGATGGACTTAATGCTAAAAGAAATCCACTGATCCGCACCAGAATCGAGCCGAGTGCGGCCGAATATTCGTGACACGTAACAAATACAAATTACAAACTCACATTGGTGTGGATTCGTCTCCTCTCAGCTTGTATCTAAACGCGGCGTTAGAGATTTTCATCATGAAATTAATGTATATTATATCTTTGTATATATTTTGTAGAATAAATAATTTTCGTATAAGGCTAAATGTGTTTTAACTTTTTAATTTTGGTGTTAAGTTTTAACAAGCTTTCATTTAACTTTCAATGTTTGTATGTATGTCAAATGTTGCAAGCTGAATTAAAACTATTTCCCCTTAGCCTACGGACTTGACATTTTGTATATTGCTTTAGATCCGATGATAACAAGACAGTCACCGACAATACTTCGAAAAACATAGTTACACGATGTATTCTGGTAATAATACATTATACGTAGATACTAACAGGGTTCTGTTTAAATAATAATCAAAAGTTTAATGCATAAAAATGTTTATTAGAGGTTGTAAAATTATAAAAAATCTTTAAATACTAGTTTAATATTTTGAAAATGATTAAGGATAATTTATACCTTCAAGTACTTTTCTAGTTCATTTCCAAGGAAATTTTTGAAGTTATACTTCTTTAGGCGCGTTATGAAAAAATGATGAGAGTGAAATTTTAATATGTGAAGTTGGCTGCGACACCTAAATTTAACAGCATGAAGTTAGTTCTAGGTGGTATGAAAATTGATAACTATGTTCAAGTTGTATATTCTAGTATTTTTTAGTTTGATTTGATACACATATAATTTATTTAATTGCAATATCACAGTTCATAAATTATAACTATTTAAAGATAATTTAGAATGAAAATACTACATTGATTGTTTTATTCGAAGCGGGTTTTAAGCACAGCGCCATCTAGGGGTGAACCTTCCTAACTTAAAGAATAAGAACGCCATCGGCCTAGCGCCATCTAGTAAATAATTTTGTGTAGAACATAAAACATTACTTCGCAAATTAGGTCATTATGGCCTTATCGAAAAGGCACTTAATCTAGTATCAGCTTACTTAAATCGTAGAATTCAGAGTGTCTGTATAAACGAAGCTAAGTCGTCAGGATCCCCGGTTTTGATCGGTGTCCCTCAGGGCTCAATTTTAGGGCCTTTTCTTTTCTTAATATATATTAACGATCTTCCATATCATATTAGTAAGTATGCTGATATAGTACTGTTTGCAGATGATACGTCACTTATATTTAAAACAAAAAGAGATAAAATAAACTTTGACGATGTAAACAGTACTCTCAACTATATCTCATACTGGTTTTCTATTAATAATTTGGTTCTAAATGCAAATAAAACTAAATGTGTAGAATTTGTTTTGCCAAATGTTAAAAGCGGAAATACGGCTATTAAATTGAATAACGAAATATTAAATATGGAAAGATCTACAGTATTTTTAGGAATAACTTTGGACTTTAAGCTCCAGTGGGGATCCCATATAGCGACGCTTGCGGGTAAACTTAGTAAGGCTGTTTATGCTATAAGGAAAATAAGACAATTTACTGACGTTGACACAGCAAGGCTCGTTTATTTTGCCTACTTTCATAGCATTATGTCCTATGGTATTTTACTTTGGGGTAAATCGGCAGATATCGATACAATTTTTGTGTTACAGAAGAGAGCTATTAGGACAGTTTATAAATTAAAAACACGCGAATCACTGCGTGGCAAATTTAAAGAAATAGATGTACTAACAGTAGCTTCACAATACATTTATAGCAATTTGATGTTTATTCGGAAAAATATGAGTTTATACAAACAAAAATGCGATGTTACCAATCGGCAAACTAGACATATGCACCAATTAGTTACCTCCTCATATCGCCTGCGTAAGGTTCAGCGATCTTTTGTGGGGCTCGGTGTACGCTTTTATAATAAATTGCCCAAGTCAATCATTGACCTCCCCTTACAAATATTTAAGAAACGTGTTAAAACACGGCTTATAGAGAAAAGTTATTATACTATTGATGAGTATATTAATGACAATGATGCTTGGTAATAGACATCCGCAACCAGTTCCGCTCAAGTTAGTATTTAGGTATAAAATGGTAGTACCTAGCAAAAATATTGTAATTCGTTTTTTAAGCACTATTTTTAAAAGATGTGCCGAGGAGTTTTCTTTCGCCGTTTCTTTTTCTCCTCAAAGATTTTAAAATTTAAAGGCACCTTAGCGAAACGGTGGTAAATGGTAAATGTAAAAAATGACGTTCACAAGTGTAAGCAAAATACCTACGTGAAATAAATGATTTGAGTTTGAGTTTGAGTTTGAATAGTAGAATAATAGAACTCGTTAGTATGGATTAAGTAGATAATTGGCGGTATATTAATAATAGATACAAATAAAATAATAATAATATTTCTCATTATATTATTATATTAAATGAAATTTTTGAAAAGATTTTTATCTTGTTACGCCAAAGAAGTATAACTTCTAAAGCGTGTACATAAGTACACACACATTAATTTTTTAGGTATTTTTTGGATGCCATGTTTTATCTGTATTTTTGGTTCTCTGTATTTCATTATTACTCTTATCTTAACTGTCGTTCATTTTATTTTGAATTGGACGCTTTGGTTTCGTTCTTGATGTCTTCGTAGGAGGTTTGGTTCTGAAAAAACGTATTAAAATACAATTTGTAGGGTATGGCTAGTCAATCGTGTCACAAGGATCTTTTCATATTTGATATAACAACAATTATGAAAAAAATTTGACAAACCTGATTTTTTATTTGATTGTTGTGTCATTTTATTGTACAATTTGATAAATTATCTTTATAAAATATTTTATTCCTTTCAATGGCAAACACGAATAAAAGTAGTGGTAGAAATGTTACCGTCCGCGTGGAATTTTAATTGCTATGCTATGCTATCTGCCAGTGAAAGTCCCATCAAAATCGGCCCAGCCGTTCCAGAGATTAGCGAAAACAAACAGACAGACAGACAAAAATTGTAAAAAATGTTATTTTGGTAATGTACCGTGTAATACCATTTAAAAAAGAATCAATGCCACTTTTCGTTGTAATTGAACTCCTGCTAAACGGCTGTAGCGATTTGGTTGAAAATTTTTGTGCGTCTTCAGTTGGATCCTAGAATGGTTTAGATTCACAATTGGACCCGGTAGGTGGCGCTGCAGTCGATGTGTCAAAAATTTGTTTATTAATCATAGAGCGGTGCGAAGTTCGCTGGGACAGCTAGTTTAAGAGGGGGTATAAAGCTAGGAAAAAATCAAATTTCACCCGCCCGTCTCAATGGAGCAACGGTACTGATAAATGGAACAGAGCATGTCAAAATCCTAGAGCTATAAAGATAAATGTATTTTATTTAAATAATTCGTAAATTATAGATTTGATTTAGAAATCGATCTACAAATCCCTCCGTGATACTAATTAGCATAATATATTAAAATATTGACTCAAAAACATGCACTATATTGAAAATAAATTGATTTTAGTTGAAAATTAGACCTAACTTTGTGATTTTTTTCTATCGAGAAAATTTAATTTTTTTATGTTTTTGCTTCTTGCATTCACTCAATAATATAATGAAGTATAACTATGTTCTTATTCAGGTTCTAGAAACTTGATCTACTACTGTAAAAATTGAATCTACGATTGCCAATTTTGCTTTATACCCCCTCTTAATATTAAAAACAGACACTCCAATTTATTTGTATAGAGTATAGATGTCCAGTAGTAGCTATATCATCTCTATCGTCCACTCACGGTCCACATGTCGTCGTCCCAGCTGGGGAACATCCTCCGGAACACGCCGGGCTCGCGGCCCTGCTTCACCGCCACCACGATGGCCGAGTCCACCGTCCGGTCGAGGCCGTCGTCTTCTATGTATTCCTGGTAACACGACCACTTGATTACCGGTCAAGTGTGAATATATCACATAGTTCCTACTGAGACATGGGAGTTTCCAGCTTCTGATTCAAGGGGCAAATCAGACTTTCGAGGCAGATTTTTTTGGAACGAAGTTCCTTACGGCAGGCTTGGAGGGGATTGGGATTTTGCTGCGCGACCGAACTGAAAAATATGTGATAGTAAAACCGTAAGCGTGGAATGAGACGCGTGGAAAAAAGTGCGTGGAATAAAACCGTTAAATGAGACGTGCGCAGGCGCGACAGTAGCCGAAGGAACTTCGTTCCTACCTGGTGTCCCACGACACAATTAGTTTTTTATTTTATAACAGAGACGGGCAAAGAGGTAGGTATACGGCCCACCTGATCACCTGAACACGTGCAACATCAACGGAATTGCAGGTGCGATGCCGGCCTTGAGGGAAATGGTTTACACTATTTCTGAACCCCATGTCGTAGCGCGGGGGATTTTCAAAGGGAAAACAACCGTAGGCACTTCATCAGAGATCCAGGGTGGGCAGCTGCCCCCCCCCTGCCGCTACCTGGATACGCCCATGTACTAAGACTAAGCTGTATGTAAGTCTGTAAAAGCGTAAAGATATACGTGGTATGTATTGCCGCTGTGGGTAGCCTAGTTATATGGCTAGTTACATATATGGCTAGTGGGTAGTTACATACCGTCGTGGTCGTGATGCGCACTAACTTAGAAGACACCAACATTGTAAACACGGAAACACCGACGCAGGCAATTTGTTCCAATCCTTCGTGGTAAGTAAGATACATGACGACGCAAAGCGTCCCTACTGGATGGATAACGACGAAGGGATGGATACCCGCCGTGCGTCGGGTCGTTCGATGGTGGAAGAGGATGTGTTCGTACTGTGTATAGCAAAGCGAAACTTTGTGAATGTCGTCAACTACAGACAATATGGCCGTGTGTACGACGAGGAACTGTCGATGCTTACCTTTATCCCACGCCGTGTACGGCTAACTTCATCCGATTATTTCCTTATTTCCATACCTCAATGATTTTGGTTCTGGCTGACTTGACCCTCTCCGGTATATTGGCTCCCTGCCACATGTACAGCTCCTCGCCGGAGTCCAGAATGTACACTCCGTCGTCTGACAGGTCCTGGGTGGCAGTGAGTGAAAAAATGTCACTTCGAAGAATTCGCTTGTCTGTAAAGTCTGTCGGACGGACGATAGTTTTACGTGATACGTCATAAAGAAACATTGATGAAAACGCGTTGTCGCGTATTCAACATTTGTTATAAATAATGGCTTCCGTCGAGGAGGGCGGGGGTTATTGTAAAGGTTCTCGAAGAAGCTCGCGTTCCAGTAGCAGAACTAGTCTACCTGCTAGCTCTGACGTCACGCTCTTACGTCACGCTCTAACGTCTCGCTCTGTCGTCAGTGGAACGGGAAACTTTTTCGTGCGCGCAGCCCATCAATTTATAAGACGTTGTCACGTCAAAAACTACATTAAATTCGGCATTTTATAAGTGAGATCCGTGAGAGTGCTGTCTGCCAGTAATGGGTGGAAGTATACCTCTTGCGTGAAGGTGGGAGGCAGCTCCTCGAACTTGATCCTGCCGGCGACGGTGACGGTGGCGGCCGTCAGCGAGTGCGGGGTGGTGACGCGCCGGCTGACGGCCATCCGCCAGCCGGATGCGTCTTCCTTCTCCTCGGGAACACCTCCTGGAAGTGGGGTTTCTTTAATTGATGGTGTCTCAGAGGCATACTTATGAAGGAAGGTGATGGTTATTTTGAAGATAACTTTAACATGTGATTGATATTATATAGTTCCAAGACCACTCTACAGCATATACAATATACATATACAATAAGCATATACATGAAGCTTATACAATATATTAATGTAAATCGCACCCAAATCGGTTAAGCCGTTTAGGAGATTAGCGCGTACAAAACCACAGACAAACGGATCAACAGACAACAGGTCTAAAAATCATTGCTTTGGGTTCTACCGGGATACTAAAGGCCTCCAGTAAGTTTTTTTCATATATCTGCCAAGTACAGACCACGTACTAACCCAAGGCCTCCCAGAACTCGTCAGGTTCCTCTCCCTGCAGCACTTCCACTATCTCCTTCTCCTCGCCTATTATCTGCTTCAGGAAGTTCACGGCCGCTTCGTGCTCCTCAGGGTCTGATTCCTGACCAATGAAAAATCTATATATACTGGGTGTCCCGTAAGTAGTGGACCAACGGGTTATGGGGGGTAGTGGGACTTATTATCTACCAAAAATACTAAATTTTATTGTCCTGGACCTTGTAGTTCTTGAGTTATGCTTTTTTTCAAAATGTGATGAAAATATCATCTACGTAAGCTAAATATTAAATTTTACCACATTAGTTTTTTTTTTATGGTAAAATTTAATATTTTATAATTTTCGAAAGGATACTCACTCACGCTTTAGGTTAGCCCACACGACTGAAGTAAAACTTATTTATGCGAAATTGTTTTCGTTCTGTACAAATCACCACAAACACTGGCTATGAGAGGAAGAGAGAAAGAAAATAAGCATTCGCACTACTCTCTCTTGCTCCTAGAGTGTGATTCAGACAATAGGCCTGCACTGTGTCTTAAATACGAGAATACGAAACGTAACTGGCTATGAGAGAAAGAAAATGTGTGCTCGCACCTTTCTCTTGCCCCTACAGTAATATACGAAACGTAAAACTTTCTCTTTCTACTTTCAATAACTTATCAATAACCTTCAATAACTAATCTCCCTCTCAACTTCCGTTCACCTCGCCTAATCACACTTTTCGTAACGCTCTAGTCACGCATTCACGTGCTTACTTCCCAGATCAAGCGTGCGTAAAGAAGTTTTACCCCAAAAATGGTCATTCGAAAGGAAATAGCAATTTTATAATACCTAATATGTCGCTGCTTTGCTCGAATAACACAATTAAAAAAACACTTTTAGGAGTTTACTGACCATGAAATAAGGACTATTTTGGATTTGCCGTGTTTCAAAATTTTGGTGTGTCCAAAGCAGAATGTGCTTCGGGAATCGACGATTCGTTTGGACAACCTCGATCATCTAGCTTACCTTCCCCGTCCTCACGTACACAGCACTAGCCGTCTCCAGCACAAACACGTCGTCGTCCTCCAGAACATCGGCCGTCTCCGGCACCTGCACCGCCCTCATGTCCACTCCTGGCTGCGTTCCCTCCACCTGCACAAAGTAAACGGTTTAAAACCATAAATGCCCTACTGCTGCGCTTGAGTCTAGGCCATAGTCCACGGAGTCCACCACGCTGGCAAAGTATGGATTGCCAGACTACAAACAATTTGAGAACGAAACGTCAGATGTGCAGGTTTCCACTATGGTTAATTAGGTTTTAATGCTCGAAGCAGGTGATAATTTTACATCACCGACCACTCAGCCAATAGACACCTAATGTTTGATTTTCCGTATTGAATGCATTCTGGCAACTAGCTAAGGTGAGACGAAGCGGGGTGACTGGCTAATACAACGCTGTGATTGGCTAATTCAAGGCCACACGACACGTTGGAAAGAAATAGATTAATTTAAGCAACGGGAAAGAATGAAACGGCACGAATTTATATAGTTACTATAAGCGCGATGTGTTGACAGTAGCCATTCGCCTGTTATTAGGAGTCTATTGGCTGTGTGGTTGGTGTTTTACACACATAAATGATTTTAATGTCAACAAGCCTCCGGATGGTAAGCGGTCAATGACGCCCATGACGTCGGTAACACCAAAGGCGTAACCAATTGCCGGTCAAAAAAGGAGGAAGTAATAAAGTTATTCAGTAAGTCAGGTACTTACCCTGAATAGACGAATGCCGTCTTCATCGTAAGAGCTCCTGGAGTTATCTGGCTTGTACTCACTGTCCTTGTTGCCAAACAAGATGGCAAGGTTGCCTGGAATCATCAGTGACTGTATAATTATCATCCCACCCTTGCTTCGCTATGGGACACGATCTTCGGGTGAGGCTGTGTCAGGAGTACCGCCGTTATAGTTTACCGTGAAACGTCTTATAACTGACTAAGTACCTTTATGTTTTCAACATATTAATGGCTCGCTACAGCGCACGCGTCTCTCTTAACTAGCAGGTCTAGAGCATAACTACACCACGATGCTCAGTTTAATTGGTGAAGAGTTATTTGATATAGAGCCTGTGTACCTACAGCCCGTACCGTATTGAAAGGCATTTCAAATAACAACTATACCTTTGAAGAGTTTTAAGAAGTGTTTGTTCTCCTTGCCCTGAGGCACCTTGACGATGGCAGGTTTCCCTTCCAGTTCCTCCTCGATCTCCGCCGAGAGAGCCAGGCCGGCGGCCTTGCTGGCCGCATCAGCATCTGCGCCCTAAAGCAGAACAGTAGATTATATTAATCTCTTGTATTCATCTTCCGTCATCCTCTATGTTTGGAAAATGGAAAAAGAGGGTTTGTTAATGTTATGTCGCTTGTTCGGCGCACTACTTCACAGCATGTTGCTGACGCGAACTCATTAGATTATCCCCTACCAAAAATTTCCTAACGCGCCTTAGAAGTCTTCACTAAAAGAACAAAAAAAACATTTTTTTTTATTTAAATTTCCCGCCAAGGAGCGAAGCGACCTCAAGGCCTTACGCCAACATTGATGACATGTTTTCCTTTCGTCCCTGGACAGTAGACGATTTCTACTAGTCCACCCCTACGGCAGTTTGATTAAGGAACTTCGTTCCAAAAACCATTGTCAGCAAAAGAACTTACGATCCAAACATACACCACCCAGGCCTCCTCGCCGGCCTCCGTCTCGTACTGGTACTTCACCACATACACATCGCCCTGGTACAGCACCGGCAGTGACGTCACGCTCTCCGTCACATCCTCTGGCTCCTCTGACACCCTGGTACATCAAGCAATTAGAAATGTTCATGGTACTTATAATTGTCCTACTGCTGAGCTGAGATGGGCAAACTGTAATCATGATAACCATTGACTTATTGGAACGAAGTTCCTTACGGCAGGCTTGGAGGGGATAGGTTTTGCTGCGGCGACCGAACTGAAAAATATGTGATAGTAAAACCGTAAGAAAAAATGCGTGGAATAAAAGCGTTAAATGAGACGTGCGCAGGCGCGACAGTCGCATACACAAGCGAGTAGTGTATAATACCTTTTTCTTTCTCCCTCTTTCTTTTCGTTCGCCGTTGCCTTCATTAGCCGAAGGAACTTCGTTCCTACCTGGTGTCCCACGACACCACATTTAATTTTTTACTACTGAGGACGTTGGGTCTCATACTAAAATCGCGAAAACGTCCCAGTCACAGCCATCGCAAGAATAGAAATGTTAACAAGGTAATTTAAACACTAAAATCATTCCATCATGGTTTAATTTGTATCTGTAATCATGATTACATTTTGCCCATTTCTGCTGCTGGACTTGGGACGGAATCGTTAGCCTATTTTCTTTGCCTTACAACAACTGCTAGCTAAGGGTTCCCTTCGAAGAGTTCCTTTAATTAAAGCCATACCTGTACACAGTGAGGTTGCCTTCTCCATCATCAGGCATGTACCCCCTGGCCGCAGCACTCTTGCCGATCTTCTTAGCTGTTGCTGCGATCTCGTCAGCATCTCCAGAGAAGTAACCGGCATCTACAACAAAAACGGGATGAGGATGTGTCAGGACGACATAGCCGTTAGTTTACTGTGAAACGCCTCTACAAGTGCAATTTGGACGTCAATTTGTACAGTCACAGTTACGCCATCTATTGTCCAAGTCGAGTACTATGACACCGCTCATCGACTTGTAGCTTGTAATTCCTTGTAGTTCACAGATGAGCTCATAGATGGCGTGCGGCGTTAAAACTTACAAAATCGTAGTTTCTGTCCTTTTCTTTTGTATAGCGCTATCTTACTCTCAAAAAGTATTCCGATGCACTGAAGCGCTCAAGAAATTTAGCTACTAGCGTTTACTCATCCAATTATCGAACGCCTGCTGCTTATTAACTCTGTTGTTTAACTCGGTCGATACCTCAGGATCGGTGCAAGTCGCCGGGCTATGAGCGCTTCCAAATATGTAGATCGAAACAGGCCAATTAACTGCCGTTAAATCACTCACCCGTTTCAGAGACCATGGCTCTGACGGAGCTTCCACTGCTCTCTACATCCCAGTTGTGGAAGTACTGCTTGAAGGTGCTGCTCTCCAACCCTTGTGTTACTCTGGTGACATGCACCTGGAAACGGAAGTAAGGTGTAAGTGACTCCATCCATTTTGAGACGGCAACGACCCTCTGTTGCACTGTCCTACTGAGCGACGAATGAGGATATGGTGCAGGGTTCTGCTGTTGAAGGTTGCTAGGCCTTCGTATCTCACAGTGTAATAACGTATGATTTTAAACTGATACCATCGCGGACACTAAACAATTTTGAATGTAAACGGGTACTCACGATTTTGAATTGATTTTGAATTTTGTATTCTCGCCGTGTCCTTGATCCATGCTACTGGGTCGAAAAATCGGTAAAACTATTCAAAATCGTGAGTACCCGTTAAAATTCAAAAAAAGTTTAATAACGACCTTATTACCTTTTTATACCTATTTACCTTATTACTATATTGCGGGTGTAATGCGCGTATTGCGCCGCATATTGCGCGTGAATGTAGAACTCACCCAAGCCGGATATCCCTTTATATCCAGGTATTGCTGAACAATGTCATGGTAGTTCTTCTTGATTTCAGCATCGACCTCACTGCCGAGCCACACGTACACTCCGGAGCACGGAGTGTCCAAGATGTAAACTTCCTATAACAGATATTAAACCTGAAAAATACTTTTATAGTGCACTAAAAAGCTGAAAATTTCGTGACTGTGCTGTTCACTGTTGAGGAGTTCCTTGGTCAGAACCTGACCCTGAAGGAAGCAGCTGGAACTTTTGAATAGGCAATCATAATTGTGTATAAAAACTCTTGTCTGTGCTGTTGCTCGCTGAGGAATTTTCTCGTATGGAGCTACCCTTGGGTGTGTCAGGCAAAAGTTCATGTCTGTAATGTTAATAGTTGACGAGTTTCCTGGTTTGAAACCATTGCTTACCTATCAGGTAATGCTGATTAATAAAAAATGTTAATGTTTCACTAGGATTGAATACTTTTCATCTCGGGTATATCAGCGGGAATTAATTCTGTTACGTTATCGTTAGTAGATAGAAAAATAATGTTTTGACTGCTCCCTGTCCCAGTTTATACTTATTAACAAACTCACCTACTATTTAATGTTCTAACACCGTCTGCTAGCCGGCCTAACCATCCTAGTCCCCATAGAGTCTTGTTCTGTGTCGGTCACAGTTGTCATGGGCGGCAGCGGAAGGGTGGCACTTCATGCTCGTTTGCTACCAAAATTACCACAAAAAAACTTACATCAGATGCAAGTTGGCTCTGCTTGTAGGGCTTGCTGAGGGAGACCAGGTCGATCTCGTCACCAACCAGAACTCGGCTCAGGTACACAGCCGACATGTCCGCTCGCGTGTAGCTCTGTTGGGAAAAGATAACTCTATAATAAATGAAATACTCCTTATTGTTCAATCTAAAATGTAACATATGCACTTTGCTTTGCCCAGTGCTTTGAACGTTGGACTCCCGAGCCAGGGTAGGGGGGCTTGGATTCCTGGACGCTGGCTGGTATTAGAATTTAATTATCACTTGCTTCGGTGATCAAACATCGTGGGGAAACCTGCACACCTGATAGTTCTCCATAATGTTCTCAAAGGTGTGTGAAGTCCGCCAATCCGCAGTTGGCCAGCGTGAACTGTCTCTCCTCATCGTTGAAGAGTCCTAGAGCTGTTATACGATTTTATACTCTTAATATTACTTATAATATTCAGAGTTGACGCGATGGTCAACTTACATCTGTCGAATCTTCCTCGACGAGATCTTCCTTGCATCCCGAGCCGAGCGCCTCGAAGAATGCAGCGATGTCGTCATCTGATGAAAATTCATCTGCAACCGAAACAATTATTTTAGTTATGATGATAGAGACAATCCAAAAGAGTCCAGAGTTCAATTTGCGGCAGTGGCAGACTTCTTTCGCCATTTTGCTTCGGGAAACATGTAACTGACGAACAGACTAAATTTCTAACAATCATCGTTTTGGATTTTATTGTCTTAATAAAAGCCCCCATTAATAATAGTTCTTCTTCTTCATAAATCTTCCACGTACAGACAGCGATCAGAATAGATACATTTTTATTCGGTAGTGCGATTCGGGCTTGATCACGGCACCGTGTGACGTGTGCGTGATGCCGTCACAACAGCGTGTATGAGGGTTAGACAATGCAAGTGTGAAGACCCTCACCAATGATTTCAATAGTAGCTCTCCCGTTGTGGTAATCATCTCGCAGACTGTTGGCCACGCTGATGATCTTCCGCCGCTGCGTGGCCTTCGCGCCTTCCGGCATCAGCACGAAGATGTCGTGGTCTACTTCCAGGATGAAGCAGTGGTTCGCTGTCAGGGAGGTAGATTCAGCTGGCACCTGGAAGTAAGTCCTTGCTTAGGATTCAAAGACATAGTATTGTCGCGTAGATTCCTCGGTTGACAAATTTTTAAGCGTATGTCAGAGAGAAAAGGTGCGAGTGGGATAGAAGAATTTTAAAGATGGAATTTCTGAGAGTTCTCGAAGTAATAGCAAAGAAAGTACAGTAAAGAAAATGTGCGAGAAGAATAGAAGAATTTTATAAATGGTATTTCTGAAATGTTCTCGACGTAAAGAGACAAGAAATAAAAAAAAACCTTTACATTTGGTATGTTGGTGTTCAAAATTAGGGGTATATAAGACGATCTGAAACATGCCATAGGCAGTTCACTTTCGGAAGCAAATTCCAGAGGAGGACCAGAACAAAAAGACAGACAGACAATTAATATCGTGTAAATAACCAAGTATTTGAGAAAACACAGTTACTTATTTAGAAATCACATAACATACACTTCAATTGTAATTTATTTGTATAGATGGTGAGTTTTGGGGCCCGAACATTTACACCGCGCCCCTATTTGCATCTGCTATCGTCTCCAGATACTAGTGTATTTCTCTGCCTGGAGTGGAATGTATTACCAACTTACCTCCTCAATCCTCATGTTGTCACATCCTGACAACTTGAGCAGCCGTTTCTCAGCTCCAGCGTTCGTCTCCACTTCATTGAATCCTGACTCGTTCCCACCTTCCAGGTACCTTATAGCTGAAAGAGATGGACTATTTTAAGAGGCACACAAGAGAGAGAGAGAAAGGGAGATAAGGAAACGCGTTCATTGTTTAGTTCTGTAAACAGCTGATACACGATAGCTTGTACATTGGTGTTCCTTTAGGTACATGTATAGCCTTTTAAGTTATAACGTTGTGGAGAATCATGACGGAATAAACGTTTCTTCTTCTTCTTCTTCCCACTGTGTTATGACATGGGTTCCTTTCAGAAGCGGGTCCATCGCTTCCTTCTCGGCCGGCGACGCGTTGGTGATGCCCCTTATCTAGGTACTTCAGGTCAACAAACCTGGTTGAAAGTATCCCAGGAACTGACTGGACTCGTACCCCTGGACTTCTCTGTGCTGGACGGCGCGTCCTTGCAGCATGTCGTCCAGGGTCACTGTCAGGATGGCTGCAGCACCCTTCTTATCCTGGGTGGTGTTGGAGCCCAGCCAGAAGTGGGCGTCATAAGTGAACGAGGAGTTCTCCACGCCTGTCGTCTGTAAGATTAACGATGAAAATGCGGTAGTTTTTTTTATAGCCTGAAGGGCTGACGTAAAAGCAGACGAGCCACCTGATGGTAAGTGGTCATCGTCTTATGGACACAGGCAACGCCATGGGAGTCACCAGTGCAACGCCGGCCCTGAAGGAGAACTCTTTTTACACTTTTTTTGAAGAACCCCTTGTCGTAGCGCTCCGGGAATACCTCAGAAGGAAGTCCATTCCACAGTTTGCAGGTACGAGGCAAAAACGATCGTGAGAATCGGACCGTAGAGGTTGTCCATGAGTCCAATCGATGTGGATGGAACTTCAATCTTCGGCGAGTGGTATAGGTACCTAATGATTAAAGGGTGACTCTGGAGAGATGTGCTGAATCTACTCCTTCATCATTCTTCAGCTAGGCCACAACCCTCGTATAACGACTACCACCGTTATATAGTTTGACTTACAAAAAATGTTTGTAAAAACCAACTTCTAATAAGGGTAGTTCTTCAGAGACAACATTTTAATAGGTAGGTTCCGAGAAAATTTAATTTTCGTACGGTTTTTTCTAATGGATATCGAAGTTTTTAAAATACACTCAACAAACAATAAGATAAAGTCTAAATTACTTTGTCGATTTGATCCAAATTAGGGTGATGCGAATGGGTCGGTTTAGCGAAAGACCAGATAAGTAAAATTTTAAGAAACGATAATAATTATTCAGTTATCTTTATTGATATAACCATTATTTCATAATTATCCTACTTAGATAATGTTTAATATGAAACAAACTGAGTCATTCGATGATTTTGAAGTGAAAACTTCTTGAGCATCGTTGTGATTTGAAAGTGCATGAAACGGAAATGACGCGGAAAAGCGTCAGTAAAAAGATACGATACATTTTAACGTGGGAGAACATGAGATAGGAAGCATTATCCGCTTGCGTGCTCCAAGTTTGGGGTCCTAGAGCAATACCTTTTACGGCAAAATGGCCGCTTACGTAAGCAAAGCAAAACATCAATATTTGGACTAACAGTATTCGTTTCACTTCTACCACGTTTGAATTGCACAAAATATTTGTTTGTATGGAATTATTAAGCACCTACTAGGCATACCTGCCTTTCCTTCGCTTCAGGGACGATCATTGTAACGGAGGAATTTTATATCTCTACTCTACCAATAGCGAGGAACAGGATCAGCAGAGGTGGTGGATGATGTGTAGTTAGCTGGTGAGGCGAGGGGTGAGGGTGGACAGAGGAAAGGAAAGGAGAGGATGATGGGCAGGATAATGAGGAGGAGTTTGAGGAGGATGATGAGGAGGATAATAGGTGGTAGAATCTTGCGTTCACCTGGGATGGTACTACCCCCCGCCACGGTACTTAGTACGATTTCTACTGTGTAATAATTGCCAAAATAAGCAAGTCACATGACATAAGGGGGGGGGGGGGGGTGAGATTTAACCAAATCACGACATACCTCCAAGGTTGGAGGATTGCAAAAATACGTAACGTAATTAATGGACGCCCCCTATGGGTCGCAATTTTGTTTCATATTCTGTGATTGCAAATGTTGCAATGATGAATACGGAACCTTAAATCACTTACCTTTAGGACAATATAAGAGTCTCCATTGTGGAACTTCCCGTACATACGCGCTTCGATCGCGACAGGTTCGAATTTCTGAAATTAAACAACTGAATTTAAAAAATTAAATGTGGCACTCGGAGACTGACTGAGTAAAGCTATTGCATAGCATTTTTTATCAACTTATGCAATTATAATTATTAGAAATTGTATAGTTATATCAGAACAGCGCCATCTAGTTTGTAGAAAACATACGTACCATACCTTAGTATTAAGGTACTAGATGGAGCTGATTGGGGGTGTTAGGTTTTTTTTCGTTACGGAATTTCCGGATTCGGTCCCCACGCTCAAGGCCCGCGATAAAAGCTATGCAATAGCTTAAAAGGTCCTTTTTGATTTTGAAGAGATTTGGTGCAGCGCCGGCAACAAGATCAGCTTGCAAGATTTGTCCCTGATTTGCCGATCGGTGGACCTCACACAATGATAACATTACGGAGAACTCTCAGGCATGCAGATGTTTGATCACCGAATCGAGTGATAATTAAATTGTAGTACCTACGCACAACATTTTTTGTAAATTAGACCAAGTCCAAGGTTCAAACCATTCTGCTGCCACAGCTTAACATAGTGACTTAAAAATAGTGATGTGCAAAATGTAATCACGATTACAGATATCTGGAAAAGCGGTTATGCCGTCGCAAGCGCCTTTCGTTACGCATTACGTTTTGCAAATCTCTGCTTAAAACTGAATAACTCACGTCGATTGTCCATATTTCAACGCCGGGCGCCTGCCCCGCCTCCGCGAATGCCGAGTGCTCCATTACCGGTTTACCGTCGAACGACTAAGCCACTTATGACTCCAAGCCGGTAGATTACCAACCATAAGCAGTGATAACGACTGATAAACTTTGAATACAGGCTGTTTACAAATTGCAATAGAATTTAATGCATTTAATAAGTGGTAGAGCCTAGAATTCGCCCGGGGTAGCACCGCCGCACGCTATTTACACTTTTGAAGAGAAACTTCTTTAGCCGCGGTGAGAGTTAGGGCGTTGAACTCTTTGTCAACTATGCTATCTATGCTGATAGCTGTGGAATAGCGCTATACTTATTTTTAAATTTACACAGCATTGTACGTCATTCTTTAAACAGGTTGAGATGTATAGACGATAGTTAGCCTTAGCTCAGACTTTACTTACGAAAAACTTGACTTTGCAAAGACTGCGATTTGCTATTTATAGACATGTCACGCTGAGATTGTGCTCAGCATAAGCTGTCATAATTGATTGCTGTCATCTATCTGTTTGTTCATACGAAATATTTAAATGTCTTAGAAATCGTCTAATATCACGGTTCATTTGGGACCATTATTTTTGTTCGGTTAATAGCAACAGTTTATGGTAAGTCGTCTATTTCATGAACTTATTAGACTTTGCTCAGCTCGTACTCAGCCAAGTCAAAGATCGCTTTATAAATACGAACGCTGTTTTAAGTCAGAGTAAAGTCTGAGCAAGTCTAAGTATAGTCTATACATCTCAGCCTTAATTTTAATCGTTATCAATTTATGTGAATAGAATATGAATCTCTGCTCCAATCCGAATACCTACTAACGAACTAAACAACTAATGTTCTAACACCGTCTGCTAACTGACTAATCCTAGTCCCGATGCGAGTGTTGTTCTGTGTCGGTCACAGTTGTCATGGCGGCAGCGGTGGGATGCTGCACGCTCGTTTGCTATAGTTAAGGACCCACTGTATACTAATACGCGTTACGTTATCTTTATCATTATGATAATGCGATGATTCACGCAGTGTTCAAGAGCGATTTTTTGATAATAATAGCAATGTATTGTTGGTGATTAAACGAAAATTCTGGCCTACGTACGATGTGGTCTGGAAGAGAGTGAATTAGTTACCTTTTACTTAATTACTACTCAACATCGAGGAGTTAATCTCCACTTAACATCTATGTATGCATGAATGGTCTGTCACAGACGTAGAAAGAGAAGACATAGACTATGGCTGGCATCTATCTCACTCACACAAGAAAAGAAAAACTTACAACAATGACACGAAAAAACGAGACAGAATGATGCCACTAATAGCAGAAATAAAACAATATTAAACAGTTGAAAATGTATTTTAACAAACAATTTTACAGAAACTGCTGTTTTAATGTATTTCGGTGAGCTAAATGTATTTAAATACAATTTGAAAATACATTAATAAATTAGATCATGTTTAGAAAGTAACAGTAGATTCCCAAAATAATTCTGCCGAAGATTGGGATACGCACCGCGTTACTTGATTTTTCCTGAAAAAAAAGATAATTTATACAATGAGACATTATAAGGCATTTCGTGTCGCTTGTTAGAGTAGTCAAAAACCATTTTATATCTCATCTTATAACAGTAACTAACAAAAAACCTCGATAGCGTGATTCAAGGTAGATATTGTCGGCACATTATAATGCACAACTGTCCCGATGTGCCCTTAAGTCTCCCACAATGTAAGAGTAGTAGGCTATAGTCCAAATTGGCCGAGTATTACACGAGTATTTAATAACTATAAATTAAATAAGCGTTCAGCACGTCAACCCGCTTTTATTCCTATATTTCAATATGGCCGCTGTCAGTACATATTTTTGACGTGACAACGTCTTATAATTCGGTGGCACGCATGAATAAACATGACTCATGCGTTACCGTCGTTACCGTTGGTGAATTATTATACCAGCGCCATCTATGTATTGTGCAGTGAACAATTATTCATTAAGTTCGATTGGGTCCATTTATCGATGGAGGAAGGCTGGCTGAGCTGGTAGTTCACTCGCAGTACACTAGATGGCGTTGAGTAGTGGGGCGCTATAATTCTGAATCACGATGTAGGATGTATAAGTATCCAGCATTCATTTTTAATAAATGACTTAACTTGTATTGAAAAAGTGTTCTTTTATTGTGCTTGCCTACTCATTCAAAGGAAATTATTTTCTTAAGACGTTGTCACGTTCAACTATCGTCAGTAAACCGACTTTACAGACAACCAATTTTTTTAGTAGCAAATACATTTGATACACTTTAATTAATTTGAAGGATTCTTAATATTGCGGTTATTCTTATTAATCCACTAGTGAATATAATAATTATGTTTAATTATATAAATCTAATATATAATCATTGCTATCAATATTAATATAGCGGCACCGGAAACGGAACTTGTTACACAAGTGCGGATTGTCAGACGTCACAATTAGGAAAAATATGGAGAACTCTCAGTTTCCTCACAATGTTCACCGGAGCAAGCGATAACACGTCGCCCTCAGCAGTGTTCCAGCCAAGTCCAAGTGCAAGTGGAGCCGGCTACACTTTTAAGCTATTGCATAGCTTTTATCGCGGGCCTTGAGAGTGGGGACCGAATCCAGAAATTCCGTAACGAAAAAAACCTAACACCCCCAAACAGTGCCATCTAGTACCTTAATACTAAGGTATGGTACGTATGTTTTCTAAAAACTAGATGGCGCTGTTCTGATATAACTATATAACTTCTAATAATTATAATTGCATAAGTTGATAAAAAATGCTATGCAATAGCTTTACCGCGGCAGTCTCCGAGTGCCACATTTAATTTTTTTAGAGGCGTACATCTCAGTCCTTTGGGTCTTGCTCTAAGTCGGTCACAGTTGTCATGGGCTGCAGCGGAACGGCAGTACTGCTCGTTTGCTAAATTAATTCCATAAAAATTCTTACTTCAGCAGTTAATTTATTTCCCGCGCAACTGATGTCGTCAACGGACGTCCGGAATCTCTCCACATCTTTAGGATTATTTCTATCCGGCTGGAACTTGAAACTGAAAAGTTGATAATAAATACTAAAGTAAATAATACGTGTCGTGGGCGGCATGTACAACACACCCCGACCGAGATTACCTCGCTGGGAATAGAACCCAGGACCTTTGGAACGGCGATCCGGTATCCATTGCGCCATACGGGCCGTCACACTCTATGACACATTGAACGATATATGAAGCACAACTGTGTAACCCAATATATCGCCCGAAGCGGTAGCGTTATTTATTTAAGTGAATACTTCTTTAGTACCGTTGTGATTTGGAATACGTTGAAACGGAAATGACGTGATGAAGCATCGGCAAAATGGCGGCTGACGTAAGCAAAGCAAAACATCAATATTTGGAGCGACAGTATTCGTTGTCACGAAGTTTCACTTCCAGCACGTGTGAATTGTACACATTTTGTTTTTTTAAGTTATACTTCTTTTGGCGCGTTAGGGAAAAATTATGAGAGTAAATTTTTACGATGCGCGCGCACACCGTCACGAAAAGCCGACACCCTGAAGTTAGCTATAGTCAACATTTTAGTTTTTGTTATTGTCAATGTCGTAAGTCATGTGAATGTCAAATTTTTATTTGTTATACTGTCATGTCTATTGTCAATGTCATTCTGATCTTGATGTTATTTAATGATGTCAACGAAGTATAACTTGTTACGCGTACCTAAGTACACGTACCTTTTTTATTTATTTTAACACCCTACAGTCTCTCCGGAGGTTCGTACCTGTCCCTCATTCTGGTAATGGGTTTCTCTGGGTCATTGATAGTCACCGGAACAGTGCTACGAGTCCGTGCCGCTTCCTGGACTGCCTCTGCACTGTCAGCTTTGTAATCTGTGGGGACAATTCGCTTAGTAATATAATGTCCAAGATTCCAGCGTCACCAGACGTCACGTATTTCCTGACGGACGAAATGTGGACGATTGGGTAGTGTTAGTATGCACTACGATCGTATTCCTACCTGCTAGCTTGGTCTAGCGGCCAATTTCCAGGTATCAGGTGATCAAGGTACATTAAAACATTACTAACTTCACGTATTTTCTCATGCTGATTTTCACGTATGTTTAGGCAATCTAGTCACTACATAGTATAAAACAAAGTCGCTGTCTCTGTCCCTATGTATGCTTAGATCTTTAAAACTACGCAACGGATTTTGATGCGGTTTTTTTAATAGATATAATGATTCAAGAGGAAAGTTTATATGTATAATATATTAAAGTTTAAAAAAAATAAGTCGTCAATACTCCCAGACACTTTCATGCGGCCACTTTAAAGTTTCCAAAACACGTGATTAGTAGGTATGCGTTTTCTAAGCGCCTATAATTGTCACATAGCACAGCACACTGCTGTCCTGCGTGTTCTTTCATTTCATTTCATAACTATTACTAAGGCGCTAGTGTGTATCGGCCGTGCGCGTGTTGGATTCCGTAGCTATGATAGTTAACATTTAAACTTTACAAAGTGAGAACCTGTGTCCTTATACATTTCAGCGAGTTCCTTCTCGATTCTGGCCTCGTCGTCCTCTGGTTTCACACTGTCTATCTTATCGATGTCTTTGATCTTGCGTCGCGATTCGATCGTCTGAAAATAGGTAGAGAGTAGAAAAAGGCTAAAGTACTCGTAGATATTACTGTTGTCTCAACACACTACTAAAATTAGTAGTAGTAATATCCGTTTAAACGGATCCTGTAAAACGGATTGCTGTTTATTTTGTTGGATCGGTATTTTTTACTGGATCCGGTATACTGGATTCTGTGTGAACACGCTCATACAACTACATACACTACTAGCATCCAGTATTCCGGATCCAGTAAAACGGACGTACTATGTGAACGCGCCGTTAGTCAGGATCAGACGATGGAATCCCAGGGAAATCGAGGGAAACCCACAATTTTTGAAGTGAATACTTCCTTTACATCGTTGTGAATTGGAAATCGATGAAACGGAAATGACGCGCAAATGAATGAGACAGAAACGAAAAAAAACAGACGCATTTTAACGTAAGAGAAAATGAGATAGGAACATTAGCAAGAGTTAGAACTGAAGTTCGCTGCAGCGCTAAAACATGAGTTTCACTTCTACGCACGTGTGAAATGCACGTTTTGATTTTTGACGTGACAACGTCTTATAATGGACCAGGCAAACGAATTTTTTTTTACACGTTAAATAAATCTATAAAAAATTACAAGAAAAACTGTGTTTTTACTTTTTCCATATCTCAATAAATGGCTGAGATATTAACGATCAAAGTGCGTATTTACGGCCGTTGGTTTTTTTAAAAACGCAGGCGGGCGGTCACTACTCGATGACGTCATCGCTCAGTAGTCGCGCGTAGTTGATAGGGATTTTTGACCGAAATGTTAATTTAAACTCAAGTAAAGCCGCGAGCAAACCTTAGTTATCAATAATAAAATAACATATATAATTCACATACTATCTACTACATCTATGCAAAATTTCAAGTCTTTATCTATAGAAATAAGAAAGTTATAGATTTTTGAACTGCATAGACCCATATTTTCTATACTTGCGCCGTATCATGCTCGCGGCCGAACTAAGTCGTGACGTCATAGTGTAAGCGCGGAAATTCAAAAAAGGGCTTGAACTTCTCGTCTTTATAACTTCGGAAATACTGCATGTATTGAAGTGAAATAAAAAGTTATGTAATGTATATGACCTAAGCTCGGATTTTAGGTGTATTTGATAGTAATATTTTGACCCTTTTGCCTTCTCCATTCGGTGGCACGCATGAAAAAACATGACTCATGCGTTACCGTCGTTACCGTTGGTGAATTATTATACCAGCGCCATCTATGTATTGTGCAGTGAACAATTATTCATTAAGTTCGATTGGGTCCATTTATCGATGGAGGAAGGCTGGCTGAGCTGGTAGTTCACTCGCAGTACACTAGATGGCGCTGAGTAGTGGGGCGCTATAATTCTGAATCACGATGTAGGATGTATAAGTATCCAGCATTCACTTTTAATAAATGACTTAACTTGTATTGAAAAAGTGTTCTTTTATTGTGCTTGCCTACTCATTCAAAGGAAATTATTTTCTTAAGACGTTGTCAAGTTCAACTATCGTCAGTAAACCGACTTTACAGACAACCAATTTTTTGTTACTTGTCGATGTTGAAGTCAGTTATTTTGTTTTGTAAAATTATCTTAGTATTGTTTTAATTTCACAAATGTCTTATGAACAGATTTTATACAGTTTTTATTAAAACAGAATAGATTCTCACGGTATCTTTTCTGGTTTCTCTATGCGTAGCCGATTCCAGGGTGGTGCTGGTCCCCTTGTCATCGTCTGCCTCCGCGGCAGGTTCTTCTTCCAGGTCTGGTGGCAAATCTAGAACGAAATAATAGATTTGAGGTTGTCCATATTACGTCACACGATAAGCCCCCCTCTTATAGCAGTGTGACATCGTGTGACAGGGGCGGGTCACATGTCAAATCTCAAACACTTTTGACGTGACAACGTCTTATAATTCGATAGAGCCGGTGGCACGCATGAAAAAACATGACTCATGCGTCGTTACCGGCGTTACCGTAACGGCGTAGCAATCGGCCTTTGCGTTCGGCAGCGTTCGGCAGCGTCCGACATCCGTCTCTCTCCTACTTGAGTGAGCGATGCGTCTGCGTGGACAGCTGCTATACTATAGTACATTTACATGTTTTGATCGAGTATCAAGTGCAGTGAAAAGTGAATGTGGTGTCAATTGTTTATAGCAACGATAATTACAGCGATAAAGGTAATGAAATTAAAATTTTCTTTTGAAAAATGCTACCATTCCATCAGTATTTTCTTAAGACGTTGTCACGTTCAACTATCGTCAGTAAACCGACTTTACAGATAACCAATTTTTTTTTTATGGCCTAAGCAGGCAAACGAGCAGACGGGTCACCCGATGGTAAGTGATCACCGTCGCCCATGGACATTGGCAACACCAGGGGCGTCACCAACGCGTTGCCGGCCACGAAGGAAGCGAAAGACCCGCTTCTTGAAGGACCCCATGTCATAGCACTGTGGGAACACTAACTCTAATGTGGTGTTTAGACGGCGCGTGCTCGCTCCGCTCGCTTTAACCCGTGGCATCTAAACGCACCGTAACACAAAGCTATTTTAGCAGGTTATGTGACATCACACCAGGGGAAGTTCACACACTTGTGACCCGGTGTTTTGACGGGGGATCAGAAAATCAAAAAAATCGTGTCGTTACAAGTCTCTGGCTCTGTACCACCCATCCCGATACACTTATGCCGTACGTGTCATGGTTATGGTTAACCTGGTTAACCTTTTTGGCAAAGTTCACACGCCGTGTCACACGGTGACGTCACGTCAAGCCTGAATCACGCTATCGAAGTTTAGCACGCTCGCATAAAGCTCCAAACGTGCACAGTCTACTGCTGTCCAGGTATGACATATCTACAGGGATATCCCTTTGCTAACAGTTAATATTCATGATCCAACCTTTTATCTTCGACCCAATCTCGATGACTTCCTGCCCCATGGACTCCGTGAGAGCCTTCAGGTTGATTTTGGACGCTCCGAGAGACAATAAACCGAGGAAGATTGCTAATACTAAACGCATGGTGGTGGATTAATATGCCACCGAGTGAAGGATGTGCGGCCGACTGGATTTAGTGGTTTCGAATTTACTTTTTTATTTAATTGAAACTATTTTATCGGATTAATGTAAATAAAAATATAAAAAACATTGGCAGTCATAGGGACTGCAAACAGAAGTGAAAACTTAAAAAAAAAAACTAATTGTGTCGTGGGACACCAGGTAGGAACGAAGTTCCTTCGGCTACTGTCGCGCCTGCGCACGTCTCATTTAACGGTTTTATTCCACGCACTTTTTTCCACGCTTACGGTTTTACTATCACATATTTTTCAGTTCGGTCGCCGCAGCAAAACCTATCCCCTCCAAGCCTGCCGTAAGGAACTTCGTTCCAAAAATAACTTTTTGATCGTTAGTCCAGCCTCCACCGAAAATCGCTCAACGAACTTAAAGTAGTTTTACTTCAATAGTTTGGTTTTATAATGTGCTTGCTTTTACCCCCAGCTTCGCATGCGTAAATTGTGATCCAAAACAAAATAGCCAACAATTAAAGGCCTAAGAGAGGCCAGGCTCAAAAGGTCCCAACAAATCGGGTTCAAACACCGCACGCACCTCTATTTTTCAAAACGATGTCGGTGTTAGAATTTAATTATGACGTGCTTCGGTGACCAAACATCGTGAGGAAACCTGCATACCTAAGAATTAAGATAATGTCCTCAACGGTGTGTGAAGTCCTCCAATCCGCTGAATCTTGATTTGTATTTAATATAATTACTTATTTATCTATCATTGATAGGTTTTATACTGCAGTTGGAATGTCGTGTTGTCCATTTGAAAAGCCACAGGCAGATGAAATTGGTTCGGTATTATGAAAGTAACGAACCAATGGTTAAAATGCGGTCACACTAACCCTTGCCAACAGCTGGTTCAGTTATCGTTAAACTGCCGATTGGTTCAGTTCGTCTTACTGTGAGTGAAATTCAGGTGAGTTAATGGCTTCAACTGGGTTTAAACTTTTTTACAGTCTATACTTTTATGGGAGTACTTTACTAGGATGACCGTGAAATGTTGACCTTTCTAAAGGAGGCCAACGGAACCCCATTGCGGAGGCTTCGCTGTTTGTCCGTGAAATCAAATCAAATTTCAGTAGCGCCATCTATAATTGACTTCTGAAACTTTGATGTGCGATATTAATAATCTCAATAAAATATAAAGTTGTTTTTAGGTTGTACAACTAGATGGCGTTGTACACGATTTTGAATCAATTGACCACGCTTTGAATAATGTAAGTATGATTAAGTAAACATTGTATTTAGTGGTTTAAGAATCTTTATTTCTCAGAAGATTTGATACAATCACTTATTGAGAAATATAAATGACAAAGTATGAATTTCATTAATAACAAAGTTCGATGAGCACTAATAGAATAAAATTATACAATTAAAAGTGGGTATTTATTTACAAATAGGCGTTGTTCAATTAATTTAAGCGAAAAAAATAAAAAATCGGTTGTCTGTAAAGTCGGTTTACAGAGGATAGTTTCTTATAGAAACATTGAAGTAAAGATGTTGTCGCGTATTGTTTACCATTTGTTATAAGTATACGATGGTTTTGATGATTTAGGTTTCTGAACGTCGACAGAATGGAGGAGACCCCGAGAAATTATCTTAGGCCTTAATCATATGTTCCCTTATTTTAAAATTTAAATATTTTATTTAATTTTGTCGGTTACAACAGTTTCATCTGTTGTGGGGGTTTTCAAAATGTTTTAGTTTCCTTTTTTCAGTCCTGTTTATATCACCAACCCCTCCTAAGGATACCGATAATGTTGAACAATTAAGAATGAGCGTATAAAAAGAATTATTGCTATTATTTTGTCCGACGCGTGCACTAAACTTTAGTGCATTTATTAGTGACTAGCATACCTTTTAATACTCATTAGAATTTGAAAAACTCAGTTTCTGAAAGTTCTTAATGTTGCCAACAGATGGAGCTAGATGTTCATATTGTTCGTGACGTGAACTGCGCGTGGGGCTTCACGCTCGTTGGCGGTAATGACTGCGAGATACCTCTTACCGTCATCAAGGTAAAGTACTTTTCTATAGAAACATAATACATCGAGGTATATTTTTTTAACTTGCCGCTAAAAAATTAAAAAATTTCAAAAATAGGGAAGTTACTTTTATTTGGTTTTTTCGTTTTACGAAAATCGAGTTTTCATTTGATCTCGACGTTTTGTTGCCGTAGGAAGCTATTTGGACAATACCTTCTACTAGATGGCGTTGACATATAAAAAGTAATAACGCTCCACACTCATAGCCCCACACTAGGATTCCCCATGTCGTGGGTGCCACGTGTCTTGTGTGTTGTCACAAGACAAGAACACACACACCCAGACCTAGAACGGAAATTTAAACTTATCATTAAAATATGCACACCTCGCTGGGAATCGAACCCAGGACGCATAGAACGGCAGTCCGACAAGTGACCGTTGGTCGTCTGTTTGACGTGCATACATACATACATACATACGTGGAGAAATTAGCATATCTCTATTTTAATACATTTTTTATGACGCGTGGCGGCCTTCCAGTAGCAGAACTATTCTAACTCCTAGCTCTTTCGTTGCTTGACGTCAGTGGAACGGGATACTTTATTTAAACGGGATACGTTATCTAGTCAAAAATGGTTTTAGTGTAAGTATTACTATAGTTACCTGAAATTATGTATAGATACGAAGACAGTACCTACCGGGTCAGTTATTCTAGTACACAATACGTCGTGTCTGTTTGTAAATAATTGATCAACTGCCAATCGATGCAACCGATTGCCAAGATCAGTACGAAATAAGCTAAGGACAGGTGTCGATCGAGTGCCAATGTGTCCGATGTCAATGTTACGATGGTTTAGCGATTTACTAATAGATTAATGTCAGCGACGATATCTCGAAATAACTAAATACGATACAAATGACGACTCTGTAGCCTAATTGGTGGAGCCTCTACCCGCGAAGCGAGGGACCCGGGTTCGATTCCTAGCTGTGGCAGATGTTTTTGTGACCGATAAATGTTTGTTCTCATCATTTAAACTCATTGAAATTTTCGCCTCGCTGGGAATCGAACCCAGGACCCTTGGAACGGCGCTGGCGATCCGGCATGGCGTCATGTTAATAATTCTTCAAATTTTGTTTGTTTTCATGAAATGGTAGACGCCATATTGATGAAAAATTGAATTTTAACTGTCACGGATTTAATGACAGTTATAAATCAATTGATGTAAAAAACGTTAAAATCTACCCACGAGTTTGGACTCGAAGAACACGACAAAGGAACATACATACATATAAAGATAACTTACACATTATCCTCCTTTGCATCTTGCAGGTGAAAATAAATGTGCACGATGGCGCATATTTGAAGGGAAACTTCTCAACGTTTGGATAGTTAAGCATAAAAATGACATGCAATAGTGTGTGAATATAATAATAAGTATAGCGCTATTCCATATATCGCTGAGTGGCGTGCAGTCAATGCCCTTACTCGTCACTACCTTGAATTTTTACTCTCACCGCGGCTAAAGAAGTTTCATTTCAAACTCAAACTCAAATATCATGTAGGTATTTTAATAGGTACACTTATGAACGTCATTTTTTGCATTTACCACCGTTTCGCTAAGGTGCCTTTAAATTTTAAATCTTAGAGGAGAAAAAGAAACGAAAGAAAAATAGGCACATCTTTTTAAAATAGTGCTTAAAACTAACTACAATCTTTTTACCATTTTATATCTACATACTAACTTGAGCGGAACTGGTTGCGGATGTCTGTTACCAAGCATCCTTGTCATTAATATACTCATCGATAGCATAATATCCTTAAATATTTGTTTTTTTTTATTGATTTAAGGCAGCAAACGAGCATGCAGCACCACCTTCCGCTGCCGCCCATGACAACTGTGACCGACTTAGAACAAGACTCGTATGGGGACTGGGATAGTTAGTCCGGTTAGCAGACGGTGTTAGAACATTAGTTGGTTAGTTCGTAAGTATGAGGACTGGGACGGGGACTGTTAGTGAATGTTAGTCTTGTTAGTTGTTGTTAGTAAGAGTCTCTCGTTTGTTTTACCAAGTTACCGTCCGGCAGGTGGTCCCAAACTCGCCGGCCGACCGCGCTGGTCTGCAGAACGGTGACACCATCTTGAGGATCGATGGTCGCCAGGCAAAGGACTTAAGCCACGCCGCCGCTAGCAGAGCCGTCAGCGCCGCTGAAGACGCCCTGGTCCTGGGCGTGGTGCGGTGAGTACTGCATGGTTTACGACCCGGATGGCGCAATGGTTCGCCGGATCGCTGTTCCGAGGGTCCTATGTTCGATTCCCAGTGAGGCGGAAATTTGAATGATTTTTTTCTGTTCTCGGTCTGGGTGTGTGTGTTCTTGTCTTGTGTGTTGTCCATGGCGCCCACTACAAGGGGAATCCTAGTGTGGGGCTGTGAGTGTGTAGCGTTATTTATTATTATTATTATTTATTATTGAAGTGATAACTATAGTATCGTTGTGATTTGGAATTCGATGGAACGGAAATGACGCGAAACATGAAACGGAAACGAAAAGTAGACATTTTAACGTGGGAGAAAATGAGATAGGAGGCATCGGCGGATGCGGCTTATAAGCAAAGCAAAACATCAATATTTGGACTGACAGTATTAGTTTTTTTGAAGTTTCACTTCTAGCACGTGTGAATTGCACACATTTTGTTTTTTTGTGTCTGTCTGTCTGTCTATTTGTATGTCTGTCCTGTGGCATCGTAGTAGCTCCTAAACTAATGTACCGATCACCGATGGAAGATACCAACGCGGTAGAGATTTGTTGCCGGCGCTGCACCAAATCTCTTCAAAATCAAAAAGGACCTTTTAAGCTATTGCATAGCTTTTATCGCGGGCCTTGAGCGTGGGGACCGAATCCAGAAATTCCGTAACGAAAAAAACCTAACACCCCCAATCAGGGCCATCTAGTACCTTAATACTAAGGTATGGTACGTATGTTTTCTACAAACTAGATGGCGCTGTTCTGATATAACTATATAACTTCTAATAATTATAATTGCATAAGTTGATAAAAAATGCCATGCAATAGCTTCACCGCGGCAGTCTCAGAGTGCCACATTTTTTTTTCCTACCCACCATACACCACGCTGCTCCAGTGCGTGTTGGTGGAAAATGTGGTTCATTCATCATTCAATTTTCGCCTCGCTGGGAATCGCACCTCGGACCCTTCGGTGTCATGGTAACCATTGAATCACATGTATCGTCGTTATGAGTAAGAGACATTATTTTCTCATTATCAACAGTAATTTATAAAGATATACCAAAAATTCTAATTGCTTTCAAGATTAACTGAACTGTTTCAAGTTAAGTATTACGTCAAATTACGAATTTTTGTTCGATAATGATAAATAATAGTAAAAGATGTGTCTAGGAGTTTCTTTCGCCGTTTCTGTTCTCCTCTAACTTTAAAATTTTAAATTCTGAACTCTCAGGTTTGATCACCTACGATGTTTGATCACCGAAATAGGTGATAATTTAATTCTAATACGCACTTTTTTTTGAAGTAAAAGCGTCTATAGTATCGTTGTGATTTGGAATTAGATGAAACAGAAATGACGTAAGCAAAGCAAAACAATATTTGGATTGACAGTATTCGTTTTTTTTTTAAGTTTCACTTCTAGCACGTGTGAATTGCACACGTTTTGTTTTTTTGTTGGAAAGGAGATATCCCAATAGTGGTACCATGATAAGGAAACCAGGATCTGATGATGGCATCCCAGGGAAATCGAGGGAAACCTTCGAAAATCGTAGTGGCGACTGGCGACTAGTGCGTTTGTTAATTATTTTGAAAGAACGTTATTTGTGTCTAATACCGCATTACCGTAATAGTTAATGTCGACTATGATTAATCATTAAAATCATAATTTGTTATTCAATTTTGTATCGTCTAATTGCGTAGTTATTTAGCAATTAAGCGATGAACTATCAAATGAAATCATTTCATAGTTTTGTCTGACGCTTCGAACATATTAACTTGTGTGTTCTGTTTCTTCGTACTTAAAATAGTTGAAATTATTGAAAAATAGGGTTGAAATTACGTGTTTTGAAAGTGTTAGTGTGACAATTGGGGATAAATTAGATGTCTTTTGACAAAATGTTTTCCCCCACAATGCTTCGGAATAGGCAATTCCCGAGCATAAGTCGTGGAAGAATTATTCGCAGATGTCGAACGCTTCCCACTATGTATAGATATAAGTAAGTTGTAGATTGTCTTTTGTTTAAAGCGTTATTTGACTTGATGTTCGCGTAAATGTTTAGGTAGGTCAAATTTCGCAAGTTTTTGTGAAGTGATAACTTCTTTAGTGTCCTTGTGATTTGGAAGTCGCTGAAACGGAAATGACGCACAAATGAAAGAAACGGTAAGGAAAAAGACAGACACATTTTAACGTGCGGGAAAATGAGATAGGAAGCATCGGCAAAATGGCGGCTTACGTAAGCGAAGCAAAACATCCATATTTGGACTGACAGTATTAGTTTTTTAAGTTTCACTTCTAGCACGTGTGAATTGCAGACATTTTGTTTTTTAATATTATTTTATTGTTGTTGTTGAATTGTAACTACTTCTTACTGTACGGACTTAGAAGTGCATAATATTGCATTAGTTCCGATGACTATGCAATTGTATGATACTGCGCTCAGGATTTTCTTCAGACAAAGAAACTCCGAACGTCGAACAGCTGTTGTGTTTATTTCTTTAATTTAGATTACTTTATCTGCTTTGCGGTTTAGACAAGTTATAAAATAACTTGTAATTGTAATTGTAATAACTCTTGACAAAGGACCTCGGAATGGTCCGAAACTAGGGCGAATCCGAGAAGTATAATACGTGAGGTAAGTCGCGATATACACGGACACTAACGAATCTTTCAATGCTAAAACTTTTAGAGCTTATCATAAAAAAAATCAAAATATGTGCAATTCACACGTGCTAGAAGTGAAACTTCATAACAACGAATACTGTTAGTCCAGATATTGATGTTGGAACGAAGTTCTTTATCGCGCGTTGTGAAAGGAGGCTAGACGGAAAAAATTCTTACGAAAAGTTGTCACGACACTTTTTGCTATAGTAAGCTATTGTAAGCGGTGCGGTATTTAATCGAAAGAAACTTCGTTCCATCCGGGTGTCCCTTGACACCTCTCAAGTTTTTTATTATTATTTTTCTTTGCTTACGTCAGCCGCCATTTTGCCGATGCTTCATTCGCGTCATTTCCGTTTCAACGAATTCCAAATCACAACGATACTAAAGAAGTAGTCACTTCTCTTCGTCTGCTAAAATCCAAGTTTAAATCCGTTCGGATATCGCTCTGTCAATAGTTAATTTCCTACCTATCTCAACATGTCGATCCGATTGATCGATCGCGCTGCCAAGTGGAGCAGTTGACGAAACCCTACGGAAGGTGAAATGCCAAGTTGTTGATGCAATCACAAGTTTTATTAGTTGGTGGGTTCCGTTGATTATTTACGGCATTTGAAGTGAAACTTCTCTACCAGCTCTGAGAGTAAAAATTCAAGGTGACACACGAGTCAGGGCGTTGAACTCTGTGTCGACCGCCACTCATCGATAGCTATGGAATAGCGCTGTAATTAGTTTTCAAAAGTATTCTTCACAGTATTCTTCAAAAATGGTGTAAAAAATTAAATGTGGCACTTGGAGACTGCCGCGGTAAAGCTATTGCATAGCATTTTTTATCAACTTATGCAATTATAATTATTAGAAGTTATATAGTTATATCAGAACAGCGCCATCTAGTTTGTAGAAAACATACGTACCATACCTTAGTATTAAGGTACTAGATGGCGCTGATTGGGGGTGTTAGGTATTTTCGTTACAGAATATCTGGATTCGGTCTCCACGCTCAAGGCCCGCGATAAAAGCTATGCAATAGCTTAAAAGAGTTATCCTTCAGGGCCGGCGTTGCATTGGTGACTGCCCTGGTGTTGCTCGTGTCCATAGGAGACGGTGGTCACTTATCATTACAATAGGTGTATCGTCTGGACGTAAAACGTCAGTCCTTCATGCTAAAAAAAAATTTGCTTCTTTTGGTCCTCTAAAGACCGCTCATACACTTTTGACGTGACAACGTCTTAAATTAGGTTAGCTGGGAGTCACTTATGAAAAATAGTAACGCTCGGTAACGTTACGATGAGTCACCGAACGAGAGAGAGGCCCGCCGAATGCCTTGCGTCTCTCTCCCACTCAACTATGATCGGTCTGTCGCGCGCGCAGCACTAGAGAATTAGGCGCATTGAATCGGCGCGTTAAGTTTAAGTTTACATGTACAATGTTTTAGTAAACAAAATATATTTCTATAGTTAAAATTTGTGCAATTCTTATTTTCATTCAATTCCTTGTTCCTATTGCGCAATTTAATTATATTCATATCAATAAATATTCTACCGAGAAAAAGACGTTGTCACGTAAAATCTTCGCCCGTAAAACCGACTTTACAGGCAACCATTTTTTTCTTAAATATTTCCTATGTACAGACATAAGCTAGCTACAGATTATGATAAGTATAGATTTGTGATCACGCCTTAGAGTAATAACACTATAGAAAGACAGTCTTCATACAAGCGCTCTGTCTAAAGTGAAGCACTAAACCGAAACTTTCCCGAACTTCGGCTGCGGATAATCATATGTTTTTATCAATAATACATAAATAGCTTTTCAGATATTTTGTGACACAATTTAACTGGACAAATCGTCATAATTCTTTTTTTTTGCGAGACACATTTGGCGTGCGTTGACATGAGCTACTCCGTGGGTTTGAGCCATTACTGGCTCCAATTAAGCTGCTTCAAAACGGCCGCGCGGACTTCGTGTCTATAGTGTAATTATTCTAAGGATCACGCATTAAATCGTTAACCGTTGAAACTCATAGGGATCCCTAATCACTGTACATTTAATTTTAATCAATGTCAGGGTTGAGGGAACCGAAAATAGTATCAATAGTATTTCGTTTATATCAATTCATTCACAATTAGTTCTTTGTTTGATAAATAACGATTCGAATTTTAAATTTAACGAACTTATGACAAAATGAAGTTCTATCTGGTCTATCGAAATCAGTGAGCATTATTTTTTATTATTATTTTTTTAATCTGTGATGGTTGTGATTGACGTGTATTGTTTTTTTTTATTTTCTCTGTGAATTATTTTTTTAACAAGTGATATCTATAATTTTAACAGCGAAAAGACAATATTATTGTGACAATTTGATATTTAAAATAATTAAATACTGCCTATGCATATATTATAGCCTTCCTCGTGAATGTGGCTATCAAGTACAAAGGATTTTTACAAATCTGTCTGGAATTAACATAAATTAGCGCGTGCAAAAAATAAAAAAATATCTTTAACTTTTTAAATTACTGTATATGATTTTTAAGCGGACAATGTCTGGCGAAAATCAAAGCAACATTACTTTGATTTCCTTAATGATCTACAAATACTATGTTGATGATTATAATGTAATTATATAATTTGTATATAATTATTTAATAACTCTCAGTGATTAACAATTTTAATGAATGATCATCATAACTACAAACTATTATGGCCCACTGAGCACAGGCCTCTCCTCGTACCTAAGGAGGCCTAGAGTGTACTCCACCACGCTGCTCCAGTGCGGATTGGTAGAGGGGTTAGCGGCTAAATGTTTAGTGATGCTTACCAAAATATATTAGTGAAAACCGCACCCAAATCGATTAAGCCGTTTAGGACATTAACGTGTACAAAACCATAGACATATAGATAAACAGACAAGCATTTTAAAAATCATTGTGTTGGGTCCTATTGCATTAATAAAGACCCCCAGTAAAAGTTATCCGCCAGACAGACAGCGAGCAGTAACAGATTTATTATATGTATAGATTAAATTTTTGTAATGCAATAATAACCGGATTAAGTTTAAAATGCAACATTAAATTTGTCCACAGCGGGCTGTACGACCCGGTGCTCGACGACTTCGAGCCAATTTACGAGCCGATAGACCAGGAAGATTCCGACCAGATATCGGAACCCACTGAGGTACCCTTCAAACTAGCCGAGTTCATCGACGTCCCTCCGCCCCTCGACAGTCGATCCCTCACAGCCTCACCCTTCGTCACACCCACCAAACCCTACCGACCCTTCTCCACAGAACCCATTGTAGACGTTCCGCCTCTCGAAGATCCCATAATCCTAAACCCTAACTACAAAGATAACTTCCCCAAGCATGAAGTAGAAGATCTTCTACTGATCCAACCCAATATACCACCGGAAAGGAAATTCAAGTTACCAGTTTCAGAGCAATATGATCCCGAAGGCAAGAGAATTAAGAAATTACTTCAAAGTAGCTATGAAAAGACAGTCGAATTTAAAGAAGAGAAGGAAAGTAGGCAGGACAGAAGAAAAAGCATCATTACACAAAGAGAGATGACAGAAAAGGCAATAAAAGAAGACGCTGAGTATATGAAGAAAATGAAAAAAGAAATAGATTTGGAAAAAATCGAAATGACTGCTTCTGAAATTGTTGAAGAGAGTATACAAAAAGCGTCTTCCGTAGCGCAGGAAATAAAGAGTGAAATGGATGTAGGAATAGTATCCAAAGAAAGCTTTAAGAAATCTGAAGTCAAAGAAACTAAAGCTGATATGAAAATAAAATCGGAAACAAAACAAGAAGTGCAGGAAACTAAAATCGAAGTTAAAGAAGATACTAAAGTTGTTAGTGAGTTAGTTGAGTTAATTGATAAAACTACGGATGAAATAATAAAACAAAGTGGTACGAAAGACGTTAAAAAAGAAGTTGAAAAGTTTGAAAGCACGTCCCAGCAAGGTGCTTCCGTAGAAGAAAGGAGATTGTCAACTAAACAAGAAATAGAAGAAACTATTGAAGCTGGAACAGTGAGGCGAAAGTCAGCAATGTTTGCATCAGAAGTTGAAGAAAGAAAAGATGTAGGGAGAAAGCAATCGGGTGAAAATTTGAAAACAGATAAACAAGAGTCACATAGAGAGGTAAAGTATCAGAAAGAAATTAAAACTGAAACAGGGAAACAAACAAACGGTGCCAAAATTTCCTCATCCAAACTATCGGCAGAACAAAGGGCGTATACCATAGGATTGCAGACTATCCCTAAAATAAGAGGCAGTGTTCATTCTTCATATCATTACAATTTATTACTAAAGACGTTCTTTATTCATTTAACTGACGTAATGGTCGCTTTATCAAGGTTTATTTTAACTGAGCCCGTTTTAACTGAAGATAAAGAAACGATTCTTCAAGAAGAAGTTTCTGTATCAGAAACTATTAAGAAAGAAAAAGCAAAGGATGTATCTCAGCACAGAGATGAGGAACAGAGGAATATAATTAAGAACGAGGAAATGGTTTATGAAAAGAAGATTGTAGATAAAGATGAACTGAAAGACAATAAAGTTCAAAAAGAAATTATTATGGATCGACAAGATGTTAGTGAAGCTCAGAAAGTAGAAGAGAAGATAGAAAAAACAGAACAAAAAATCATCGCTCAAGAGCAAAGAATTGACGCAATGGAGAAACAAGCGCTGTCAGCGGACGAAATGCTTAAACGAAAGAGACAAGAATGGAGAGAAGAGAAGGAACTAGTAAATGAAGAATATGATGAAGAATATTTTGAAGATGAGGAGTTTATAGAACGAAGACGAAAAACGGGTGCTGAGATGGCACAAATGGCGGAACGGAAATCTGCAGAGTTGATGGAAAAATTAGACGCAGTGATAACCGAATTCCAAACAAAAGCTGGAATAGAAGAAACTGATAAGAGTATGACAGCCGAAAGACGAACGAGGTCGAGGAGTCGTAGTAAGGCTCAAGAACGTGCTGTGAGGGAAAGTGAACCTCTAGAAATTGCATCTAAAGTAGGCAAACAATCACATGAAATAACTGAAATACAAAAAACGGAAATGTCCAGTTCAAAAAGTTATGAATCAAAAAAAATGGAGAAGCGACACGAAACACGTGAACTAAAAACACCAATACCTCAAACTGAAGATGGCAAAATAATGTACGTAGCAATAGTCGAATCACATGTTTACACAAATCCTGACGTCATTTTTGAAGAAGTAACGACACAAAGTACCGAGACTATGACCCAGGAAAGTATGGAGACATCAAGAATCGACCGTGTAGCCATGGAAAGCTCTGTGAAGAAGGAAGAAGTAGCTGAAACTGTAATTCAAAGAGCCCAAGAAATCCAACAGAAAACTGTTGAAGTCATCCAGCCAATTCAAATAGTTGAAGATTTAAAATCGGTTCAAACACGACAAGCTACTTCTACAATAGAGATGTCTACTACAGATATAGCTGAATCCTCCGAAGTCTCAATAGAAGAAGTGAAGGATGAAGTTCTTAAAATTAAAGAACCGCCTGTTCAGGCTCTTGAAGTTGTTTATGAAGCAAGTGCAAAATCTGTAGCTGAGTCGACCGAAGCTTATGTTGAAGAAGTAAAAACAGAAGCTTTAGAAATAACTCAACCAAAAACATTACAAGCTAAAGAAAATGTGGAGACTGTTGCTAAGACTGTAGCAGAAGCATCTGAGGTAAGTATTGAAGAAGTTAAACATGAAGAATTACAAATTGAAGAAGCGATTGTTACGCAGGCTGCAGAAACAGTTGTAGAAAATAAAGCTACAGCTGTAGCTGAAGCCACTTCAGTACCTGTTCAACTTGGTAAAACGTATGATGAAGCTTCCGCTGAGCTTAAAATAGTTAAATTTGTACCAACAGAAGTAGAAGAACCAGTAGTAGTCATATCAGAAGTAGAACTTGCCTTGCACAAACGAGATGCTGCTGATCATAAGATATATGAGTCAGTCGTCGGCGTAGAAACGGCTATACAAGAAAATAGGGAATATTTAGATGTGTCTCAAGTAGCCTCATTTAAGTCTGTTGGAGAAACTAAAGTGGACAAAACTATCAAAACTGAAGAAGTAGAAGAAGTGCCTGTACAGATAATTGAGAAAACTGAAGTAGCCATTGAAGGACTTAATGAAACTGAAACAGAAAGGTATCAAGCTGCTTTAGTTCAACAGACTGTTGCTCAAAGTTATGAAGCCAAGGCGATAACTTTAGATACCGAAGTTGAAACTAAATCGGTTCAGGAAACACACGTAGAACAAGCTACTTCCATTAAAGAGGCATCAATTGAAACTAAATCTGTATCTGAAAAATCATTTGAAGCTACATCAGTTTCAGAAGCCTCGTTTGAAGCTAAATCTGTAGTAGAGGCATCATATGAATCAAAATCGGCAACGGAAGCATCCTTTGAAGCGAAGTCCGTTTCTGCTCAGAAACACGTTGAAAAATCCGTAGAAACTGTTGAATCAGTTGAAAAGCTCTCGCAACAAAAAGTGCAAAAAGAAGTAATTGCAGAAGAAGTATGCTCTGTAAAACAAATAGAAGGGTTACCAGAAAAACCTGATAATGCCAGCTCTGACTCCTTAACCCCAGCACCTGAAACTCCTGTCACAGACGAATATATGTTTAAGCTTGAAATTCCTCTCCCAAAAAGTAGAAGCACTACCCCTGTTCCTAGAGATTGCACTCCCCCTAGCGACGAAGATCCCCATATTGTTAAAAAGAAATTAGTTCCTAAAATAGATACGAAAATCGAGAGTTACACGTACGAGCCGCCTTTGGCCACGCCACCTGCAGGCCATAAGTTAGGGTCTCCAGAATACAAAAGACCTGGGTTGCAAGGTGGATGTGACCGATTAAAGAACATGAGATATATTAAACCAGGTTTAAGAGGTGGCTCGGATAGACCAGAATTCACAAAGGTATGTTTTGTTTGTGAGATGTATTTTTTCTTTTGGAACGAAGTTCCTTACGGCAGGCTTGTAGGGGATAGGGATTTTGCTGCGCGACCGAACTGAAAAATATGTGATAGTAAAACCGTAAGCGTGGAATGAGACGCGTGGAAAAAAGTGCGTGGAATAAAACCGTTAAATGAGACGTGCGCAGGCGCGACAGTAGCCGAAGGAACTTCGTTCCTACCTGGTGTCCCACGACACAATTTTGTTATATTTTATGTGTTAGTTAGAATGTTTCACAACATAGTTCATTATACATAATTATGCAAAGCATTATATGCAGAACACAAAAGGCTATACATATATGTATAATACATGTAAATAAGATATTATAATTTTATCTGTTATGTTTTAATGGTATTTATCGTAAAATTTATATTAAAGAATATTTTTCATTTCATTATAATTAAAAAATAGTAATAAGTGTGGTAAAGAAATAGTACTTACTTAACTATTACGTCTTCTTATAACTAAGACTCCAACGCCATCTAGCGAATATTTGTGGAACAATAATAAAATTTCTGAAGCGTGTCCGTCTCCACCCTAATAAATTACGATGATAAAATTAATAATGTGGCCAAAGCAGAATTGGCTTTAGAATAAAAGTAATTGCCAGTTGGCGTGAAGCACCGAAAGTAGACTATCTTTCTTCGGTGCCCCTAATTTATAAATTTTATAAACATAAGGGTATCAGGCAAAGCGTCTCGTATTTTTTTAACTAAGTATTTAAAGGGCGATTATATCATACGAAGAATATATATTTTAGATGATTTATCATTGTTTCTATGTGTGTGAGTGTTATTTTCCACTATACATGTATATTCGTACATGCTATACATTATACAACTTTTATTTTTTATTTGTTTTTAATGACGTTTAAAATTAGGGTACTTTGTAATATCTCGATATATTTATAATTTAGAATTCTATCACTAGGAGGAAATAATGGAAATTGAGAGAAAATCGTCTCTACTAGCGTCAGCTATCGACCAAACCCTAAAAAGCATTGAAGAATATAAAGAAGAAGTTGGTATCGAGTCTAAAAAAGAAATTAACAAGTCTTCCAAAGTTATTACTTCTTCAAAGGTTGAGCACAAAACTGTATCATCAAAGATAAGTAACGGCACGGTTAGAGAAAGTACAAAAGAAATCAAAGAGAGTTATGATAAAGAATGGAAAGAAATCGAAAAACAAGTTCAAAGCAACGATAAAGGCATCAATGAACTTTCCATCAACGTTACTATTGAAGAAGCAAACGAAGAAACTCAGAATGGGAAAGCAAATAACGATGAAAGAGTTCAAATAATTGAAGTAGAAGTTAATACACGTAACGGTAACTCACACAATGGATTTGACAGATCCGTTGAAACAAAAGCAGAGAATGGTACGATAAACAATGTAAGTGAAACTAATACGGAAACAGTAGAATCACATTCAAGAGATTTAAGAAAAGAGTCTACAGAAACTACCGTAAACATAGAGGAGAGTAAGACAATTGAAACTGTACAAAATGGTCATGATGATGAAAATGTCAGTGAGCCTATTCCTCCAACACAAAATGGTACTTCTGGTAAAGTGGTACGAATCGAGGAGCCGAAGGAAGATCCCATGGCGTTATATAGACCGGTTAAATTCGATCCTGAAGAAATTGCGAGGAGAAAGCAAACTGCACCTGTTCCGGTAATACAGGTATGACCCTTCAATATAATTTACGATCAAATTCAAAAACTGAAAAGTTTCCTTCTTCAATCGATAAAAGATGACAATCGCACTCTCTCTTTCTCTTTCTTTTTATCACACAAGACACGACAACTGTGACCGACACAGAACAAGACTCGCAGCGAGATTACGATGCGATGGTTAATCCGGTTAGCAAGCGGTGTTAGAACGTGTTGGTTAGTAGGTATGAACACTGACGCCGGGACTGTTATTGATAGTTAGTCCTGTTAGTAGTTAGTAATAGTCTAGTTGGTAAGAGTTTTGCTTTCATTCACTCACAGATGTGCTACCCTTGACGAATAGGATGTTCGGGACTAAAAATTGTAACCGGATCCAGATAATAGTATTTGTAACTGTAATTTCCAGGAACCAATCCAGGGTCAAGACAGCAAACGAGTGTACATGACAGACACTGGAGAGATCATTGGCACACACCAGGGTATCGTCGATGGGCTGGAGGAAGCGGTCGTTGACATTGAAGTTGCCAGTATGTTGTTGATATTCAATTAATCCACCAATCTGCACAGCGTGAAGCCTCCTCAATTATGAGAGACCCCTGTTCAGCCCATGGGTTGAAGCCAATTTAATTAATTAATACCCCGCTGCGCTCCAGAAAATCTATACATCAGTACCCGGGATAGTTGCTACATATTTTTATTAAACGTCGTATAAAATTATAGCTTTACCCAATCTAAAAATAATAATAATTGCTATTTATTTTTGTCAAACAGTATTGTTATAAGTATTCATGTTTACCCCATTTTATCGGTTTCAGACAAGTCAATAGTATCCTAGATATATCCATAATAATTATAAGTATTTAAAAGGAATGGATTAGGAACTATATTTGAAGAAGTTTTATTATTCTTTGATATTAGCTTTATGGCCAAACCTTTTTTTAATGTGCATTTGAGAAGCAAAGTGGATGTTTAAAAAAAATGAAACCGTACCTAACATAATTTACGAGTTTGACTCTACGGTCAACTAGTGATGTACCGTAAAACGGGGCTTTTTGCAAGTCACGAGGCTATTTGGAATTTCCGAAATAAAAGATTTGGTCACGTGTAATTATTTATTAAGGAATAGTATGAATTATGCTTTACCACCTGCCAACACAGCGACAATTAATCTCAATGTCACAATTGAATTTTGGAGATTATTGGCGATAAACAGCGAGCAGTTTAAAATTTAAAAAGTCTCGAAATTTTGATGTATTTCGTAGGTGCATAACTTTCGTCTGGTATACAAAGTCTAGACAGGTGTGTACAAAGTGAAATAGACTAAGAAATTGTGTGTTTCATGCGGATTTCAGTGAGTCTACTTGCTCTTTTTTATCACTTACGAAATCCCATAAATTTTCTGTTTTACAAAATGGGGCTTTTTGGTTGCTGTTTTGGGGCTACTTGGAATTGAGTGTTTCATGAGGCATAAGTTAAGGGGAAGATTTTTTCAGCACTCTACAATTATCAAATTAATTTCGTAAAAATAAGTCTTAAATCTGAGAGTAATTATTCGTCTTATTTTGTAATTATTTGAAAAAAAGTAGTAGAATAACATTGAGAAACTGTGAACAGTAATTAAAAATAATGGAAGTAAGTAGTTTCTTTTGAATTATAAATTTATTAAATCTGATAAAATAATCAGGTCAATGTATGTAATACATACCTACATGTATTCTGTCAGGATTTTTTCCCGTGAGGGTAGGGGGAGAGCACATCCTTCCATTTGCTACGATCCTAACTCACTCAATGTGACGACCCGGATGGCGCAATAGTTAACAAGCTGGATCGCCGTTACAAGGGTCCTGGGTTCGATTCCCAGCGAGGCGGAAATTTGTATTATGAGTTTAAATTTCCGTTCTTGGTCTGAGTGTGTGTGTTCTTGTCTTGTGTGTTGTCCATGTCACCAACGACACAAGTAATCCTAGTGTGGGGCTATGAGTGTGTAGCGTTATAAAAAAATGTATGTAAAGTTCTCTCATATTTATTTATTTGTAAGGCATTACATTCATGGTATAGTATGGCAGGCAAATGGCAAGTATTTTTGGTAAATTTGTCGAATCACGGCACCTTGAAAGTGCTCCAATTTTTTTTTCTATCGTTGTTTATCACTAGTATGTAGTAAGGCGTAAAAATACCTAACCTAACTCAACTGTCCCTCTAGCTAGAGTATTTATTCTTACTCTAGACCTAGAGGGACAGTTGGTTTAGGTTAGGTTAGGTCAGGTATACGCGAAAAAAAGGGACCCCGCGAAGCGGGGTTCCGTCGACATCTGTGACGAAGTAACATAAATTTGGAGCACTTTCAAGGTGGAGCCGTGATTCGACAAATTTACCGTATTTTTCATTTATTTGCATTTTCATGTCCGGGCACTTTCATTTATCTGGTAAACCAACCGATAACTTGTTATTCACCAAGAGGCTAAAATAAAACAGACTTAGCCTTAAATATTCCAAATATCGCTTCATCCATAATAAGAACACATCAGATATTATTAACGTTACATTCCAAATAACCCCAAAACAGCAGTAGATATCATTATGAATAAATTATCAGTTGTCGTTTTTCACCTTTTAAGGGACAGAAAGGAGTGAAACTGAGATGAACTCAAGACAGCTGGTTATCCTTTTACTTTTCCATTATATTTCTTTATCGTTTCTTTTTACACGGCTTGAAAAAATAAGGAAAACCGAAGCAATAAAGTCAGATTCCAAATACCCCCATTGAGGCGATATTTGGAACGGCACTTGTAAAACAATATATCTTTAAATCTATTAACAGAAGATGAACAGTGAAAGTAGTTATTTATAGGAAATTGCGAGAACTACCCAAAGAAAAACATCCTATGAAGATAGGGTAACCGTCGGTTTTGTTAACAGCCGTTTCATGAAAAAATTCTTCCAAAAAGCCCCACTTTACGGTACTTCATCACTAAATAAAGAAAAACAACTGCGACATAGAGTAATAGCTCTCATTTTTTGCAGAGGCTTTAGGGAAGCCAGGTATGCCAGATGAGAAAATAGCAGAATTAATATCAGGAGAAGCTGAAATGTTAAGAGAAGCGCATGTAATGGGGTGAGTTAGTAGTCATCTAATCATTGTCTTATATCAATAGCTACTATTATCAAATTCACTGTGTTAACTAAAAATAAAACGATGATCATTTTAGTTGTACGTATATCTACATTTCATTGCTGACGTGTATGTTATCTTGTGCGAGATATCAACTGCATTTTCAACCATTTATGAACTTCTTTCTCATTGATCTAATCTCATATTCTGTTCACTGAACATTTCAACACAATCTAGTGATACTCATTCATACGTAACAAAAATAGTTGCCATATACAAATTCACATTAATTCATACATTTTGCATTTCCATAACATCTCGATTTGTAGATTCAGCATTTTTCATAATACTGGTATCTGAATGTAACATAAAATCAAACATGCTAAGTTTTAAATTTGCCCCAAAACGAAACTAAAACTTTGTAATAACTGTCAGCAAGAATAGGAATATAGTTTTACAGACAGACTATTAGATAATCATAAAATAAAACTTTTCATTGGGGCATGGTTTAGAAACTTAATTAACCAAACAGTACCTTTCGAGGACAAACTTGCTTACGCAGGTTACCTTAAGTTGTTTATCTTGACCAAATCCAGCGACAATTGATCTGAAAGTGGCAAGTGATCACCGTCTCCCAAGGACATTAACAAAACAACAAATACGTAAACACTTTGCCAGCTAAGTCCGAAGCTATTAACCCGTTTCTTGGAGAACCTCATATCATGGCGCTGTAGGAACACCAATGCAGGAAGTTATTTCACAGTTTACACCCAAGCAGTAAGAAATGTCATGAAAACTGTAGGCGCCAGATGTCCAGAACTTATACTCTTACACAAGACTAATAAGTACCTTTTTACACACATAAATGGTTGAAAGCAGTTTGGCAAGAGTACTCTCCACACATATGCATCGAGATGACGACGATTCCAGCGTGGACTTCCAGAAGATCAAACCCGTGATAGAATCACTCAAGGACTCAGAGGTTCTGAAGGCATTGAACGAAGAAGTGCTGCGGGTGAAGGAGCAGAAGAAAAAAGAAGAAAAGAAATGGACCACCTTCTTGCAGAAGCCGAAGCGACCGGTGCCGAGGCCGAAATATGGATACTATAGATATGTTGAAGAAGAAGAAGTCGAGAAGGTAAGATGTTTTTTACTTGTACTTATGCTAAGATCCTGAGAGTATCCTTCAGTCTTCTGCAACCCTGCTCGTGATACGCCATGCATAACAACAGACGAGGGTGTGGGGATAGGTGTCCACTGTTGGAGGTGGCATGACTCTGTATCACTTTTAATACCGAGGATAACTTTGTTAGGTTAAGTTAGCTTAGGCTAGGTTTTTTACACACCTAGCGAGCTACCACTCTCTCTCAATAACTATTTAAGATACTTACATTAAAAACTCCCGACTAAGAAAATCTGTAATAAGCTGATGTTCATCAAACGCTTGAACAGATCTTCTTAAATTATAGATTGGAACCAAGTCGATCACGTCAGCTTTCAAATATTATACTGGCACGCGTGAAGCACTTAATCGAGTAATCAAATGCCTAAAATGCCTTACTTGCCTGATACTCTTTAAACACTGGATCTAAAACCCAGCGACTTTTAATACAACGATTGTGACGTAACTGCGCAGTACGTCAATACATCATGCTAGACCTGAATCGCGCTATAGAAGTTTTCTACACAGCTTGCATGTTTATATAAGTTTCGAACATGAAAAAATGGATCGAGTTCCCCAGGCATGATCATCTAGCATACAGGGAGATCACTCTTCGCTAAAGCATCCTCGGTTTACCAAGAGTCCAGTCGACGTGAACTCCATTAAAGAGGAACCCTCCAATGCCTCCAATTGACTTCAATCTTAGAATAATTACACTATAGAAACGAAGCCTGCGCGGCCGTTTTGAAGCACCTTATTTGGAGCCAGAAATGGCTCCAACCACCTGGCGGCTCATGTCAACGCACGCCAAACGTGTCTCGCGAAAAAAAAAAGAATTATGACGATTTGTCCAGTTAAATTGTGTCACAAAATATCTGAAAAGCTATTTATGTATTAATGCTAAAAACATAATTAAGATTATCCGCAGCCGAATCAATCCCCGCTTTCGGGAAAGTTTCGGTTTAGTGCTTCACTTTAGACAGAGCGTTTGTATGAAGACTGTCTTTCTATAGTGTTATTATTTTAAGACTTCAATGTTATATTCTTTTTACTTATAATGTCATTGGTTATATTATTATTTCCTGACTTTTTGGCTAGATAACAACACTGTTTTTATCAATCACTTCCTGATTTTCAAAGGTTATTCTTGTCATTTGTCTTATATTTAAAATTATTGGCATCCATCCATCAACAATTTGATGAGACAAATTTATTTTATTGGCATTGAATCAATGATTCATATCATTGTTTTTTGGATTTCGTCGTGGGCGGTTGTGCGGTAAGTGTTTGAAAAATACATGACAAATCTACCATTTTGGTAGATTATAATTGTGTTACTGGTAGATCATAATGGATTCGGTTTTTAAAATAAAAGTTTAATTTTTTCTGCTAGTTCTCTCCAATAATTCTTGAAGCGTTCATAGTCCTATAGACTCCTGTCCCGATATCCTAAGTGATCAGCCGAGCTGAGCAACTGAGACGTGCAAAGGTGACCGCTGACGATGAAATTTCTAGAGCGCTTCCGTGCTCTGGAAGGCACGTTGCCATCGGTCCCGGTTATCATTAAATAATATTCCTTAAGCCATATCAAAGGCTTTGGGCGGCATAAAGACTTTCGACCCTAGGGTTGGTCCCTTAACCCTATCCTCTAATCCAAAGTCAACTTGAGCGGAGTAGTGGAATATGCTCTAGAGTCTAGACCTTTTTATTTATAAGAAGAGACCAGTGTCACGTAGTGAATGTAATGGATTGAAGCCAGTAATTTTCTCCACTGTCAGTTGATAGAATGTTACTACGAATTACATTTTCTATGTTTACTAAATGTCAACGTTTCCCGGGAATCACTATCTATTAAAAAAATATTCCTATAACCTTCCTTTTGTTGATTGGAAAAAATATATAAAATATATAAAAAAATATATGTACATATATATATAAATATAAAATTGCCTTAAAAATAATATTTGCCTTATTTTGCTCAAAATTGGTTCCAAGATGAACTCCTGTACGCATATCAGCACAGACTACATTTTAAAATAAAGCTTCGCATTTTGTAATTCACTTAGCGGTTCTAATTTTTCAAAATAGTTTCGCTTAAAGTAGAATGAGATTGCCATAAATGCTTACGAAACTAACTAAGTATACACGCTAGGGTTTATCTGACAGGTTTGCCTGTAAGCGGTATTGTGCCTGTGCCAGTTAAACTTGTGTAAACTGTGCATGTACCAATGTCCACTACGTATCTCAAGTTTACCAGCACATTTCAACTGTATGTACACATTGTAACTGTACACCCTAGCGTGTGTAGCTAGCATTACGTGCATTTAAATAGCTTGAACAGTAATAAATCTAAATAATTAATTACCTAAACAGACATTTTTATTTATAGCAAACAATTTACAATCTATTTACGTACTGATATTTATAGGTTATTTATATTGAAATATCAGACGCTTTTAGCTGTCACGTAGGAATTAAACGCTAATAAATTACGCAATTATAATATGATTATGACATAGAGGTATTTTAATAGAGTCGGGGACAGTGATTAAGTGTTGCCACTTAGAATAATTACACTATAGAAACGAAGTCCGCGCGGCCGTTTTGAAGCACCTTATTTGGAGTCAGAAATGGCTCCAAACACCGGCGTGTCTCGCGAAAAAAAAGAATTATGACGATTTGTCCAGTTAAATTGTGTCACAAAATATCTGAAAAGCTACTCATGTATTATTGCTAAAAACATAATATGATTATCCGCATAATATGATTATGATTCCCGCTTTCGGGAAAGTTTCGCTTTAGTGCTTCACTTTAGACAGAGCGCTTGTATGAAGAGTTGAAGACTGTCTTTCTATAGTGTTATTATTCTAAGTGTTGCCAACATAGTGCACATACTAAGTGTAGTTATTTTTTCAGGAGCCGTATAAAGTAAAGATAGTTAAACAGCCAAAGCCTAAGATCGCTCCAGACTATAAACCAGAAGTAAGTATCTTTTTAAAGTGAAACTTTTATTACATCGTCTCAAACTTTTACGTCTGTGTGTTGCATGTCGCGTGACGGTCAGCCACCGAGTAGGGATAAAGTGAAAGGCGCTCATCAGAGCAGCCAAGGCCAATATGGCGGCGCCTATAGTTCGCAGCTGACCGTGTAGTGTATAGACTATTACTCATTTGTGCCAGTGCTCCACGCTATTTTTTTTTGTTTTTGTCTAAATGTCTATAATTTGAAAAAAAGTTTCACTTTTACTGTGGTTTCATAAAACCACACAATCATTTTTTTACAAGCTTTTATTTAACCTGCAATATTTTTATGTATGTATGGGTGAAATGTTGCAGGCTGAATTACAATACAACTAAGTATATATTAAGTTCCCGCCACTTTCCACAGGACTTCGACACAGGCCCCCTTCCCTGGGAGCAGCCGCAGCCAGAGCTACTCCAAGGAGCTCCACCAGTGGAGCCGGAAGAACCCATCCTCATCCCTGAGGAAGGTCCAGAGTTCCTGGAAGCCGTTGACCCCTTACCAGAGAGTGAAGTTCCTGATCTTGAGGATACAGGTATATATTGATGATGCACCAAGACGTACGTCGTCATCATCGAAAGGTCAGGTTAGGAGATGGTGTTAGAACATTAGTTGCATAGTTTTTTAGTAAGTATGAGGACTGGGGCAGGGACTGTTAGTGAAAGTTGTTCTGTTAGCCGTTCTTAGTAATAGTCCAGTTAGTAATTGTTAGTAAGAAACTTGTTCAAATTCGGTCACAGCTATGCGTTTACTCTTGAGGGCCGATATCGTCGCTTATAAAAAGTGTAACCGGCTCCATACCTTTCTGGCAGGAACACAATTGATCTAAAACAATCTTATTACGTGTTCCTTGATACTTCTAACAGTCTGTAATTACGAACGTCACCAGGAATTCCTCTACCCCCACCGACTCCAGAGCCGGTTGACGCGCCGTCCCCACTGCCAGACCAGACAGAGAGCCGAGAAGAGCTCCCGGAGGAGTTGGACGTAGAAGCGGTGGCGAAGGAGACGGAGCAGATCGTAGAAGAGATGGAGGGAGACAGGATGGCGCAGCAGCTGCTGCAAAATGTGCAGAAGCTGGTTGGTGGGTGCAAAGAACTTTAGTTCTGACTCTTGCTAATGTTGCTATCTCATTTTCTCCCACGTTAAAATGTGTCTGTATCTTTTTCGTTTAATTTGCGCGTCATTTCCGTTTCATCGAATTCCAAATCACAACGATACTATAGAAGTTTTCACTTCAAAAAAAATAACGCTTGGCACTCATAGCCCCTTAATTGGATTCCCGGTATCATGGGTGCCATGGACAACACATAACACAAGAACACACACACCCAGACCAAGAACGGAAATTTAAATTCATTAAAATTTCCGCCTCGCTGGGAATCGAACTCAGGACCCTTGTACCATACACATTTTTTTGTGGATATTAGTTTAAATAAATAAAAAAATATGGATATCAAATGAAAGGGCTTATCTTGTACAATACAATAAATAAAACCCGTTTTTGATAACTTTTAACAAGAAAAGCTTGGCAGGAACCCGTGGGTAAAGCTGCTACACGTTTTAGAGGCGACCATCTCGGTCCTCAAGGGTAGCAACACATCTGTGACCGAATTATAACGAGACTCTTACTAACATTTACTAACTGAACTATTACTAACAATAACTAACAGGACTAACATTCACTGACAGTCCCTGTCCCAGTCCTCGTACTTACAAACTAACCAACTAATGTTCTAACACTGTCACCTAACCGGACTAACTCTCCCAGTCCCCATATGAGTCTTGTTCTAAGTCGGTCACAGTTGTCATGGGCGGCAGCGGAAGGTAGTGCTGCATGCTCGTTTGCTGCCTTAAATCAATTTAAAAAAAAATTGGTCTGCCTCGTCTTCCAGACCCCAATGCCTCGCTGGAGCAGCAACTGGCCCAGATGCGGGCGCAGATCGCGGCGCTGGCGCAGCTGCCCGGCGTCATCCAACAGACCCTGGACCTCGTCACGCGACAGATCGTGCAGCTCGCCCATCAGGTGAGGATACTCAGCTCAATCAGTAATAGCCTTCCTTCAGCTCGCAGTCGCAGTCAATTTTATGCACAACCTAGTCCATTATTAGCTAAACTTAATTTTGTAAACGTACATGAAATGTACAAGTAATTTTTTTATTTCAGGAACCGCGGAACGTGTCATCTAGTGAGGAAAGACAATTCCAAGAAGATGAAAATGGTAAGTTGTATAATAATACTATTTACTTACCATATGAATTATGATACGATTAATAAAGGATTTTTACATAACTTGTAAGTTCAAAGGAAAACTATTCATGTCCGTCAAATGAATAAGTAAAGCAAAAATGTCGTGCCTTGTCGTGACGCGGGCGGTCCGACCCGGGTGACACCAATTCCAGGGTGACACCCGACCGAGAAAAAGATGAGTGACACCTAAAATATTATTACAAAAAATGGTTGTCTGTAAAGTCGGTATACGGACGATAATTTTACGTGATAAGTAACGTCGGTTTTCTCCAATGTTTTCTTATGAAAAAATCGTTACCAAAATAAGTGAACAAAATATAAATTTAACTATCAAAACATTGAGAAGTTTATCTTCAAATATACGCACATCACGCACAATCAACAACCATATTTTATATATTCACGTCAAACGAGTGCGTATTATTTAACAGTGTGTGTTTGTTTCCGCCAGTGCCGACAGTAGACGTCTGCCTACCACTACCTGCGGCGAGGAAATGCACCGCCTTCCATATCATTCGTAAGATTTATATCCTACCCTCACTTTATTACGAGACACTCATTCCTCACTAGACATTAGTTCTAGATACTAATCTCGTTATTCTAGCGTGGCTATCATTTAGCTCTCGATTTGCTAATCAAAAATTGGTTGTCTGTAAAGTCGGTTTACTGACGATAGTTGAACGTGACAACGTCTTAAGAAAATAATTTCCTTTGAATGAGTAGGCAAGCACAATAAAAGAACACTTTTTCAATACAAGTTAATCATTTATTAAAAATGAATGCTGGATACTTATACATCCTACATCGTGATTCAGAATTATAGCGCCCCACTACTCAACGCCATCTAGTGTACTGCGAGTGAACTACCAGCTCAGCCAGCCTTCCTCCATGGATAAATGGACCCAATCGAACTTAATGAATAATTGTTCACTGCACAATACATAGATGGCGCTGGTATAATAATTCACCAACGGTAATGACGGTAACGCATGAGTCATGTTTTTTCATGCGTGCCACCGAATTATAAGACGTTGTCACGTCAAAAACAATTTCGCATTTTTCACCGTAATAAGACACATTTTAGATACGTCCAAGGATATTAAATCTATAAAAATGCGTTAAGTTCATATGCGAGTTGTACTTTTGGATCCGCTCCGATGACATTTGTATGTCACTATTGATGAGAAAGATAATTACGAAACGAATGAGACAGGAACATACATAGCTACATGATAAGTAAGCCAATTGGCAATGTTTTACTGTACCGCTAATTTGACAATTATCTACTTCTTTTTTACATATAACATTATTGGATACGTCATTATTTTACGGATTAAATTGATATTAATTCGTTACAGTAAATGAGGACCAGCAAGAGTCTGGCCAAGAACAACCAACAATAACCGAGCCCGAAGAGGAAGACATAAGACAACAGAACGGAGAAGAAGAGAGGATGCCGATGTTGTCCGAGGAAGAATTAGCTAGAAGGAGACAGCAGGAGGAGGAAATGATGGCAGAGCAACAGAAGATTGAAAAGCAAAGGAAGGTAGGTTTTCATTATGTTTTTTGTAAGTAGTTACAGATAACTTAATTCTCAATGTTAATTCAAAAAAACTATTAAGGCGTAGACAAAGAACAGCTATGGATGCCATCTATCGCGCTCACACAGGAAAAGGAACAACTTACGCCGATGACACGAAAAAAATGAGACAGAGCGATACGTTGTTTTGACTCACATTTCGTGGCGGTTTTGTCAAAGAAAGCATAGTTGCTTACAAGCAAATTTAACAGCTGACCGTCGAGTTTTACTTGTGCCACATACAATCGTACTTTCTCGTGCTATCTCTTCTTCGCTGTTGGCCACGCTCACCAGATGTTATATCGGTCTCTGTCTACGTATTAGGTCTTGGCGAAGATCAACTAGACTTCCACTCCATTCCAACTCAACTCATAGGACTACGGTAAACTACGAACCGAAAATTCAACTCCAACTAACGCGATATAAAACTCGTATTTCATCTTTTCTCTCAGTTGAGATGGAGTACTAAAAGACCAAAATCCGTTTATTGCCGTAACGTCATCTAATTAATACGTCATAACTGTCATAATATAAAACGTCATCTAATTAATAAGTCATATAAAGGACGTGATAGACCAAATGAAACTGGAACACGAGTCGAGGCAAGTGAAGCAGCGACCGACCCCACGCGTGGGCAAGCCCAAGCCCATGTTCGGGTCGCCGACCCCCGTCAACCGGCCGTTAGTGCTCCCTGGGGGACGGAAGTGGAGGAGACCCCAGGATGTGTACAATGAACAAATGATCGCGGAAGTATTGAACGCCCAGTCTGAAATCATTCAAGGAAAAGTGAAGGGGTACATAGTTTTATTTTAGATATTTTTGTATCGCCGTTTAAGTTCTTATGCCGTGGAATAGATTTTTGCAATGGAGAAAACTTGTGGGAGTCATAAAGGGGAGAGTGATTAGGCTTCTGTACGTTAGTTTTAATCCTTGAATTTTATCGTCAATTAGGTACCATCGGGTGGAACTTGTGCGGTCGGTTCATACGCTTTATTTACTTTGATCTAATCTAGAGTTTCTGTTGTTAACAAATTTTTCAAAAAAAATATTATTCAAATTTCGCGGCGTAAGTATTTAAGCGGTGACGTGGTTTTAATGTTTTTATGTTGGTTTACTTTTGACGTTTCTTTACGTTTTTACAATACTTAATTGACTGTTAAGCTTTGGTCAAACAGCGGACGGGGTGGGACGGCGACGCGACGCTAGCGGGACGGCGACGCGGCGTGGAAATCACACTGCGGGCGTGATGATCTCGCTAGCATCGCGTCGGTCGACCCGTCGTACTCGGCGCGACGGCTCTGTGTTACATATTCTATACTTGCTAATATGTTACAACTCTTCACGTCCCGCCAGCGTCGCGCTGCCGTCCCGCCCTGTCCGCTGCTTGACCAGAGCTTTACTGAAATATTAGTCATAGATAATGTAAAATCATTTTTGACATAGTCAAGCATTTATTAATATTTTTCAGTTAATAAAAGTTAGGAAATGATTACTATTCATGCTATTGGTTGAAAGATCAATAATGAGTTTTGTTTTATGACAGTTTTCATTTGTTAGTAAGGGACTATCTATAAACTACGTCAGGTAAGAGGACAGAGGGGCGACTAAGTGTGACATCGTGTGACATTGTGTGACAGGGGTCACAAGTACGACTTTAAACTCAAACTCCAATGCAAAATTTTAAATGTATTACAATAATTTCAAAATATGTCACACACCAAAATACATGTGTGACACCGAAAGGGGTTAGTTAGTACTCCCCGTACTTCAAAAATAATGAAATTTGTGTGACTACATTTATGGATGGTCTTTAATTGTTTACTTTGAAATTATTATTTGAATTGTTCAATATTACTTTCATTATTATTAGCATTATACATAATAAGTATATTCATGATGTTAATATTTTTAGGGCGACATTCGAAAGCGTTCTTCTCCCATATGACGAGAGGTTTGTCATTTTCACACATACGCATATTGGCATGTCATTTTCATTTAATAAAAATGTTACAAGCTATACGTTTATATAAAAATTGTAAATATGTCAATGTCGTTATGTAAATATTGTAAGTGTTCGTGTAATCTTCAACAGTGATCAACAACTATTTTTATTTGTCCGATTTCTTCACTTACCTACGCTCCGTTTAGATACCAGATACCCGTCGAGAAGCGATTATATGCGAATAAATAATACAAGTATGGAAACGGCCTACTCGTGAATATTCGTACCTCGCCACGAGTATGCGCTCTTTCCCGAAACGGTGTCAGTTTATTCACTGGATTATTTTTAAGCTATTGCATAGCTTTTATCGCGGGCCTTGAGCGTGGGGACCGAATCCAGAAATTCCGTAACGAAAAAAACCTAACACCCCCAATCAGCGCCATCTAGTACCTTAATACTAAGGTATGGTACGTATGTTTTCTACAAACTATATGGCGCTGTTCTGATATAACTATATAACTTCTAATAATTATAATTGCATAAGTTGATAAAAAATGCTATGCAATAGCTTTACCGCGGCAGTCTCCGAGTGCCACATGTAATTTTTTGTATCTGTGCGGGGTGTTTACATAATTGTAATAGTTCATTTGACTCGTGAACTTTGTCGCAAGATAATTAATTTTTTGATAACTTCTTTTTATTTATATTTAAATTTCCCGCCACGGAGCGAAGCGACCTCTTTGAGGTACAGCCACGAGCAGTAATATGTATACATTGTCACGTTTTCTAAAATATCTTAACTTGTACCAATCTAGAAAGAAGTGAACAACGATTCGTTCTAAATTAACTAACCATTGAACGATGTCAAAATAAGGTATAATATACAATTTAGAACGAATTGTTGTTGTTGTTGTTAAAGTTAAGATATTTTAGAAAACGTGACAATGTGTATATATTATAGCTCGTGACTGTACTTCGTTCCAAACTTAGACTTTGTATAAACTTCCGAACTTGTATAATCATTCAACGCAGTTTTTAATATTAACTCTAAGATTGTCAATATTGCTCGATATTATTGTGCAACTATTTCTTGAGCGCTTCCGTGCTTCGGAGGGCACGTAAAGCTGTCGGTCCCGGTTGTTACCATTTGGTAGCAGTCGTTAAGCCATGTCGGATACCTTCGGGTGGCTTAAAAATTTCCGACACTTGGGTTGGCCACTAACCCCTCCACCAATCCGCACTGGAGCAGCGTGGTGCAGTATGCTCTAGGCCTCCTCAGGTATGAGGAGAGACCCGTGCTCAGTAGTGGGCCATCAATGGGTTGAAGCCATTGTGCAATTTGAAAAGCTGTTGAGTTCAATTAGTATGGATCGTCTGGGGCAGGTCAATTTGTCGTTCACTAACTGTTTGTGTGCTTGTGAGTGCTCATGTTTGTTTGTTTGTTTGCATGTGCGGTGGCAGATCGAGCATTGGAACAAGATCTGGCCGTGGGGAAACTCCAAGCACCCACACTGTAGGAAATATAGGTACCTATATTAATTATTTTTACTTGGATTTAAAAGTAAATTAGTGATGTCCAAAGATAAAAAAATATTTTCTTAATCGTTTTACATTCTTGATTATTGGCCTGCTTATTTTACCGAACTTAAATTACAATCCGTTTATGGCAGTCATTGGCTGAGCGTACTAACGCCAACGCTATGTTGTAAAAAAATGTACTCCATTTTCGCGCCTTTATTAGCTTTGAAAAACCTGTAATTAATGATTATAAAATTAGCTAACTAACGTCCCTTTCTGAATTGATAAAGTTAATTGGAAACCGACGTGTCCCTACTTGAATTATCTCAGCTTTTATGATATTGAGGCCAAATAATAAAATCTTTTCCAGAGAATCGAACTGCCACTTGGTGGACTTCCACGCCCTATACGATACCCATGTTAAACCTTATTACCAGAGAATAGAAGTGAGTTTTGTATGCAAGAATTGGCATAAGTGCAAGTATTGAGATTTTATTATTGAGCGGGAAAATTATTCTCACGGACATTACGTCATTTTTATAAAATTTCACATTTATCACATGAAAATTAAATTAAGTCGTATTATTTCGTGTCTGAATTGAAGAAAAAATATAATTTGTTCTAGTAAATTCTGTTTTAATTATGTCAAGAAACGTAATGTTAATTTACGGAATGTGTTAATTACTCTTTAATGACCAGAGAAATAGAGAGCCATTGACTCTTTTTCTCTATTTACTATTAAGTACTCTGTACTTATGCCTTCTTGTCTATGTGTAACTAATTCAGTGTTGTCATGGTTTTTGTTTGCACACGTTTCGGCGAATATTCAACTTCACACACCATACTATTAAACTTGCCATAAAATACTGACATCACCACACATTACATTACAGATAATTTTTGTAACCATTTCAAACATTATTTCTGTCAAAAAATATTTGAAAGCAACCATTTCATTCACATTTTTTGATTTAGTTCATGCGATGTCGTAGAACATCGACATTTTCATCAATATCAACAAAAATAAATAAAAGTAGATTTAATGTAAAGTTTTTTTTGTTACGTTTCACTTTACACTGAATACGGTCTGATATTGATTAGTTTATGTTTAATTTGCAACCGCACAAAGATCTTTGAAAACTGTTTCTATTACTATTGCTATTGTATAGTCTATAAACCGACAGTATAAGAGAGAAAAATCAATTAACTAAATTATAAATTAAAACTTAAATTAACAATAAAAAAACATGAGAAAACTGATTAAATTACATGAAAATATTATTCATCCATTATAATGGACATGATTACACATCAAGACAAAAACGTCCGACAAAAAATGTAAACAGCCCATTAATGAATGCGTGTGTGTGTGTAGGATCAACTTTATGAAATACGAAAAGCCGCCCGTAAGTCTGGATCATCTCCAACGCTCGGAGGTGTACAAGGTGGTGCACGACTTGGACGAGACACCCCTGAAGCGTGTTGAGACCCGTACCCCGGTGATAGCCGAGGCGGACTATCGAGAGGTTAGTTTTACAAGGATTGATCAACAAAATCACCTTATTACGACCTGTATGGCATAATGGTTATCATCTCGGACTGCCGTTCAAAGAGTCCTGGGTTCGATTCCCAGCGAGAGGGAAATTTTAATGTTGTATAATTATGTGTCTTGTCTCTGTGTGTTATCTATGGTACCCACGAATCCTAGACGACAGGCAATCCTAGTCTGTGGCTGTGAGTGTGTAGCGTTATTTCTTTATTCTTTTTTCTTCCTTCTTTTTTGGCCGGCAACAGAAATGAAATCAAATTGAAAAAAAAAAATTTCAAACATTTTAGGTTCACAAACACATTTCGAAATTTAATCTACGCCATCGCTTTAATAAATCCACGTCGTAAGTGGTCTTGGAAGAAGTGGACTGGTTAAATTTCCATTGAGTTGCAGCTCCGCTCATTAAAAGCCCTGTCGTTCAAAATGAATACTTTTGTTTATTTCAGAGATGCCGCTCCATTTCACCCTATCCCACGGAGAAGCACGTGAGCATCCCACAACAGCTACATCCCTGAACTCCACTGCCAATAGCTCACAGAACAGATTAAGTAGAAATAGACAAGTTTATACATTACAAAAATAAAATTAAAACAACTAAAAATTAATAAAAGGTAGGCGGCAAATCATTCAGTAGTCCAACTCATCAGTCTTCTGTGAAACATTTTTGCAGTATCCACATGCATACGATAAAGTATTCAAACTGAATTCCTTGCAATTTCGTTATCCCGGGTGGTGTCTATGATGTTTGTCCAGGGAATCCTACTGTAGGGGTTATGAGTGTGTAAGTGTCTATATTGCGAAAAATTGCATACAATTATTTATTTAATTTAATATAATGTGTTGCGTAATGTTATTGTATTTGAAACATCGACTTGAGTGAATTTTAATTTTGAGCTGGCAATCATTTTATTGTTAACGTCACAATAACCTATTTCTATACGTTAATCTGTTCTGTGTATTTAACAATTTGTTAAATGTTACTATTTTGTAATCTGTTTATGTATTCGTTTTCAAATAAATCGCTTTTAATTGTGATTTGTGTAATTTATTTATCATTCAGAATAATACTATTAGCAACTAAGATTTACCCATAGAGAATATAAGTAAGGAGCACCATCTGTGTGCTTTAAAAATGTCCCTCGAAACCAGATATTAAGTAATAAGAATGGCGCTACTGTAGCAAGAGAAAAAATTTAACTATACTTTTTGAGGTTATATTGAGTGACTTATTTTGAACTACGTAAATTAAGTTTTGCATACAGCAGTTTCTTTTACTACCCTTGGGACTAAATATTTCAATCAAACTCTGTAATGTCAAACTATTCCAACACGACGCAATTGAACCTTTTATGAATTAGCACACTTGGACCCCTAGTCATCGATGTTGTTAATTTTTTTAATTTAGATCACACTTCACTCCGTCTGCAGAGTGCTAAGTTCATATTACTGTGTGTTTTTAAACTATTGTTTAATGCTCGCCAATGGCAACATTTTTTACTTGGTTATGAGATGATGCTCCTTATTTCTACACTCCATGGTTTGGCCCATAGAAAGATTTTACCATTGGACGTAAAAAGAGGACTAAGGGTCTATCATGCGATCTTCACGACTTGGACGGAAATTTAAATAAAAATAACAGAAAGCTGATTTTTATTTAAATTTCCCGCCACACAGCAAGATACCTTAAGCTTCGGTCCAAAATACTATACTAATCGAGGACCATAAGTAATAATAATTGTTAATAATAATTAAGTGAGGGATCACTTGCAAAATAAATCGCTTGAAAATACATTAATGGGATATTTTGAAGTAAATAAGTAACTTTGGCGGCCCACTGTAATTTTTGTTTTAAGCTAAAGTTTATGACTAATAGATGGCAGTACTATCGCAAACTTACAGTTTTCTTCAGTACACAATGAACGCGTTCCATTTTGCGATCAAAACGTTCAAAACATTTCTTTTACTTTAAAAAAAGGAATATTATCGCTTAGTGGAAGAGTGGAACGTGCCCAATATTGGTATTATTTTATTTATTATTTATATTGGTATTTTATGTAATTATATTACAAGTGCTTTTCCGTGTAACAACTGACGGCGAACCTTATATATAAATACCGTAAAACGGGGCTTTTTGCAAGTCACTAGGCTATTTGGAATTTCCGAAATAAAAGATTTGGTCACGTGTAATTATTTATTAAGGAATAGTATGAATTATGTTTTACCACCTGCCAACACAGCGACAATTAATCTCAATGTCACAATTGAATTTTGGAGATTATTGGCGATAAACAGCGAGCAGTTTAAAATTTAAAAAGTCTCGAAATTTTGATGTATTTCGTAGGTGCATAACTTTCGTCTGGTATACAAAGTCTAGACAGGTGTGTACAAAGTGAAATAGACTAAGAAATTGTGTGTTTCATGCGCATTTCAGTGAGTCTACTTGCTCTTTTTTATCACTTACGAAATCCCATAAATTTTCTGTTTTACAAAATGGGGCTTTTTGGTTGCTGTTTTGGGGCTACTTGGAATTGAGTGTTTCATAAGGGATAAGTTAAGGGGAAGATCTTTTTCAGCACTCTACAAATAACAAATTAATTTGATAAAAATAAGTCTTAAATCTGAGAGTAATTATTCGTCTTATTTTGTAATTATTTGAAAAAAAGTAGTAGAATAACATTGAGAAACTGTGAACAGTAATTAAAAATAAAATTATTGAAATGCAATTTGGAAGTAGTTTCTTTTGAATTATAAATTTATTAAATCTGATAAAATAATCAGGTCAATGTATGTAATACATACCTACATGTATTCTGTCAGGATTTTTTCCCGTGAGGGTAGGGGGAGAGAACATCCTTCCATTTGCTACAATCCTAACTCACTCAATGTGACGACCCGGATGGCGCAATAGTTAACACGCTGGATCGCCGTTACAAGGGTCCTGGGTTCGATTCCCAGCGAGGCGGAAATTTGTATGATGAGTTTAAATTTCCGTTCTTGGTCTGAGTGTGTGCGTTCTTGTCTTGTGTGTTGTCCATGGCACCAACGACACAAGTAATCCTAGTGTGGGGCTATGAGTGTGTAGCGTTAAAAAAAATGTATGTAAAGTTCTCTCATATTTATTTATTTGTAAGGCATTACATTCATGGTATAGTATGGCAGGCAAATGGCAAGTATTTTTGGTAAATTTGTCGAATCACGGCACCTTGAAAGTGCTCCAATTTTTTTTTCTATCGTTGTTTATCACTAGTATGTAGTAAGGCGTAAAAATACCTAACCTAACTCAACTGTCCCCCTAGCTAGAGTATTTATTCTTACTCTAGACCTAGAGGGACATTTGGTTTAGGTTAGATTAGGTCAGGTATACGCGAAAAAAAGGGACCCCGCGAAGCGGGGTTCCGTTGACATCTGTGACGAAGTAACATACATTTGGAGCACTTTCAAGGTGGAGCCGTGATTCGACAAATTTACCGTATTTTTCATTTATTTGCATTTTCATGTCCGGGCACTTTCATCTATCTGGTAAACCAACCGATAACTTGTTATTCACCAAGAGGCTAAAATAAAACAGACTTAGCCTTAAATATTCCAAATATCGCTTCATCCATATTAAGAACACATCAGATATTATTAACGTTACATTCCAAATAACCCCAAAGCAACAGTAGATATCATTATGAATAAATTATCAGTTGTCGTTTTTCACCTTTTAAGGGACAGAAAGGAGTGAAACTGAGATGAACTCAAGACAGCTGGTTATCCTTTTACTTTTTCATTGTATTTCTTTATCGTTTCTTTTTACACGGCTTCAAAAAATAAGGAAAACCGAAGCAATAAAGTCAGATTCCAAATACCCCCATTGAGGCCATATTTGGAACGGCACTTGTAAAACAATATATCTTTAAATCTATTAACAGAAGATGAACAGTGAAAGTAGTTATTTATAGGAAATTGCGAGAACTACCCAAAGAAAAACATCTTATGTAGATAGGGTAACCGTCGGTTTTGTTAACAGCCGTTTCATGAAAAAATTCTTCCAAAAAGCCCCACTTTACGGTAAATAAAATTATTGGTAATCTGTACGTACATAATGTCAATGTCATTGTCAGTCAGGCTGTATTTACTTTTCAAACTTCAAAGTCGTCAAATGTTTTGTTTTTATTTTATTTCTTTCTAGAAAATTAATTTAAGTTCCATTAAAATATTAATATTCCAACTCAAGTACTTGAATTACAAGTGTAAGTGTGTGTTTACGCAGTTTATATTGAAGAGCCTTTGCTGCTATGTTGTTTTCAAAGGTATGGACAATAATTTCTGCTAAAACATTGTTATCATTTTAAATGCCCTTTAAACTATGATAATGCATGTTTTAATTTATTCCAAAAGGTTTGTTCCAATTGATACTTCGATAGTTCGATATTACGCATTGTGTTTTAAATATTTTTTTTAATAAGGCTGATTAAAGGAGTGCGCACATTACACCAACTCGACGTCAACTCCACTCCGTTTCAACTCCGACGTTCCGTTCCGCGATCAACGCTTCATCGACGTCAACTCGACTCCGTCTCCACTCCGTTTCAACTCCGACGTTCCGTTCCGCGATCAACGCAGGTACATTACGTCATTGTGTCGGTCGACGCGTGGACTACTCGTCTACGGTGAGTCGTCAACGCAATGTCGACGCGTTGGTCTCGAAACGGAACGGCTATGGGTGTAGGGCGAGCCGTACAGGGCTTTTAAGTATAAGTTCGAAATTCAACCTTAACTTCAAAGATATAAGGCTCATAATTGAATGTTAGTTTTGTCAAGGTTTTAGTCGCGTTGGCGTCGGTCGGTCGTGGAGTTGTTGTAATGTGCGCACTCCTTCAAGCAAACTCAACTTGAGTTGGATTTAACCCTTAGTTAGTCGCGCCAAAGAAGTTACATAAGTACTCGCGCGGGGTGCCACACACCCCAATTTGTTTTAAGGAATAAAACACTATTATACATACAAAATCATACTTTTATTGTTGAGATCTTTGAACTTACAAATACTTATTCAATTTTATAAATCAAAAAAGTTATAATAACATTTGAAACAAGTTTTTTTTTAATATCAAATATTTGTATCACAACTTTGACAGACAACAATCATGTGGTCATTGCCCACATGTCCATGGCATTTGGAGCACGAAGTCTTGGTTTTTCGGTCCTTGTTTCTTGGACACATAACATCCCTACTAATATTATAAATGCGAAAGTAACTCTGTCTGTCTGTCTGTCTGTCTGTCTGTCTGTCTGTGTCGCTTTCCCGCTTAAACCTCTCAACCGATTTTGATGAAATTTGACACAGACAATCTTTAGACCCTGAGAAAGGACATAGGCTACCTTTTATTGCGACAAAAAGGCATGAAGAGGTTGAAATAGAGGTTGAAAGTTTGTATGGGATTTCTTCGGGTTTTAAGCACAGCGCCATCTAGGGGTGAACCTTCCTAACTTAAAGAATAAGAACGCCATCGGCCTAGCGCCATCTCTTAAAGAACCATGAAACTTTATATTTAAGCACTTGATAATAAGTTTCCCGAAGCGAAGCGAGGGCGGGTCGCTAGTCTTCTATATGAACGCGATTGGTTAGCCTCAATAGACGAAGCATGACCCTAAACCTGCTGAATCCGTTTCACTCGCTTTTACAACGGTTTGGCCACAGTTGCTCTTGATATTTGGTGAGGTTTGACCAGATCCACAGCCAGCTGCTTCCGAAATTCCTTTCTAGATATATTGACGTTAACTTTGGCCTTATAGATAACATACGACTTGATTCCTCTTATTTCTAAATCGCTTGCAATTTCTCGATCGTTCAGTGCACGTGCCATTGTAAAACTAACCTAAAACAATTGTAAAATCTGTCAAACATGCGAAAAAACGAAGATAAGTATAAATCTAATGTCAAACGAAAAAGATATTTAAAACACGATATTATTTTGCATTATAACTAAGATAACAATTCAGTACTTACTCAAAATTTGAACTACGTAAACAATCGCGTGGGGTGTCACACACCCCAAATGCGCTCTCCAGACACAACTGCTCACAATCGAGCACAGCTTGCGAATGATTTAGAAAGATCACGCGAAATTACGAAGCTACTATGAAAACAATCGCGATAAATTTGAATTTCAAAAAGTTATACACTTCCAAACGCTGTCTGGGGTGCGTGGCACCCCGCGCGACTAATTAAGGGTTAAGTGTTTGTAATACAATACATAATATTAGCTGTCTACATCAAGGATGTTATGGAGCTGTTTGTATGTTTGTTCCGGCTAAGCTATGGAACGGCTCGACCGATTTTGACGGGACTTTCACCGGCAGATAGCTGATGTAATAAGGAGTAATTTAGGCTTCTTTTATTTTAGAAATTTCCCCCCTAAAAATAAAATTTCTACGTAGACGCAGTCGCGGGCACAACTAGTTACATAATTATATCTAATATCAGTAACCGAAACTATCCAAAACTAATGGATAATCCGAAATAATTACATATCCGTAACCACATCCAGATAGGAAATTTCATATCCATAACAGTCCTGTTCTACCCTTCCCCTTTGGGCTCCTCATGACATTTTGTGACTGCATTTAATTTAATTTATTTTATTTTATTTTATTAATTTATTTTATTTTATTTTATTTCACAGCTAGAAGTATTAGTGGACCTCGGTCCGCATCCAGAACAAAAGGTTTTGGAAAGTACTTTGAAGGAATTAAACGCACAGGATGAGGTCAAACAGGTATAATTTTTTTTATTTAAACTTTATTGCACCTGCAGTGTACTTTTATATCCTGTATGTTTCTAAACACTTTTTGGCGAAAGCATTCTATACGAGTCAACCCTACAATTGCACAAAAGAAAAAAGGAAGATAGAAGAATTACATACATAAATATTGTTAAAAAAAAATATAAGATATCCAGAACTGGTTCCGCTCAAGTTAGTTTGCAATAATATTGTTTTTAAAAGAGTGCTGAGGAGTTTTTTTCGCCGTTTCTTTTCCACTATAAAAAATATAAAAGTTAAAAATGAAATATGTATTTAATATACCTTTAAGAAACTGTGGTAGATGCAAAATATTTGATGTTAATAAGAGTATAACCTACCTACATGAAATAAATTACTTGATTTGACTGAGTTATTATTTCCAGGCGGTGTTCAAAGATGGCGCTTTCATGGTTGAAACGACGCTGCCAAGCTCTAAGATCTTAGATATGGTGGCGAAGGTATCGGGCAAGAGGGCAGTTTTGCAAGGATTCGGAGGTATTAATTTTTAATATGTGAAATGTCTTTAATTTTGACTATAAGAGATGGGCTGTACACATTCGTTCGAGGATTTTTTCAGAATAAGACAGCGCTATACGGGAAGAGAAAGATAGAATAACTACGAATTTTTCAGTGTTAACGTCGCACGCAATCTCTGAACTTGTTTGTGAACTACGAGGAACTACCAAGCTTATGGTACAAAAAATTGCATTGTATATTTAGTAATAAGATACAATTTGCTTCCAGTGTCCGTCCGTATTTAAATTACCCGTATGTATCCCATATAACCGAAATTGTATTACACCAATCGATCGATAACTAAATCAAAGAATTTCTTAGGTTTTGTGAGGACTGTAAGTACTGTAACACGTCACACGCGGCGGAGGTAAGCGCCGCCATTTTGAAAAGACATGATCCGTTACGTACACGTATTCACGAAAAACACACGTCCGTGTGCCCGACACAGCCAGGTTTTTAAGGGTCCCCTCACTTCCCAGACACGCAGTCAGCTGTAGCGATGGTGTCGAGCCAAAGCTGCTGCGCGGGCCGGGTGATGGGCGTGGTGCGGCTGCAGCAGGCCGAGGGCGCCCTCATCGCGGACGGCGCCGTGCACGGGCTGCGCCCCGGCCCGCACGGGCTGCACGTGCACGCCGCCGGGGACCTGAGTCAGGTGGGTGTGGGCGTTGTGAGTGAAGTGTTTTGTGTGGGTTTGGGTGTTGTAAGTGCAGTGTTTTGGGTGGCTTTGGGCTTTGGAAGTGCAGTCTTTTGGGTGGGTTTGGGCATTTTGTAATGTATTTACAAAAAATTTTGTGGCGTACTTTGGGTTCGTTTTTGGCGTTTTAAGTTTAACATATTGGGTTACTTCTGGGCATTTTAAATAGTGTTATGGGCTAAAACGGTGTAAAGTGCAGTGTCTTGGTTTGTTTTGAGTAGAAGATTTTGGGATAATTTTGACCCACTTAAACTAAAAAATGTTTGGCATGGACTTTTTATATAGACATATTCTTTTTATTTGTGAACCGATTAAAAGTAAGTATCAGTGAGAAGCACGTCAAAATCGCCAAAGCTATTTTTGAAATTGGCAAGAATATACGAAACGAATAAAAATGTTAAAAATCCTTGTACACAAATCGATCGATTACATTTTTATAATGTTCTGCAGGGCTGCGGCTCCATAGGCGACCACTATAACCCCCACGGGTCTCCACACGGGGGTCCCACCGACCCCCCAGACCGGCGGCACGCGGGGGACCTGGGAAACATCGTAGCTGACGAAGAGGGCAGAGCTACTTTCAGGATCGTTGACAATGTACTGAAGGTGTGGAATATGGATATGAATGTTACAATTTTCAGGGCTTGAATTTTAAGGTTCCGTACCTAAAGTCTACACTTCTAGTCAAGTCTAGACACAGTCCCTACGGACCCTGTTACTAACACTCGGACGTCTGCCCGTCCGTCCGTGTCACAGACATTTGTCTTGAACGGTAATAATACACTTAACAAAATGTGAAATTTCCTAAAACGTGAACTTATATTAGGCCATTATATTACTAAGGGTGGCGATATACAGTTTTAAGTTTATACGCGACTTATAAGCTCAATATGTAGTCCCGTTTTAAGTACATACATTAATAGGGAGCCGTGAATAAGGTGCGTTGACTGTAGACATTTCACTTTTACGAATCGTTTGTAATAATCCCAGGTGTGGGACATAGTGGGGCGCTCCATAGCCATCACAGAGAGAGCGGACGACCTCGGGCGGGGTGCCGCGCCCATGTCTAAGGTCAACGGGAACAGTGGAGCAACGTGAGTTATTATAACATTTGTAAAGTAGTCTGCGGCGCACCGAGGTGTAAGGTTCGGGATGTCGAGGTGTAAGATTCGGGATGTCGAGGTGTAAGGTTCGGGATGACGAGGTGTAAGATTCGGGATGTCGAGGTGTAAGGTTCGGGATGTCGAGGTGTAATTCGGGATGTCGAGGTGTAAGGTTCGAGATGTCGAGGTGTAAGGTTCGGCATTACGTAACTTCTAAGGTTTGACTGCAAAAATGTAGCAACACAACTTCTGTTGTAAACGAACATTGCATCAAGCAACTGCCGTTGTAAGAAATCGTTGATTTTTTTTTACTATTTTTATTTAGCGTATGTATGTATGTATACATCTACATATATCTGATATACAAATAAACAATATTTGTATTTGTAAATTGCGTCGTTTATTTATACAGATACTAGTGGTCCCAGCGTACTTCGTACCGCTTTATAATTAAAAAATGTTTTAGTGATATATCGACAGCAACGCCACCTACCGGGTCCAATTGTGAATCTAAACCATTCTCGGATCCACCTGAAGACACACAAAAAATTTCAACCAAATCGGTCAAGCCGTTTAGGAGGAGTTCATGACATACACACGAACACAAGAAATATATATATTAAGATACGTTTCACTTATTAATTAACAGAATCGCGTGCGGCGTAATAGCTCGATCAGCGGGAGTATTCGAAAACCCGAAGCGAATCTGCGCGTGCGACGGCGTGGTCGTCTGGGATGAGAGGGACAAACCACTCGCGGGAAAGGGACGCAGGACGCACGCCTGCTGCAACGAGAAAGAGAGGGAAGTAGCTACTGAGAAGGATGGTGGAGATTCGCACAAGCCGTGCTGCAAATTTTAGATTAGTGATCAATAAATTTATTCCAGTACTGAGATGTGTTACTCCTCAGCTATGGTATGTTTTAGAGTTTGTGATACTTAGACAAGGATATGTCCACTATTTTAACTGTAACGGGTACTCACGATGTTTGTTATGTCCGCTGTCATTGTGACCTTGATAGATATAAATTGAGCCTCATGAGATATCGTGAGTACCAATGATCTTATAAGTAAAAAAAGTAGATATGCGCAAAGTGAGGCAGTCAAATTCGGCTAATTGTTGTAATTTTTCTTTAGCTATCTATTTAGGTCTCACGCGTTACGTAGATTTTATCTTAAAATTATCGTTACATTTTGTAATTATCTTTCGCATCCATAGTACAATGTCATGGCAAAGGATCGAAAAGTGCTGCTCGCGTTGTATGAACATAACTCTTCATAGTTTTATACATTAGCATATTTTCGTGAGTACCCGTTACATTTATAACGATTATAATTGGCGATGAAATTATTTTTTTTTTACTTTTATGAAAAAAATCTGTACTAGATGTCTGTACTGACTTCACAAATCTGTTTTTTATATTTATTTAAATTTAATGTCTGGTTTGTATTTAAGTAATTTTGGGTGCATTTATTGTTGTTTGTATATTTTGTTAAAAAAATTACTTGAATTTTTTTTGTGTTTTATTTTGTACTAAATTGTAGTTTTTGTTGGTATTTTTATTTTTACGTATATTGCGTACGTTTTTAAAGATAAGATTTATTGAAGTTACAATTATACGAGCAATCTATTTATAACTATAAGAGCTACTCGCCGGCGACTAGTCGACAGTGCGTAATGGCACTAAAAGTCCGCCGATGCCCGATAGGGCCCCTCCGAACACCAGTTTGGGACTCTTGAAAATTTAAAACCCACTGTCCAAGCTATTTTTAGACAAAAGACGAGCCTGACGGTTACACCATCGCCGATGGACATAATTAACATCAAGGATCTGGTCTGTTGCGTTGGTGGCCTATAATCTTTCAAGTAAAAATCGCGATGGTTTTCTTATGGATGCCATTGTCAGAACTGAACCAAATTGAAATTAAAGTAAAAAGAGTTCTTCAAGGCCGGCATTGTACCGCCGACTCCCCTGGCGTTGCCCGTGTCCATACGACGATGACCACTTGTTTACCTCAGGTGGCTCGTCTGCTTTTACGTCAGCCCTTCGGGCTTTAAAAAAAATTCGATTCTCATTCCAAACATGTAGTAAACTTCCATTACATTAAAATCCATTACAAACCCAAAGTGTGGACAAACTGAACGCACGCGGTTTAAACTACTCCACTAAAGGTCACTAAACCCCGCCTGTACCGCAGACCGCTGTGTTTCGGCCGTTTGCACACCGTGTCCATACATTCAGAGTATTTTTAGATAATTTTGATGGCATTTTTGAAATAATTATCGTGTAGAATTTTGACTTCGCATTTTTTATCATTATCTATGACCATGTTCTTGCATGTCCTCGAGTATGTCAAGTGAAAATAAATTTACCCAGTATATGAACAGACCTTAAAACTTTGACTTTTGAGTATCTTAAATAGGGCTTTGTTTTAGACTACACACTTGATGAGATGCAGACCAGGCAGCATGGTAAGACTCCTACCAGATGTATTCTAAAACAGACAGGGAGATTCCAAATAAAACAAATGTATGCATTCATAGTATTGTATTGTACATATATCGACAGATTTTGTCTGTAACAACGCTATCCGTATTGTGACAGAAACTTAATTATTTTTTTAACCATACATAATATAATTTTATAACATAAGATAACTGAGCTTTGTGCAAGGTCTATGGCGTTTATCATTGTCATTTCCTATGGGGCCCATAGAAATATAGATATTCCTCGAAGGGCCCCTTTAAAAACCAAGGACTCTTTTAGAAATATTGCAACTATTTCTAATACCACGAACGATAAAATCTGAAACCTGCATTTTCATCGATCATTTTCTAGTGGCTCTACTACCGGATAGACTTCAAAATATACACTATTACATACATTAAATAATATATCTTTAATAAAAAAAACACACCCTTATTGATTTAATTACCGCGAAGGTTAGGCCTCCCAGTGTCAGGATAGTAGTTCCACGAGAAAATATGCAATATTTCGTTAATTTATGCTTACAATCATCGATTACAATTACGAATCTCTTAAAGTCAGGAGGGGCCTCAACCGAAATGATACAAATATAATATAATATAACACATTTTTATACAGATAACATTGTAAAAACGCTTGAATAACAAATTAACAGGCTATAATGACATATTTATTTATTTATTACATACATGTAACACATACAGCGTTATTTATATCGAACAGTTTGAAACATGTCATACAAATAAAACACGGTGGGTATTTCGAAATAAAGCACACATGAGGGTACCCTCTTCACCAATCCACATCTTTATACAATTCCAAATTTAAAATCTTTCCGTATAAAAGCCATAGACCTATACAATTTGTATATCTAACAAACTATACATAAAAGTTTCAATGCAGCAGATGTATAAGTTAAGAAAAAATCATAAAAGAGGGTAGGCAATGTGAGCAAAAATCAAGTGAAATTTGAGTGGTTTTTTTTTCGACTTTACTTTTAAATTATACATCTGTTACATTAAGACTATCACTAAATAATAATAACAAAATTCTCACCCTAGTCTAGTGCACTTTGGGTCACAATAGGCCACGTTGGGACGCATCGGCCATTCATCACTTTTACACACATTCGATGAATGATGAACTAATTTGACAACTCAATATACAAAAACTGCCAGAATAATTATGCACAAGTCTCTGTCTTTTTTTGAAAAGTTACACAATATCTGTGCGTATTTAAAAAATAAAGTTTACAAACATTTTGTTACTTAATAAACACAATACATTTATCTCCATTATAATTACGATATACAGAAAGTCGATTATAACAAGATACCCCTCACTATTTTTATTCAAGTATATAGCCGACAGAGGAATTTGCGAGCCTTAATGCTTTCCCGGCCAATAAAGAAGACAGAGTATTAGTATAATAATGGGTTGTCAAGAAATGGCAGCAATTTACTTGACAAAATAGTTCTCGATGACATATTCCCAACCGCCCACAGCGCACCGCGGTATACCAGTGCTATAACTAGTCGAATAACCTACCAAAATGGTATAATTTCCACACAAATTTTGCTACCAATCCCAAACTCATATTGTAGAAGACAAACATCTTTAAATTCACTACCGATTTTTATTTTCGAATGAAAACTTCAAAATCCGCGCCATTTTGTAGAGTTCGAAATTCCAACAGATTAGTTTTCGCGTTCGAAAATAAAAACATACTAAATATACATTTAAAACACTAAAAATAATGAAATAACCCTTTAACACACAGTACGTACTTTTTTTTTAATATACATTTTTTTTCATATTTATCATTAATTTTACTTTTCATAATGTACACATGTTATAATATTTTTTTAAAATTATTTATCGATGTAGATAGATAATGGACAATCCTAACATTATTTTTTCAATATAAATAAATTTCTATATTCTTTTTACATAGGATGATGGGCAATAACTATATATTTCAAATCTGTAATTTGTTTCAAACATTTCCAGCCGTTGTCGGTAGATGGCGTTACTAGTACATAGTCAAGAAAAGACTATTTACAATGGAACTATACAAATCGATTTAACCAAAGTTAATTACATGTTTCACCTATTATTTTTCTATGGTACATAATGATCCTTCCCATCCTAAAGGCCACAATTACCCCTTCCATACTAAACTGTGCTAAAAAATATTATTCAACTCTACCCTTCAAATGTGTACATACATACATATATTTTATTTCTCACAAATCACTTCGTGTAAATAACCAAAATCGATCCTAAAAAAAATGGTTGCCTGTAAAGTCGGTTTTACGGGCGAAGATTTTACGTGACAACGTCTTTTTCTCGGTAGAATATTTATTGATATGAATATAATTAAATTGCGCAATAGGAACAAGGAATTGAATGAAAATAAGAATTGCACAAATTTTAACTATAGAAATATATTTTGTTTACTAAAACATTGTACATGTAAACTTAAACTTAACGCGCCGATTCAATGCGCCTAATTCTCTAGTGCTGCGCGCGCGACAGACCGATCATAGTTGAGTGGGAGAGAGACGCAAGGCATTCGGCGGGCCTCTCTCTCGTTCGGTGACTCATCGTAACGTTACCGAGCGTTACTATTTTTCATAAGTGACTCCCAGCTAACCTAATTTAAGACGTTGTCACGTCAAAAATTAGGTGTAAATTATCTAACAGGCCTGATACAAAGAACCAATGAAAGGGGTAATATATATGAATTTAATTATAATCTAATATACTAAGCAATGTATATTAGACACTTCGTATTTCTAAGTTGTTTTGAATTCCATCACTCTATGTAAAAAGGTATATTTGGTCGATAATATACTTACAGCAATTGATAATATCAAATGACTCCGGCACGAACCGTTACATTTTCATTGTGTCCAACAATGTTGTTATACGGTCACACAGTTAACAAACTTAACAATAAACTATTTGATTTTAACACCATTATATTTAGGCCTTGTATATTACTGGTCTATTTTCACTTGGTTAGATATACAATTGAACAATGTTTAGTGTAGCTAACTCTTCTTACTATCAATAAGAATTTTCTATGTAATTAAATGTCATCAAGAGACTTTATATTTATATTACCAACGCTCACTAACGAGTTCTAAGCAGCTTGGTTATAAGGCGTAAAGTGAAAATGATTTAAACGACCCTATAAAATTAATACCCCTTTGATATCAATGTTGCTCAAACGCGTACCAACGAGTGAGCGAGACAGACATTATGACGTCACCGTCAACTTCCTCACTCTTTTACTAGGTATGAAGCAACCCTATAATTCCTTTCACTAAAATATTATATCAGAAGCATTGCTATAATTACACAAATATATTACCGACCACCGCGTCGATAGTACATAATCAATTACTAATCTATAATAGACTTAATTATTCACATTATAATATTATATTATTGTTACTAGTAATTATTATTAATAATTAGGATGTTTATACACTATTTTTTAACGTTATAATTTTTTTAATCAAAATCGAGAAAAAATGCAAATCAATTTGATAATATCACATTACTATAATGGTTTTTTTTTGTTAATTTTATTTAACCTCAATTTATACATCACTTACGCGAGAAACTATTAAAAAAAGTTCAATCCTTTACAAATTCCCTAAAACAACGTCCTAGATAGATTAACATGTATAACTCACAAGTTTCTCTTAAGGCGCGTTCGGCAGTGTCAACTGTCAAATTGACAACTGTCATAGTACGAAATGACGTCAGCCGCTAACAAGGCACCGTCTTCTTCGTTTTTTATCTCTGTCATATTTGAGCACGAGAAAGAGATAAATACAAAATAATGGTTTAGATACAAATTTCTATCTCTTTCATTCACAAAGAACTACAAGAGAGAAATAGAGAAAGAATTTATGAATCTCCAAAGATAATTTATATATAAACTATTATTTTTTTACTGTTCATCTCCTTATACCTCCCATATATCTCCATTATATATACCCTATTATGTACTCCTTAATTGACAACGTTAGTATATGATAAACCAAACCCACGCCATCTAGCGGGATACAAGAGAAGCTAAATTGCCTACAATATCTCAAACGCTGTCCCATACTTTTATATTTGCTTAACAGATATGAATTATATTGCTATTAAATATATTTATATTTCATCGCAAAAACAAATGTATTTAGACAGCCACAATATACAATAATTATATATACATACAGCGTATATATACCAGAGATATATTAACCCCCAACATCTATACCGATCAAAGTAATCCTTAACACAATGACCACTGTTACAAAGATACAAGGCCTAAAATTGCTAGACCCCTCTAATTATTTATTACTGCTAGAAACAAAAACATATAAACGCGTCATTTTAAACAGAAAAATGTTTATAAAAACAATTAGATTATCCATCGTCATGTTATAGGAATTTAGTCTCTATTGCCGAGGAGTAGTGTTTTGTAACAGTGTCCACTATGATCGACATTACACGTGGAATCTTTAACGAAAAACGATTTCAAATCCAAATCCGATAAATACCGATTAATCAATGGATATTATTATTAGAACTGGAATTAAAAATTATTATAATGTACATCACAATTCTATTAATTTCGTCCTAAGATATTATAAGTAATGCACTTATTGCATTTCACGATCAAACTAATCACATGTCCTATTCAAGTTTTCAAATTCGCTTTTCTGTTCGTAACTAAACTTCTCTATAAACGTAACGTGTTATACAAAAAGTGTTTTCCAGCGGATATCGGTCAGTGTAATAAAACATTAGATTACAACATTAAATTATGTTGTAGTAACCCAGTTCCATATTCTCCGTATTCTCCACCAATCCGCACTGGAGCAGCGTGGTGGGGTACGCTCTAGGCTTCTTCAGTTATAAGAAGAGATGTCTCAATAGTGGGCCATTAATGGATTGAAGACAATCTGGTGTTATACAAAATATCAACTAAAATTTTGATATAATTACATGATTCGTATAATTGAACTTTAATTCTGGTTGGATAATTCTAAATTCATCCGGATATTAGAAACAAAATTATAACAATTAAACATGAAAATGCCAGGGAACCCTTATTTAAGTTGGTACACAAAAGTCTAATGTCCAACTTAGCTGTAAAATGATACATTGGCCATACATATGGCCAACCTCCAAAAGACATGTCAAAAATCCAGGACATTCATCTATAACCAATGTCTGAAGACATCTGAATTATTCATTAATCACACATTAATCTAAATAATCTTTCGATAAAAAAAAATTCCACGGCAAATTGTCCAAAATCATCTATCTCACACTATAATACGCGCTCACGATAGGCATATAAATTCAACAGTTTCTCAGCTTAAAATCTAATCAACCGCATCGAAATATACAACATCGTGAGTACCCTATCGTTTAAAAATCCACATTAATACAGAATGACCGGTACCAACATTTTCTATCTAGATCTAATGACAATCAATGTCTCATACATTTTTATACAGTTCTCATTTCTATTTCTATTACTTTATCAGATATTATAGACAGATACAATATTGGCACCAGTAAATCCATTGACGTATCAAATTGAACCTTATATTCATAATATATTATAGTTGGTTTTCATAAGATATTTTTGTCTCCGAGACTCGTTCACACACCGTATACAGTTTCATTGCAAGCCCGACACAAAGCCTGCTTGTGTCCATCGTACAAATAACTTTAGTGTCCTCGTTGTGTCGTGATGACAATAGTACTTGTGGCTTAGAACTGATGATGAGAAAGATTTTGCTTAACAATCGAATACAAATCTATCACCTCACACGAATATTAATTCCATAAACCTACGTACCGTACGATATTAACTCTATTATTTTAAGGTTACTTGCATGGGGATCTTGACTTTTTTACTTTTTTATTATTTGTTGTAAAAGCGGCCACAGTAACATACCATTCTGTGAAAATTACAGGTGTCTACCTATTTCCGTTCAACAGATAAGAGCCCTGTGACAGACAGACAGTCAGCGAAGACGTTAAAACTATTAAATAAAGTTACATGTGGATTTACCAACGGATAGATCGATAATTGTTTCGGTGAATAAGATAAATACGACATTTATAAAACACCTGATGGTAACGACGAATTACTGTTACGAGTGAAAATATTTTGACGTGTTAACGTCTCATAAACAGACGAACGCCGGCTGCACGCACGAAAAAGTATGACTTCATTGTTTTATTTAAATCGATTCATAATTTAAAATGTTATGTCAGTTTAAAGAATCTCGTCTAACAACTTCCGAATGTGGATATCAATAGACCTTAAGCGGATTTACTAGTTACAAAACAAATTACTTTACATTGTATCCATATTGAAAAATAACACCTACAAATGTTACTACCGATCAAATAGCGTAATGAATACCAGGCTGCCGCCTAGTAGGCAACGTCGGCCGTTCGACGTTCCGTTTTTCGTCTTTTACTGACACTGAAATTAGCCAATCACGGCTGGACTTTATAAGAACCAATTGTGAACGTTTAGCGGTTTAAGTGATGTGAGTGATTTGGTGCCATTTTCGAATGACTGTTTGTATGGAAGGGCGTCCTCTATACTTTATAGCTCATTGGTCGTATCTAATCTTTAACATCGTTGTCAACCCACAAGTACTACTACCAACACAACGGCAAATCAATCCCGACTTACTTCGCAGAGTTCTTCCTCTGCACCGGCCTGTCCTTGACACCCTTGGGGGCCGGTTTCGTCTTGTCCACCTTCACGGCGACCGGGGCGGTCTTTTCAGTCTTCAGCGGTGGGGGGCTGGTCTTGTCGGTTACGGGGGGCGACGAGGGTTTCTTCGGCTTGTTCGCTCTGGCGGCGGCCGCGTAGTTGATCGGCTTCGGCCCGCTCGGAACCTCCTCTTGGGGCGGTGGCGTCGTTAGCTAGAAAATTAAAAATAAACCAGTTTTAAATAGAGTTATAATTGCGTCACTTGTGTCTATGTGGCGAACAGTCGGTGCGAGGCGTTCCCGTTTCGCATAATTAAAAAAGACAAACTTAACCTAAGTTCGCACGTACGTTGGTTTAACTATTTATATAAAAAAGTATACCTACTCTATAACGGTGAGGACACTAGGGGTAGTAAGTTAAAAATACTTTCACGCGGAACTAACCGAGGGCAAAAACCTAGTTAAAAATTAACACACGCACGCACACAAACGCATGGACACAAGTACGCATGGACAAACACGTCGCACACACGCAAGCACGCACGCAAGCACGCACGCACGCACACGCACGCACGCGCAACAAACATTCGACACCAACCTTAACAGCGTCGACCGCGCTCGCGACCGCCGACACAACGACCTCCTCCACGACCGGCTTCTCCTCGATTCTCTCCGTTCTCTCTGTCCTCTCCACCTTCTCCACTTTGCTCTCGCTCTTCACCTGCTTCACCTCCTTCTTCTTCACCGGCGTTTGGACCTGGCGATTGAGAACGTATTTATTACAATCAAAGCATGAATAGATTTCGCAACACACCAACCTTGGCTTGCAGACCTTGCGGTGCAGAGTTGCTGAACAAAAGACACCTTTTTTTTCAAGTAAAAACTTCTATAGTATCGTCGTGATTTGGAACTCGATGAAACGGAAATGACGCGCAAATGAAATGAAGCGGAAACGAAAAAGAGACAGACACATTTTAACGTGGGAGAAAATGAGATAGGAAGCATCGGCAAAAAGGCAGTTTCGGAAGTAAAGCAAAACATCAATATTTGGACGGACAATATTAGTTTTTTCTTTTAATAAGAGAATCATTCTAATCGGTTCACCCGGTCGAAAGTTCCGAGGTAACAGACATAACAAAAAAAAATAAGTCGAATCGGAAACCTATTTTGAAGTCGATTAAAAAGTACACCGAGCCCCACAAAAAGCTCACCTTGGTCTCGCTTTTGGCCGGCGCCGGCTTCGCGACCTTCTTGGGCTCCTGTTTGACCGTCTTCCGGAGCTCCTGCTTCGGCTTGGTCTCCTTGCGCGGGTCCTTCGGCCTCTTGTCGAGCGGCCCGCCGCGGTCCGCTATCGGCTGCACGTCCGCCGCGCTCACCTCCGGGGGCTCCGTCGGCGGTGGGGTGCTCTCTGACACTGATTCAATAAATTATACATTATTAATTCGTCGTATTATAAACGTCAAAGTTTAGATGTAAGGATGTTTAGATAATAATAACGCTACACACTCACAGCCCCACACTAGATTTCCCTGTGTCGTGGGCGCCATGGACAAGACAAGAACACACACACCCAGACCAAGAACGGAAATTTAAACTCATCATTCAAATTTCCGCCTCACCGGGAATCGAACCCAGGACCCTCGGAACGGCGATCCGATAATTCTGTTAACGAAACGAAACGAAAATTTTAAATGTCTTGGAAACCGACTAATATCAAGGTTCATTTGGGACCATTATTTTTGTTCGTAAGTCGTCTATTTCATGAACTTATTAGACTTTGCTCAGCTCGTACTCAGCCAAGTCAAAGATCGCTCTATAAATACGAACGCTGTCTTAAGTCAGAGTAAAGTCTGAGCTAAGGCTAAGTATCGTCTATACATCTCTTCCTTAGACTTCAGAGCCTAATTCCTAAACATAAACCAAATGATCTTACCGTCCGTCTCACTCTCCTCCTTCCTCGACTCCACCTCACTAGAGGACGTGACGGGCTCCACTCTGACTGTCTCCGGGGCCTCCGTACCGCCAGAGGTCTCCGGGGCTGTCTGTGTGTCCGGCGCTTCGGGCTTGTTCTCTGTAAATACAATGATACATCAAATAAATTAAATTCTTTTTAAGCTATTGCATAGCTTTTATCGCGGGCCTTGAGCGTGGGGACCGAATCCAGAAATTCCGTAACGAATAAAAACCTAACACCCCCAATCAGCGCCATCTAGTACCTTAATACTAAGGTATGGTACGTATGTTTTCTACAAACTAGATGGCGCTGTTCTGATATAACTATATAACTTCTAATAATTATAATTGCATAAGTTGATAAAAAATGCTATGCAATAGCTTTACCGCGGCAGTCTCCGAGTGCCACATTTGATTGTTTTTTAAACACATCATCTTCCTGCCCATCACCCAGATTTATTATGGGACGCCACGTCTACGGGGTTCGAAAAATGATATGGTTCATGATGTTTTAACTGTGACGGGTACTCACGATGATTGTATGCTGTATGCCGGCCTCACCTTAATCTTGATCCATGAAATTGAACCGAAATCGTGAGTGTAAACACAGCAATCAAAATGTTTATAACTCCAAATTGTAAGTCGGGAACACCCGATTACGATTCGTCGTTCAGTAAAAAAATCTTCAATGAAAGAAATTCTAAACCAGACACTTGCAATATTAATAGGGGTGCTCAGTATTCGATTCTCATTCCAAATATGTAATTAAAAAGGGTGCTTATAATTTCACGTAATTTTCCATACCAACCCCCTTAATATAGACATACTGAGCGCGCGGTATAAATTACTCCACTAAAGGTCATTAACAAAACAGAAAAGGCGACCCGGATGGCGTAATGGTTAACACGCCGGATCGCCGTTCCGAGGGTCCTGGGTTCGATTACCAGCGAGGCGGAACTTTGAATGATGAATTTAAATTTCCGTTCTCGGTCTGGGTGTGTGTGTTCTTGTCTTGTGTGTTGTCCATGGCGCCCACGACACAGGGAATCCTAGTGTGGGGCCTATGAGTGTGTAGCGTTATTTATTTATTTATTTATAACATTTCGTCCACCGCCGACCCCAACAAACAGTCCGGGCATCACGGAGCACGCCTCACCTGCGGGCGGCTGCGGCGGCGGTCGCCTCGTGGGCACGAACTCAGCAGCCAGCGGGTTGAGCGTGGACCGGGACACCGTCTCCTCCAGGGACAGTGGGCTGGTGCCGTTGCTTGTGCTGTGGACGACGGGAGACGGGTTGAATATCTATACTAATACTAGCTGACCCCGCGAACGTTTTTTCGCCATATATGTAGATACAAAAAGCGCGGTTTAAATTTGACGGGCGGGGGTAGGGAAGTGAAAATATGGGATTATGTAGTGTTGGGAGTGGAAAAGAGATAGATGCGTTGCAAGCCGAACCGTTAGGCCGATCGTGCCTCTCTTTCTCTTGTTCCGCGCTCTCGCTTGCACGCTCGGCTCGGGCGGAACGTGACAATGACGTCATACTTTTTCGTGCGTGCAGCCGGCGTTCTTCGATTTATGAGACTCACGTGGGATTATTGTGTCCGTTGGCCGAGGGCTCCGTCTGCTCCCGCTGCTGGTCCTCCAGCATGGCCTCGATACATTGCTCCATGAGGGCTTCCTCTTCTAACTGCTGCATCACCTGGAAATCACAACTTGGTTTTAGTTTTTTATCATTGTGGACAGTGACCAATTTAACTGTACAAATAAATAAAATTGGTGTGGTTGTGTTACAACTAGAATATTAAAATAACCGCTTTCTACTAAATGCATTTAGATGTATACACAAAATAACATTTTTTACAATTTTTGTCTGTCTGCCTTTCTGTATGTTTGTTTGAGATAATCTCTGGAACGGCTGGACCTATTTTGACGGGACAGATTCACTGGCAGATAGCTTATGTAATAAAGAGTAACTTAGGCTACAATTATTTTATAATTAAATTCTACGCTGACGAAATCGCGGACACAGCTAGTTATTTATATATTTCGACATAATCCCATGGATCATGGTCACGTCGGTAAAAGCAAAATGATTGACGTTCATAAGTTATACGTTCATTAGTCATTTAGTTTAGAGTTTGACGAAACTGTTTGGAGTGCTTGGTGACGGATTATACATATAAACAAATTCCGGCCCGTGACTACCTATAGCGGTTCAAGAGATACACCACCACAACAAACAAACAGGGAACCCGCAGCAAGGGGGTCCCGTCCACCCACCTGTTTATCGAACTCCTCCTCGTTCTCCATCCACATGTAGTCCGCAAAGTCGTCCTGCGGCGCGGGCGGCGCGGGCGGGTACGCGGGGGGGTAGTACGCGCCCGCCATCACGAAACCTGCAAATGGGGAATTACCGGGTTCAATGATAGCTGTGAACGCCGGGTTTAATGTACTTGTGGCTTGAACCCTTTTGTAATTATGAAAAGAAATGAGGTTTATTCGAAGTTTGTTTTTCACAAACACTGTTAGAAAGTGAAACTACATCTTCGCTTCAACAAATCCCTACCGCGAGTATTCTTGCAAGAAGAAGCGACAAGAAACTTCCACGAAGCTTCTCTTGCCACTCACCTTACAGATTACACTTGCATAATACTTACTAGCTGGAATATCAAACTCATGTCCTCATACTTACTAACCAACTAATGTTCTAACACTGTCTGCTAACAGGTACTCACCGGCCACGTGCCCCCTGGGTATGTGCACCGGGTACACCGGCGCGCGGTGCACGCCCGCGTCACCGCTCCCCACGATCCCACCGCCGACCCCGCTGTCAATTATCACGCCGTTGGGCTGAAACAGGGAAACACAACATTATTAGCAAGTTGCTAACATTATTTTTCTTTTATATTGCACTGGCTTTCCCCCGCGGCTTCACCCGCCAATTTCCAAGTACTTTTATAGCGCTCACAAGCGTCACTTAAAGAACCTATAAACGAAGTTTCAAGCGAATCCATTGAAGTAATAGCGACTCGAGAACAAACATTTATCTGCCACATAAACTGGCCCGGCCAGGAATCGAACCCGAGACCCCTCGCTCCGCAGGCAGGGTCAATACCTACTAGGCTACGGGGTGTGCAAGAAAAAAAAACGCTATAATCACCTGCCACTGGCCATTCTCCTCGTTGCCATAATACGGTCCAAGGTTAGCTGATGTCGGAGCGTCTGGTATTTTCATGCTTGAAACACTGACAATTTTAAATTTCCCCTCACTTTTAAAATATCCATACACCACTCAACGAAATTGTCTATAACGATAACTATTTAAATGTCCAACGTTCTAACACCTGGTGTTGTTCTTATTCAAATTGCAACGTAATTCTGTCTTCGTTAACTTAGTTTTGTGTGTTCTGGCTATATGCATCTCTGGTTTGCCCTGTAACTGTTCAAAATTGATTGGTTAGAATAAAAAAAGCTATATTAAAATGAATACATAATGTTACATATCCCTTCTTTTATTAGAGACCCCGTTATTTCAGTGCTTATCATGCAAATCTCTTGTTCCGAACTTGGCTTCCTTTCACATAATGTATTTGGTGGGAATGTACCTAGCCAACATACTGTTTTATGATTACGAGATAGAACCATCCTAGTCATTACAATTTCCCGATAGGCTTGATACATTACCTGATAAGATATCAAGTCACAAATTAATTGTGATTGTGATTGATATCTAATGACAATTCTACTGATAACAACTTTTCTTATTAACATCTTAACAATGAAGATATCAAATATCTTATTTTATTACGATGTATTACTATGATTACCTATGTTGCACAATATCCATACAAATCTATGAAAATAAATTAAATTGGTGTCTGTTTGTAATATTAAAATAACCGCTTTTTACTTAACGCATATATTATGCTCATGTGTGCACTCGAGGCACTTTATGATACTATTTTAGAATAATATTCTACAAAACATATATAAAAATCAGCCATGTGAAAATAAGTTGAGTTACTCCTATTTTTATCAGCTACCTCTCTTACCTGGTACCTGCCCAGGTGTCAAAGAGGTGAGCTTCCACAAACACGAAGGTATACAAACAACATGAGACACTACTGAGAACCTGAGGTTTCATCTATGTGAAAATAAGTTATGTCAGATCGCTCTGGGATCTTGGACTATTATTTCAGTTACAATCTTCCTTTTACTCTATGGACTCGACATTCTGCGTACAGCTTTAGTTCCAATGACAATGCAATTTTATGACAAGCGTCCGGATACTAGGCTGATGATTGTCTCCAGAAGAGGGAACTCCTCAACGGTTAACGGCACAGTGACTAAATTTATTGCTTTACACATTATATAATTCACTTAGCAATGTTTTTCAAACTATTCATGTTTTTCAAAAGCACAAAGCATGTTTTTCAAACTATTCATTCATCTATTATTGATATTTATTTATTCTTTACTAACATATCATTCTAGCTGCCCTGCCAAATGTTATTCTATTATGTTAGTATTTTCCCCCAATCATACTGTTTTCAAATATATTCTAGGTACATACAGACAATCAGTTACAGATCTAATATATATACACAGACGATATTAATACAAGAGTCAAATGTCAGGAAGCACAGCTATTAATAATTATGTATTTTTAATCAATTTAATGTTTTTTTTTAATTTAGAGGAAATTGCATTCCAGCCAGGAATAACAAGAGATTACAAAACTAAAATTCTTGATATTAAAAACATTAACTATTTCAAGATCTACAACAGCTGTGACGTTAGACTTATCAAAGCTAACTTAATATCGCCATAAAATTTCACTCTCAAATTAATTCTAAGCTTACTTACGCGATTTAATGTGGCAAATATTTTAATATTTTAGTATATATGTTAGCTTATATAGGTTATATTGTAAAGCAAAGTGCACATATGTTTGGCAATTACTAGGAAGGTGTGAAGTTAGCTTACGAGATAAGTTGTCAGTGAATGAAGCTAAATGAAAGGAAATACTTTCTAATTTAAACTCACGTAATAGGTGTTTACTAATACGATCGTGTGATCGTTCGTAGTCGTACCCTACATTTGAAATTAATAGGAACAATTGGACAGCTCTAAATATAGACTACCTAGAAGTCTAAAACAATGTAAACTTTTCTATAACTTTCCTAAGTCTATGTGTGGATGACGAAATGTGTTGGATAGAGTACAAAGTCTATAAGTTGCCTATTCAGAGTGTAACGAAGCAATTTGAGCGAGAAATATTAAGTCGTACACGTGTTTTCCTTTTGCTACGTAACAGAGGAATAGGGCGAAGTACTCACGTTTTTCACGCACTCCTTGTGCGTATGGTTCACTGAACTAACATTTCACGATATGCAATCTCTGAAAAACTGTTTTTCTGCACGGAAAACTGGTAATTTTACACTATAACCTATAATACACTACACACAGCGAGCGTTGCCTTCGTGGTTAAGCTATGCCAATATGGCCACCAGTCTGAATATCGTCCGAGCTGACTTGAATAACAATAAACTAACTTCGTGGCAAAGAATATACCGGCTTTTTGAGTCTTGAAACTGGTTGTTTAGGAAATTTGTAAGAATTATAGGGAATTTATCATACATGAGAAAATTACACTCTTGTAAATTTAGCTGCGCCAAAATAATTGCCAAAATGACGGATGGTTGAATTTCCATGTTTAAATGAAATCTAAATCTAGAAGCTAACAAGTCGCCGTCACATATAAACTGTGGTTAGTTTAAATATTCTACTTTTTATCTAATTTTTAAACCAAAAATCTATAAAAAATGTGTCCTATATTCAATCACTGTTTTTGAAATTAATATTTAAAAAAGATTACATATATTATATGGATGGAGAACTTACCTATGTTCTTTATAAATTTGTTGTAAGTTGTAAAGTTATTAATCTGTTCTTACTAATAATGTCATTGTCATGACATGTCATGTGAAATCATGAAATGAAAGCATTGACTCAAAGTCAATTGCATGTCAAACTAATGACCCTACCTTTTTTTTTCATTGATGTCATTGTCAACATTGACATACAGTACCATAGAAAAATGAAACCTATGGAAGTGACATGTCAACAAAAAATGCGTGCCACTGTTATGTCAACTGGCGGCTTTAGTGCTGACCCATAAGTCATGACATCAACTATAATGATATTTAACTGCACATAAGAACCTTGCTAATTATAATGTAAATCTTCCTTTATTTTCTCGGCAACATTAACAATAACCAATATTTTTAATGTTATTTATAGCGTACCTGTGTATAGTTAAAGATGGCTGATTTGACTCGGCTGAACTGACTGACAATGTCATCTGGACACAAAATATGGCGGATTTTCAGCCTCATTTGGCTCATTTGACAGTAGCATTTGTAGTACTAAAAGAACAATATGTCGTGTCCCTGTTATATAGGTCAATGTACAGCACCTATTGATAACATGTCATTATCTCAATACCTACCTATATAATTAATAGGTATTTCATTAATGATAACGTCAGACGGTCAGACTCAGATCAGATCACTGGATCACTCAGATGTCAGATCAGTCAGACGTCAGTCAGAGTCAGAAATGTCAGAGATGAGAGACGTCAGTCGTCCTCGTCATTGAAAAGTATTTTGCGAAAATTTGATTTGAATGAAAAATGGATATGAAAATAGAAATTGACGATTCAACGGGTGATACATCTATGCTATGTCGCGGCTGTCTCGTGTCGTATGGAGAAATGAAAAACATGACCGACTGGGGACTTGCCGAAGATTTCTATAGGACGACTAATATACAGGTAAGTAGTAGGTAGTTTTAATGTTTTGTGATAAGATACCATCAAACCAATTAAAAAATTGTGGCGCGGAGTACCTACGTGCAGATTGAGTAAAACTTCACACTATGAGATTCAATAGCAGAGGTAATATTGATTTTTTGCATTTATTCTGGTGTTTAGCTAAAGGATGTTGCTGCTAGTTTGCTATCTAAAAAACCATAAAAAAATTTGACCCTTATACAAGGTGATTTTTTAGTCACGACATATTAATAGGGGTACTCAGTATTCGATTCTCTTTCCAAATTATTATGTAATTAAAAAGGGTGCTTAAAATTTGACTTATTATCCATTACAAACCCATAATGTGGACTAACTGAGCGCGCGGTTTAAACTACTCCACCAAAGATCATTAACCACGGCCGGTCGTTCGCCGCATCTAGAATTTTTGCAATTTTTAGATAATTTTGATTGCCATTTTTGAAATAATTATCGTGTAGAATTTTGACTTTATATTTTTAATCATTACCTATGACCATGTTCTGTCACGTCCTTGAGTATGTCAAGTGAAATAAAAATCACCCAGTATAAAAATAATGCATATTCAACATTTATTCACAAATTGCGTTTTCAGGTGATTGATTCAGAAGGTATAACGGAGCTGCTGTGTCTCAGTTGTGAAGATATGCTTGTGAAGTGTAAGCAGTGGACTGTACAGTGTCAAGAATCAGATGCTTATCTCAGGAATACTGCAAAAGTAAGTTTAAACAGCGAGCAGGGTCAGTATGTGGATGGTTGACCGGAAATGGAACTTTGACCATATGTTTTAGAGGCACGTTAAGTTATGATAGGGCCTTCCTGCAGTCTAAGCTCCAGGCACGAATTGGTCACGAAACTCCATCAGTCCGCACTGGAGCAGCATAGTGGAGTATGCTCTAACCACTACGAGTTATGAGCTGAGACCCAAGTCCTATAGAATATTAATTTACGAAGTCAACTTACAATAAAGTCAATACTGCTGCAAATATCAGACAGCTTAATATCAGAGTCTCTTATCTGATCTCCTTTGATCTGATTTTTTTGTAAATATACGAACATACAAGCTAATAAGCAACATGGTGGTAATTGGTCACTATCGCCCATGGACATGGCATTGGAGGCTGAACAATAACCTTGGAATTATTTATGGCTCCCCGTCACTCACTGTCACGTCAATCTCATTTGTTTTAGCGGTGATGGCTGTTGTTTGACCCAACTTGGACAGATAAGGTTGCAGTGTGGTTGAGAAAGAGCGACAGGTCATTGCCGTAACGCTTTACTAGTCAATTTTAGCTTCGAAGCACCAAAGATGCTTTATCTGTTTCAGAAAAAATTGGCAGACATGTCAGCAAAAGCCGTGAAAGAGGAGGGTAAGAATGTCGCGCAGAACACGGTGTCTTGTCTTCTGTTTAGCAATAACTTGGTCATCACAGTTATGGCACCGGATATGACGTCGAAAATCGCTCTTCCCTGCCCCCACAACTGTCAGGACACGTTCGCGAAAAAGCCGGATTTATTGCATCATATGATCAAAAAACACCACGTAGATTCCACCTTCGCGATTGATATCCAATACTACTGCTCGGTCTTCAACTGCGCGTATTATGTCAACTCTGGAAAGAACAAATTCTTCACGGGGCGCAAATCGTTGAACCAACACTTCAGTAAGGTCCATGGCGAAAGTTACAGATGCGATGTTTGCAGGTTGAACTTTTCCACGTCATCCAACTTCAACCGACACTTGAAGACCTGCAATTTGACCTACGAATGTCAGGCTTGCAGCAGTAAATATAAGAGCAATGAGAGGTTGTTGGTCCATTTGCTAAGACGACATCCAACTTTACATCAACAGTACAAGGAGAGAAAGGCTGAGAAACGAAAGATGAAAATAGTCTCTGAGACGAAGAAGGTCAAACCTTGTCCAGACAAGTTTGACTACATATGCGACAGTCCCAAACGATCCTTTGCGACCCAAACCTTGGACAACATAAAAAATGACGTCACCTTATCCTCTTGGCCAGAAAAGAACGATGGAACAAAACGCGATGAAATATCAACACAGACAGTCTTCGAGGATGTGCTATCTATTAAATCGAGTGAGGAAGAGTCTATATTCTTCTCCGAAACTGTCTCTCTATCAGATATTCAGACTCAGACTTTTCCAGTGGAGTTTGGGTTGAGTCGGTGCAATAAGGAGACGATAACATCGGAAACCCAATCGCACTATTATAGTCTTAAGGGCACGCAAACCTGTCTGTGCTTGTACGACTCCCCGGGGTCGAATAGATTCGCTGATAGTGTGAGTTCCAGTCCAGGGATGAACTGTATCTCGACGGAGACACAGACAGGTGATTTGAAGGACAGCATGACTGATTTACTTAGTTTTACGTCGATTGAGACTCAGACTTCTTTTGATGAGCTGAACGATTTGTGACTTTGAGCTCCAATTAATAAGGTCTATCGAAACTGGGGCATCGGGCACGTTCCGCCTGAGCCGCGCGTGCAAGCGAGAGCGCGGAACAAGCGTTAGAGAGGCACGATATGAACGTTCGGCTTGCAACGCATCTATCTCTCTTCCCTTATGACGTTATCACGTAAAATTATCGCCCGTAAACCGATCTTCTTCTTTATATAAAAATGAATTGCTGTGCGTTAGTCACGCTAAAACTAAAAAACGGCTGGGCCGATTTGAATGATTTTTTTTGTGTGTTCAAGTGGATTCGAGGATGGTTTAGATTCACAATTGGACCCGATAGGTGGCGTTGCTGTCGATATATCACCAAAAAATTTTTTAATTATAAAGCGGTACGAAGTACGCTGGGACAACCAGATTTTTTATAAATATAAACATGCATTCTACATACGTAACATTATTATTTAATATATTATGTAGGTAGTGACAGATTTGTAATGTATAAGGATAACTGTGAATAACATTAAACCTGAATTGTTATTATTTTGTCTTTTATTTTAATGGAATTAAGGTAGCAAACGAGCATGCAGCACCCCCTTCCACTGCAGACCATGACAACTGTGACCGACAGAACAAGACTCACATGTGCTCACATCGTGATTAGGATGGTTATGGTTAGTCCAGTTAGGAACGGTGTCAGAACATTAGTTGGTTAGTTTGATCATGTATGAGGACTGGGACAGGAACTGTTAGTGATAGTTAGTCCAGTTAGTAATTGTTAGTAAGAGACGTTGCTACCCTTGAGGTTATCCGGTTATACTTTTTACGTTTTCTTTTTCTTTTTTTGATTTTTTTTTTACTTTTAAAAAAGTACAACCGGCTCCACACCTTTCTAACCGGAACCGGCGGCTTTAGCTATGTGTAGGTACTCAGTTAAATGAAATGAAATGAAATGAAATTTATTCGAAGTTGGTTTTTTACAAACACTTTTCGAAAGTCAATCTACGCCATCGCTTCGACAAATCCCTACCGTGAGTAGTCTTGGAAGAAGAAGCGGCAAGAAACTTCCAAGAAGCTTTTTTTTGCTACTCACATTACAGAAAGCACTTACCACTACTTACTAGCTAGAATATCAAACTCATGTCCAAGCATTTTTATGTTTAAAATAATCATCAAGTTTGTAATAACCTTTCGTCATAAGAATGCCTTTGACATGATTTTTAAATTTACAGTATGGCATTTCCGTCAATTCCGTTATTAGTACTACCAACGCCTGCGTCTTTCATAGTGTGAGAGCAGGCCTGAACCCAGTTGGACAGTTATGAGAAGCGATGACGAAGAGAAAATGACAACAGGCATGCCAAAATCTTTACCTGCGAATTGTATTGTTTTGTAACTGCCTTCCTGCGCCGTCACACTCTTTGCGGGGACTATGGTGAAGGATTTGCAGGTCCCAAGGACTAGGCTGAGGTCTATAGACGATACTTAGCCTTAGCTCAGACTTTACTTACGAAAAATATTGCAGGTGTATTGCATGTAATGAAACCAACAGTGGTATTGACATTAGCGGTTTTAGCTTATGCTGAGCACAATCTCAGCGTGACATGTCTATAAATACCAAATAGTAGTCTTTGCAAAGTCAAGTTTTTCGTAAGTAAAGTCTGAGCTAAGGCTAAGTATCGTCTATAGATCTCAGCCTATGTATCTCTCAAGCCCGCGCCGAAATACGACGAATTAAGAGGCGAGGGTGGCGGCTGCCTGGCAAGCTTCGAGTTACTCATATTGAGCGTACCTACCTCCGAAAAAAATAATTAGGTACCTAACTACCTTAAAAAAAGACTTAAAATTGTGAAATAGTAAATTGTAGGCTTTTAATAATGAACTATTTAAAAACGTTACGTTCTTTTTAAATTTTCTTTTAACATGTAAGTAATTTTTCCCTTTGAAGCCGTTGCAACATTTAAAAAGTTTTTTATTAATCCAGTTTTTTTATTAAGATAGCAAAATATTAATTAAATCTGGTAACATTAATAAGTTAACAAAATAGTATATGAGAGAGAAGACAATAGGTTTATTGCATAATCGTAGTGAAAAAATCACTGGGGTTGGAGTTATCACTCAGAAAATTATGAACTAGAAAATACATGCGCAATAGCGAGTAATCGATTAAATTTCAACGCATGCGCGGTTTAACCATCTCATAAGTATTCGTAATCGAGACAGCCTCTCGCGCGAACGTAGTTTGCGGAAATTGCTGCACAATTTAAAAAAAACACATATACACCAAAAACCTTTTGTATCTGATTTTTTTTATCGCGCCAAAAAATGTTGGTTTACGCGCCGTAATTTATACAGATTAAAAACCGTTTTGTAGTCGATATTAAAAAAAATACAGAGAATTTTCGATTGAAAAGTAAAAGAAAATAGTTAAAACGGCTTCCTTAAGTGTGTTATTTGACGCAAAACCAATGCATAACACGGCTGATGCCGTGTGCCCCTTAACCAAAACCGTTCATAGGCTCGAGTCCACGGAATCTGAAGACCATTTTAGTTCAATAACCTTACCAGCTCCTCCGGATATTCAACGACAATGTCTCTCCCCAGGGAGTTTATCTTCAAAAGGGTAAGTACATTTGAATTAAGTAATTAACATTAAAAAAGAAAAAAATGTTTATGTCGCCAGTATTAACTAAGGCCAAAAGTTTATTTGAATACAAAATATATAAGTAAAACTTTATAATCTGTATGAAAATTAAAAAAATATAAATTAAGTTTACTCCCGCTATCTAAAATAACTTCAAAAGTATTGAATGTTAATAACCTATAGATTATATTGTTATAATAACCACCTGAGTAAAAAATAAATGCATCAGGACTTGTATTTCACCAGATACTTTCCCAATATTACGTTGACTCACATATTTCCTTACATAGACGCCGTCTGTATGAGGCTGACGACTTGAACTCCGTTGCAATATCGATTCGATGGCGTTTCCTGTTTCACAATTGCAAATAGCTTTTTTGTGAATGAAACGACTTTTTAGTTCAATACTTCTGGAAGTGAATCTCGGAAGTCAATTCTTGTGTAACTTGTGTAACAGTAACAGTAATGTCATCGGAGAGGATCCAGTGCAACTTGCGTCGTATGAACGTAAGGTGTCTATAGTTAGAATTTGGGTATAACTCATAACTCTACTAGCACAATTAGACCAACGGATGGAGTCAGGCTTATGGCTTCGGCTCCACCACCGAACATAGAGCAATACTCTTTTTTTATTGATTTAAGGCAGCAAACGAGTATGCAGCTCCACCTTCCGCTGCCGTCCACGACAACTGTGACCGACTTAGAACAAGACTCTGAAATAAATAAATATCATAAATCATAAATCTTAAATCTTTTAATCAGTGTCAACAGATTAAAAAATTCAAGATAGATAAATGGATAATATTGTTATAGCTACGCACAAGATAACTTACATATTTATAGCATATCGTTACTATTATATATTTAATTAAGAATAAACATAGTATCAATTTCCCGAGGACAAAGGACAAGTTACTAGGAATTAATGAATTTTTCATATACTAATATTATAATATTCATGATTTATATTAAGCATATTTGCAAACTAATAACCAATGTGTACAATATCGAGTCTGCGTATCCGAACATATTTCGACAATTCACTGATCTCCAGTGTAGATACCTATAACGTAAAGAGTTTAATACCTACTTAAGTATTTTTACTTTTAATACTCGTATAATTGGTTATACCTATGTTGATCTGTTGCGTGGGCGTGTCCGAGTGCAGGAAGCTTACGCAGCGGTTGAGCACTGCCGCTGTGAGTAATGACGTATGACTCACTGGTAATCGCCCCCGCTTCAGGAAACCTATATGTTTACACGGGATTCTTTCTAATGACACATTGACATTTCAAAAAACGGGGGTTAATTATGTTCGACAACTATATATATTTATGTCCATCGATTTCTCTGGCAAGCTGAATTACAACTACTTCCTGTTATCGTACGAACTTGTAAATGCATAATGACCCCATCAGTCCTCATACTTTCTAACAAACTAAACGACTATCGTTCTAACACTATCTGCTAACTGACTAACCATCCTAGTCCCGATGTGAGCCTTGTTCCGTGTCGGTCAAAGTTGTCATTTTAATGTATTCCATAAAAAAGATGTCACCGAACGAAACGCTACGCCGTAGTACCATGCTACAGCGTAGTACAGCTACGGCGTAGCGATGTATGTAACTCGTGGTACGCTACGAGTATACTACGTTGCTACTATTTGTACAATAGTACTGCACTGAAAGGTCGGACTGAAAATCGGCATGTAGTTAGACACTTGAAATTTTCACAAACTGTGTAACCAACTGCGATAACAAGAAATAAAAAAAGCAAAATAAAGTTAAAAATAAACCTTAGTTGATATTAATTTCAGCTCGATCGAAATTAAACCGTGATGTAATGATTTTAGTGTTTAAATTACATTTTTTTTCGCGATTTTAGTATGATACCCGACGTCCATAGTTATAATAAGTCAATGTACGGAACCCTCAGCGTGCGAGAACCTTGACTCGCACTTGGCAATTTTTTATGGTCCCCAGGGTATGCAATTACAGTATTACTGTTATATCTGTGTACCGATAACGAGTCGCTCTAAATTCGGATACGGCGGTGTCTGGTATCGATCATATCGTACTAGTCGGCGACCGCTCCGACCCGGCTGCGATGGAGGAAGGTTCCTCACTGCGAGCCACTGAATCGAAGGTCTACTGGTTCCATCTATATAATAATTGTATAAAAGGAGAAGCTGACTGACTGACTGACATATCAACGCAGGGCCTAAACTATAAGGGTTAGAAACTTGAAATTTTGCACAGGGGTTCCTTTTATAACGTAGGGGAGCAGTAAGAAAGGATTTTTGAAAATTCACCCCCTAAGGGGGTAAAACGGGGGTGCAAAGTTAGTATGAAACTTTGCCGTTTTTGAAGGTATTCGAATGAAATTCAGAATGAAGGTTTCATTTCATTGAAAGTTATGAAACATGTATAAAATATTTTTCCTAAAATCATCCCTTAAGCAGGTAAAAGGGGAGCGCAAAGTTAGTTTGAAAGTTCTCTGATTTTATCAATTTTTATATATTTAGGGATTTTTGGCGGGCGAAGCCGCGGGTATAGGCTTGTCTTAAATAAAGAGATTGTTTCTTTGCTTCTACCGAATAGGCTACTGGAAGAATTTCAACAATAGAAAGCTACATTATCAGGAAGTAAAATAGACTATTTACAAAAAAATGTATTAAAAATAGAGATCACTTAGAAAGTTTTATTGCAATACTCAAACTGAAATAACTTTTTCATGTAGGTATTTTTTAATACACTTAAGACTGTAATTTCTTTGCATTTATCTCATTTTAAAACTATGAATAGAAAAAGCAAGGGCGAAAGAAAACTGTTAAAAGTTCTTAAAAGATGTATTAAAAAAAATGTTTACAACTAATAACAGATGTCTATAATGTAACCCACTATAGCAAAATTTTGCCCATTTTCTTTCGAGAAAAGTTAGTTAGAGGTTTGTTGGCGAGGGCATTTGTGTGTCTCCGGATGTAATCGCGAATACGATAATTACGATTACATTTACACGAAATTACTAGGACTGACACCTAGCTTGAGTCCAGAGACAATACCCGTGTAATATTCTTCCCCGCTGCGTTATTCTCCAGCTGCAAGTGTATTGATTGGCTGCACTGTCTCGGGTCAACGACCCTCCGCCTGCTGGTGTCCGACGGTTTGCGGAAATGCATTATTATACAGGGTATTGAATACTCGTAAGCTTTTTTATTTATGATAGCCGTGTTGTTGAACGTTGGACTGCCGAGCCGGAGGGTCCGGGTTCAAACCCCGCACGCACCACTAATTTTCAAAAATTATGTGCGTATTAATATTTAATTATCACTTGCTTCGGTGAAGGAAAACATCGTGAGGAAACCTGCACACCTGAGAGTTCTCCATAATGTTCTCAAAGGTGTGTGAAGTCCACCACTCCGCACTTGGCCAGCGTGGTGGACTATGGCCTATACCCCTCACACTGTGAGAGGAGACCCGCCCAGCAGTGGGACAGTTAGGGGTTGTGATGATGAATCTTTTTTATACGTGAAGCGGAAACTATATCCCACCAACAACATTTAGCTTGGCCCTCGTAGACGTGCTGTTCACTGATTTTGAAACAAACTTTCATCTCTTAGCCCCCTTTAGGGGTTGATTTACCAAAAAGTTAAAACAGGTGTTTCTTTATGTTGCTAGATTCATCTGTCGACAAATTACGACGTTAATGACAGAGTGAAAATGTGCGAGCGGGATAGAAGAAATTTAAAAATAAACTGGAATGATCTCCAATACATCACGAACACCCATGACCCGAGAACAAACATTTAATCTGTCACATAAATATCGGTCCCGGAAATCGAATCCAGGACCCTTTGCAGGTATCCGAATCCCTAAAAAAGTAGAAGCCATTACTGACCGCAACTGTCAGACAATGACAGTTGTTCCCAACAAGGCTGTGTACGTTAATTCAGGCTTGTATCTTGTATCGATCTGCAGTTGGCTTCCGCCGAGCGCCGGCCGTTGACCTCCTCAGGATGAAGGTAACAGGAACTTATCTAGACTAGAGAGACGGGAGACGAAACCGTAGACGATGAAGAGTACAGACGAGAGAGAGACGACAGATGAGAGAGAGTGGATACCACAGCACTCACACAAGAAACGGAACTTACGCCAATAACATGAAAAAAGAGACAGATTGATACTGTTTTGTTTCACATTGCGTGCCGGTTTTTTCAAGGAAAGTACAGTTGCAAGCAAAAACACCTGATCGACGATTTTTTTTTGTGCCATATACAAATTATACTTTCTCGTGCTCATGTTGGCCACGCTCACCAGATGTCTATATACTTTTCTGTCTACGCGGGAGACACTAACCGTTCTAGACACTGTATCCATCCATGGCCCTCAAGAGAAACGGTTTAATTATAGATCCAAACGGGTACTCACGATTTTAATGTTTTATGTAGACTTTAATTTCTATATCAAGTTACACATTAAACTATCTGTATGGTAAACTTCACTGAAATCTGTCCAGCCGTTTTTGCGTGATAGTCACCAACATCCAAACACGTCAACTTTCACAATTATAATTTTCCAAGTTTCTAAAAATTATTTTGAACTCTTGAAGTAAATCCACAGCTATAAAATAAAACCACAGCTATAAAATATTCAATTGCTTCAGTATTGATTGGTCATGATGGTCTCACCACAGACAGCGGTAGAACGACCTTCGATATCGAGGTCATTGTCATACATACCTAACGATTTATACCTGTACCTACTTTGGGTTGTATTTTAGTGAGGAGGGACTAATTTGGGGTGACGTATGGGGACCCTGCCTGCGACGCGAGGCAATTTACGACAAACACAATTTTAGAAAATTAATAAATGAATCGTTTAAGACAACCACAAGTTTAGTTACAAGCAGCTTCTAATGAACTATAGATTGCTCCAGTAAATGAAAACAACGGCAGTAAACTTTGATAGTTTTTCATAATGTTAAACAAATATTCTCAAATGTGTGTAAAGTACGTCAATCCATAATAGTTACGTAAAAAAAATAAAAAATAAAGTTAACATTTCTTACGAGTTATAATTTGTTTACATAAGAAAAATACCAGCACTATGAGTGAGAGCTATGAAGCTATGAAGCCTTACGCAGAACATTTGTTTATTTCAGTCTTCCAACGGACGAACCGTCATTGCCATCTTTACAGAGTCTTCAACCCATTAATGGCCCAGCCAGAAATGCATATTCAATTCGATCAATTCAATCGCTGCGTCGCATCCCCTCGATACGGGCGACGTGCTTTGCGCCGCCATTGAGGTTGAGACCAATCTGGCTTGCTGACCCGGCAGACGTTGTTCTGCAACATTATTTAATCTTACGGCCTTTATAATGAAAATGATCCCTTAGGGTGCTGCATGAGTTACTCTGGACCTCAAATTTTATTTACTTTTAGTAAGTGCTCATCACATACCTACTCGTACAATATTTTTTGCTATATTGGCTTATATCTCTAATAGGTAGGTACTTTATGAAGCGCTCATAGCCCGGCGGCTTGCGTCGATCTCAAGTGATCGACAAAGTTAAGCAACAGCGGGCGCGGTCGGTAGTTGGATGGGTGACCGCTAGTGGCAACATTTCTTGAGCGCTTCCGTGCTTCGGAGGGCACGTAAAGCCGTCGGTCCCGGTTGTTATCATTTGGTAGCAGTCGTTAAGCCATGTCGGATACCTTCGTGCGGCTTAAAATTTCCGACACTTGGGTTGGCCACTAACCCCTCCACCAATCCGCACTGGAGCAGCGTGGTGGAGTATGCTCTAGGCCTCCTCAGGTACGAGGAGAGACCCGTGCTCAGTATTGGGCCATTAATGGGTTGTAGCCAGCCAGGTAGGGTACTTTTAGTAAAAGCCCATCACACACTATAACTTTTGTTATGGGGCTTCGATTCGATATCTCTAACTTGGCTGACTCTATAGGGCGTCATACTCGTATGAGTTGAGTGCTACGGACCTTAAATTGTTATGTACTTTTAGTAAATTACTTTCAATTACTACAAATGCTATGCTATGTGCTATGGAGGCACTTCGATATCTATATAATATATAAAAGGAGAAGCTGACTGACTGACTGACTGACTAACTGACTGACATATCAACGCAGGGCCTAAACTATAAGGGTTAGAAACTTGAAATTTTGCACTGGGGTTCCTTATATAACGCAGGGGAGCACTAAGAAAGGATTTTTGAAAATTCACCCCCTAAGGGGGTAAACCGGGGGTGCAAAGTTAGTATGAAACTTTGCCGTTTTTGAAGGTATTCGAATGAAATTCAGAATGATGTTATTTCATTGAAAGTTATGAAACATTTATAAAATATTTTTTCGAAAATCAGCCTTTAAAAATTTTTTAATCAGCGGGTAAAAGGGGGGCGCAAAGTTAGTATGAAAGTTCTCTGATTTTATAAACTTTTATATATTTAGGGTTTTTGGCGGGCGAAGCCGCGGTTGCAGGCTTGTCTCTAATAGTTTGGGTGATTCCTTAGGATTTCACCTGGGGTACTCTGGACTGGGATATCATATTTTAATACTTATCCTATTCCGGACGAAGACTAATCCAAAAACACATGAATCATACAAAATTGTTCCAGCCGTTCTTGAGTTATAAATAGTGTAACTAACACGACTTTCTCTTGTATATAGATGTGATACATGTATCATAATGACGTCACTGTTCCAGGAGTTATCCAAGATGGACGGGCAGGTCTTGGGGACTTCGGCCCCGCCGCCCGGCGCTCCGCTCTCCTGCTCCGTCGACCTGCCGGGAGACGGCATCGAGGAGGTACCACGATTATCATATCTAATAGGTTGTTCAGCAGGAGTAGAGATGTATTATAGTTAAGAGTAGTACCACCGCCCGCCAAAATATGGTAGATATCGTGGCGGGCGGTGGTACGGTGCCATTTCTACCGTGTAATAAATTGTTCTAACAGTGTTCCGGTTAGTAAAGCGTGGATCCGGTTAAACATTTTTAGAAAAGCGAAGGAATACATCTGTGACAGAATTAGGATTACTCTATTATCAATTACTTGCTGGACTTTAACTAACAACGACTAAAGGTCGTTTGAAGGGTCCTGTTTCGACTCCCAGCGAGGCTAGGTGGTTTGAACGATGAATTTAACTTTCTTTTTGGCGTCCATGGCACAGGGGATTCTAGTGTGGGGCTATGAGTCATCATCGCAACCCACGTTCTCACTGGGCATGGGCCTACTTTCACAACGTGAGGGATACAGGCCATAGTCCACCATACGCTGCCCAAGGCGGATTGACACAAATCCTCTCGCAAGCTGCCATGGCATCGGTGCTGTCCCAGACGGGCGCTGCGCGTCGCTGGTCCAGCACTACGTCAAAATACGTCGCTGACGCGCCCATAAGATTTCCCTTAGTAAATCGCTCAACGCGCCTAAATAGCTGCATATCCTCCGCAGGCTGCCATGGCGTCGGTCCTGTCCCAGGCCGGGTCGCTGCTGTCCGTCCAGTCCGCGCCGCCGGAGCAACGCGACCGCCCCGAGAACAGGGACCGCCCCGTCAGCCTGCTGCTTGAGCTGCCGTTAGCTACTGTGAGTTATGGTCTACTACGGTATGGTACTATGTACTGGTCTTCTATGGTCTATTCTTCTGTTGTGGACTATTGTGGAATAATGGTCTACTGTGGTCTAGTATGATCTAACAAACTATTAGTCTTTTGGTCTACTGCGTTCTTAAGTGGTCTACTGTGATCTACGGTGGTCTACTAAGGTCTAATATACTATTATAGTCTACTTGTCTGTTGGTCATACTGTGGACGCTGTGGACACGTTATAAGTTAGCGCAATAACTAAGTCCCAATGACTAAAGAAGTTTCACTTCAAAACCATGCATATTCTCTATTGTTAGCAAGTGGGTGCGTACCTAACAGCGATGTCTCCAGCTGAGCAGGAAGAGGACTCGTTGCTGACGCTCTCGTCCGTCACGGCGCGCCCCCTGCTGGCTGCGTCCAGAAAACTACGCCCGTCTTCTGGATCCACTGAGTAAGTTCCGACCACCCCACTGCGTAAACATCATCATCATCATTGGATGGTACTAATTGGGTAACTACTTGTAAGCAGTGATAGCCGTGTGGTTGAACGTTGGACTGCCGAGCCGGAGGGGTCCGGGTTCAAACCCCGCACGCACCACTAATTTTCAAAAATTGTGTGCGTATTATTATTTAATTATCACTTGCTTCGGTGAAGGAAAACATCGTGAGGAAACCTGCACACCTGAGAGTTCTTCATATTGTTCTCAAAGGTGTGTGAAGTCCACCAATCCGCACTTGGCCAGCGTGGTGGACTATGGCCTATACCCCTCACACTGTGAGAGGAGACCCGTGCCCAGCAGTGGGACAGTTATGGGTTGTGATGATGAATTGGGTAACTCAACAATAAAATAATAGTTTTAAAAACTGATTAATATTTAAAACAACGTTCTAAAAATCAACTTTACACTGTATTGTATTTTACAAGGCTAAGTTAAGTCTTTTCATTTGATTGTATAGAGTGGGATGTACCAAAATGTGTATTTATGTATCCAACATTTTGTTGCGGCAGCCTTTTTTGATTATTAACAATACAGTTTATTTATTTATTTATAATTGCATTGTCATATCCATTATCTATTTCTATTATGTTATTTTTTAACTTTTTTTTTTAACTTTTTTTAACTTTTTAGTTTTAGGTTTTGTATGTATTATTTAATTAAATTAACATTAGACTAATTATTTTAATACATTTTTTTCTATAACACCATTGACATATTACTACAAACTCTTTATAATTAAAAAACAATTTCTACTTTTTAGTAGGTATGGTTTGTTATTTTTAGTTTATTTAAAACTGTAATTTTTTTCCAACCTGCTTATTACAATTTACGTATACGTCTGTTGACTCGAGTTGACTCAACCAAGTCAACAAGAAATCAAACAACTAAAAGGCACTCGGAGACTGCCGCGGTAAAGCTATTGCATAGCATTTTTTATCAACTTATGCAATTATAATTATTAGAAGTTATATAGTTATATCAGAACAGCGCCATCTAGTTTGTAGAAAACATACGTACCATACCTTAGTATTAAGGTACTAGATGGCGCTGATTGGGGGTGTTAGGTTTTTTTCGTTACGGAATTTCTGGAATCGGTCCCCACGCTCAAGGCCCGCGATAAAAGCTATGCAATAGCTTAATAACAACCTAGAGTGGACCAACGGCTAACCTCTCATTAATAATTCCCCTACCGATTCGTTGAATCACACACATCTGTCAGTTTAAAAAGCCCATTCCTCTGACCCCCAGCCTGTCCAACCCCCCGGACGGCGGCTACGGCTGGGTGGTGGTGTTCGGGGCGTTCCTGGTGCAGTTCTGGGTGGCGGGGCTGTTCAAGTCGTACGGGGTGCTGTACGTGGAGATCATGGAGACCTTTCCGGACTCCAGCGAGTCGGTCGCGTCGTGGATACCGGCTGCGCTGTCCACGCTCTGCTTGGCTCTTGGTGAGGGTTGGAGGCGGTTCTGGGCCTTGGTTGTTTGTTTGAAAGTTCTTTATTTATACAGACAGACTTGACTGTATAATATATACAGGGTGTAATCGTTACGTGTGCACAGGCGATTATTCCGTAACTATTACAGATATCAAAAAACTTTAAACTGATATCGAAAGCACTTTACCTAATGAGTAAAATGACAATCATAACATACTTATTAAAAATAAAACGAGAAATATCCTAAAATTTTACATTAAACACTACCATACATTTAGTATGAGACTAGCTACCATACCACGCGTTGCTGTGGCTCAGTGATTATAATAGATTAACAACGCCATCTACCGGGTGTCTTCGCAACCTAGTTGTCAAACGAATGCTTTTATTGACGAATCAACCAACAGCGCCATCTATGAGGAATTCATAAAACTAAACATAAAATGAACACTATTTTTGTTTAATAAACATTTAATTTGCAATTGAAATATATAAAAACTATCCTATCTTTTAAGTTACACCAAAATACGGGTACATGTGAAATTTGATTGAAATCGGTTAAGTGGTTTAGGAGTCCATTGAAGATAAACATTGTGACACGAGATTTATATATATTAAGATAGTAGAAAGGTTTTACTTAACTTTCCATATTTTAAGTGGAATAGTACCTACTGATGTTTGTTGTTGTGATGTTTCTAATTTAATTAATAAATTAAATTCTGTTGCCAGCTCCCCTGTCCTCGGCACTATGTGAGAAGTACTCCTGTAGGCTGGTGGTGTTCATCGGAGGCCTTTTCTGCGCGACAGGCCTCGCCCTCTCCTTCTTTAGTAAGGGACTCTTCCATCTCCTCCTCAGCTTCGGAGTTATGACTGGTGGGTACTCTCGCATTCACTTTTAATGTCATTTCAATTATTACCCATTGCATGGCATAGTTATATTTAGAAAAGTACCTTCCATTTTACTAAATTTTTTTATTTTATTATATAGACCTTAAAAATGATAGGTAATTTGTTGCTATTCTCATAGGAATTTTAGAATTAGTCGCTCTCGCTATACCCACATATTGAGGTCACTGCAAGTAGGTAAGTAGGTAGGTTAGGTACAAAGACCATTAAGACAATCAACGTTCTCGATACTAAATTAAAGATTTCATTAAAATCACGTGGTTGTTGTTAGATAATATTTGTATTCATGTCAACTTTTACTCTTTCCGTTTTTATCATTTGTAGAACGAATCTTACGAGTATAATTATAATTGTAGGTACCCACATTATTATTCCATTGTGCTGTATAGTTTAGGAAGTGTACATTACTTGCCAGTTACCTTATTTAAATACATAAATAAATATAAATAAGACGCAAATTACGTTAACTGCAGCCGGAGGACTTAGAAAAATCAAAAGTTTTCTAATACTATTTAATTAATTAATTTAAAATTACAATTTAAATAATTATAATGAAACAATACAGTACAATTCTGGTAGCTGAGATTGAATGCTAATTCTTGAGATTACATTAATAAGGAAAGTTCGCAATAGCAATTTATCTGGGGCACACGTGTACTGACGGTGCAGATCGGTTCTTGAAATTACATTAATAAGTAAAGTTCGCAATAACAATTTAACTAGGGTACACCTAGGGTTCCCTACCAGTCAACCCTTGTGTTGTTGACAATGTGCGGTAGGCGTAAACGTCTAAAATAGTAGTTTATCCAAATATTATATGGCTATAGGTAGTACCTATTCATTTTTTAGTGCTAATGACCGATAACAGTTGTATAAATATGACTTTTATCACAGATTTATCTTCTATGAAATTTACTCATAATTAAGTAATTATCTCTTGAAAGTAAAATGAGGTGAATCTTTATTTTAATCTCAAGTTATCCTCCCATGTTAGTCACGTACGATTTGTTGGATATGTTGGAGCCTGCTGCCCCATTACCGTTAAATAATTCAACGTCTTCGGAGCGCGAGTCGATCTCAGCGGATATTAGTTAAAAAATTGCATTATTTGAAGTCGCGCGTATACGGTGAAGCTAAGAATATAATAAACATTTTCAAATTATTAAAAACACCAACGCACGCCGCACGGCTTACAATAGCTTACTATAGCAAAAAGTGTCGTTACAACTTTTCAGTAGTCACTTTTCGTATGAATTTTTCGTTACAACTTTTCGTATGAATTCCTTCTAGCCCCCTTTCGCAACGCGCGATAAGGAACTTCGTTCCAAAAAGTATGACGTCATTGTCACGGTCCGCCTGAACCGAGCGTGCATTGAGGACGCGGAAAGCGACAGAGAGGCACGATCGGCCTAAGCGTTTACTAATCGGACTTTACAGATTACCATTTTTAAGCTATTGCATAGCTTTTATCGCGGGCCTTGAGCGTGGGGACCCAATCCAGAAATTCCGTAACGAAAAAAACCTAACACCCCCAATCAGCGCCATCTAGTACCTTAATACTAAGGTATGGTACGTATGTTTTCTACAAACAAGATGGCGCTGTTCTGATATAACTATATAACTTCTAATAATAATCTAATAATAATTGCATAAGTTGATAAAAAATGCTATGCAATAGCTTTACCGCGGCAGTCTCCAAGTGCCACATTTAATTTTTTATTTGAAATTATTTCCCAGGGATTGGCGGTGGGCTGTCAACTACACCAGGCATTGTCATAGTGTCTCAGTATTTTGATAAGCACAGGTAAGTCTATATTGGACTATAATCAACAAGCTCTTCTATCTACCAGCGGTAGCAATATTCGCTTAGGTCTGACCACAACGAATACCGGTTACTCCGTATATTCAGATATACGATATAGGCCCTTAAACATAAAAGTTTTAAAGGTGATGCCCATTCTCATCATCGTCGTAATCTGTAACTGTACCACTGCTGGGCACGGGTCTTACAATGTGAGAGGCACAGGCCGTAGTCCACCACGCTGGCCAAGTGCGGATTGGACTTCACACATCTTTGAGAACATTATGGAGAACTCTAAGGAGTGCAGGTGTCCTCACGATGTCTTCTTTCACAAAAGCAAGTGATAATTTCTTTGTAATACGCACATCATTTTTGAAAATTAAAGGAGGTCCAACCTTAATTCGGAGTCGGAGGTGAAACTACATGGTTATCACTGCTGCGGTTCCCATACTAGACACACGATTTTTAGGCACAGTGGTATGGAATCCGTCGTCTGCGAGTCCGGAAACAAGGGGTGGAATCATGGTAAGGATATTAGAATAATGGACTGTAACATATCCTTCTCTTTCCAGGGCGCTGGCAAACGGCATATGTGTGAGCGGGACAGCTGCTGGTAGCTTCGTGTTCCCCATGCTAATTGAGAAGCTTGTTGACACTTACGGCTTGCACGGAACAGTCCTGTTATTGGGTGAGTTGTTCGATGTTAACCTCTTTGTAACAAGCAGTGATAGCCGTGTGGTTGAACGTTGGACTGCCGAACCGGAGGGTCCGGGTTCAAACCCCGCACGCACCACTAATTTTCAAAAATTATGTGCGTATTAATATTTAATTATCATTTGCTTCGGTGAAGGAAAACATCGTGAGGAAACCTGCACACCTGAGAGTTCTCCATAATGTTCTCAAAGGTGTGTGAAGTCCACCAATCCGCACTTGGCCAGCGTGGTGGACTATGGCCTATACCCCTCACCCTGTGAGTGGAGACCCGTGCCCAGCAGTGGGACAGTTATGGGTTGTGATGATGATGATGATGATGAACCTCTTTGTTCGAGAGTTTCCAAATGCTGCCGAAGATTGCCGACAAATAACGATTGGCCGTATTGGGGCAGCTTGGAATATTGACCCCATTCTGCTGGCAGACCAGGGTATCGTAAGAGGAAATAGAAATAGGTGGGTGGCTACCAACCACTTCCGGCTGCGAGCTCAGTAGAACCTAGAGTTCGCCCGGGGTAGTAACACCGCTCGTCACGGTACTCGGTACCATTTCCACCTTTTTTAGAGGCGACCATCTGAAAAGCCAGATAAGCCCATCTGCGACCAAATTAGAACGAGACTCTTACTAACAACTACTAATTGGACTATTACTAACAACTAACAGGACTAATTAACTAACAGTCCCTGTCCCAGTCCTCATACTAACAAACATCTAACACCTCCTAACATGACTAACCTTCCTAGTCCCGATGTGAGTCTTGTTCTAAGTCGGCCACAGTTGTCATGGCGGCAGCGGGTGGATTGCTACCTTAAGTCCTTATAAAAGCCAGTAACGATTGTCTTCCTTTTCCTTCCTGAAGTAAGTTTTACAAGGCAGTGCTTCGTCACAGGCGGTGGGATGCTCCACGTGTGTGTGTCGGCCACGCTGTACCGCGCCCCGCCCCCGCCCCGCGCGCCCTCCCCGCCGCCCACCACCACCACGGAGACCACCACGCTGCTGCAGGACCTCACCGATGGTTAGTCACTGTTTGTGACAAGCTTTTAGATTGCGATGTTTCTACGTTCGGGTCGAGGCTTGCAAGCTGAATTAGTACTACTTCCTTTTACTCTACGGACTTGAATTGCATGGTGCTTTAGTTCCGATGACAATGCAATGTTATGACAAACGTCCGGATACGACGCTCAGGATTGCCTCAGACAAGGGTACTCCTCAACGGTCAACGGCACAGTGAATTGCTTAGCATTTTTAGTTTACTTAACATTATAAAAGCGTGTTTTTAGTTTTCAAAAGTCAAATTTGGCAACGGGAGATCTCCGGCCCACAGTGGGACGAAAATCGGGTCTTCATAGACTTAGGGTTCTTATGTTATAAATGTTTGATTTTCCTTCGGAAACTAACGTAGAATCGTATAGGAAGCCATAACGTTATCATATTTACGAATCTCTGGCGATAATAACACGTATTTTTTAATTAAATTAGTATGGAACAAAACAGAAAAATCAGATTTATTCGAGACTCGAGAGAGTGCCCGTTATTTCCTCTCGTACGATTATTTTTCTCTATTTTTTGACATCCCACTGTGCGGCCGGGTAAGATGACCTGCCCGGGAGGCGTTGAAGCCCCAACTGATCGTTGTTGTTGGAACTTGTATACAGGGTGTAAGGGGCTCAGCCAGAAACCTTGTAACCACGCTTTCGGACCGAGATTCTCAGTAATACTACATCGAAAAAAAAATTTTGGTGAATTTTTTTGTACCATTTAATTTTTTTTAACAATTTTTTTTCTTAAATTTTAAAATATTTCATAATTATTCCGGCCCCTCTTAGCTATAGTGAATGAATTTTACTATTTAATTACTTATTTAATCACGGTCCGAAAGCGTGGTTACAAGGTTTCTGTTTGAGCCCCTAACACCCTGTATATCATATACTTTCTTTTCTTCTTACGAAATTTTCTACACCGCTACACAGAAAATTTCGATAGCGTGATTCAGGCTTCGTGACGTCACCATGTGACGTGTGTGCGTGCATTGTACTCTGTCTGTTCTGTCGAGTTCTTAATTCATATATCATGTCGTGTTTCGTGCACGGCTGCACGGTACGGTAAGGTGTGTTAAAGGTTAAGAACTAATTTGTAATTAATTCTGTCAAAATATCATACTTTTCATGTAGCCATCTCATTCTGTCTCATGCGTTCTGTAATTCTCTTTAGCATCCATAGTTCTGTTACAGAACATCATCGGAGCGGTTCCAAAAGTTTAGTTTTATTTTTGGTCATATCTTTGTCCGCCTTACATCAAATATCTCTGGTATATGCCATAAGATGTCCTCCTCCGCATTCCAGGCAAGGTGGACAGAGACCGCCTGCAGAACCTGTTCCAGCCGGACGCGGAGACGCTGGCGCTCAACCAGAAGAACTCTCTCATCAGCGAAGACGACAAACGGACCAACCTGTTATCTGAAATCATCCATCCCAGTCTCATTGAGGTACAATCCGCGCTAGATCTACGTCCCACTGAAGTTAGCTGTAAGTAGCTGCGCAGAATCAATTTTCGGGCCAAATTAGAGGGATGCGGAGGGTTATACAGCTGCCTCGCTCACTCGCTATGTATTTCGCATCGTTTTATCTCGTTCACTCTTGTGCACGCGCAATTTGTTACACCTAACTTCAGAGGGCAAAGGGACAAAGATTCGTGGCGACTACTGTACGTTCAGTCAAATATAAAGTTATGGATAACTACGTAACTTTTTTATGGAATTAAGATAGCAATCGAGCACGCAGCATCCCACCGCTGTTGCTATGACAACTGTGACCGACACAGACCACAACTCGCATCGGAACTGGTTAGTCAGTTAGCTTAGCTAGAGGTGTTAAAACGCTAGTCGGTTCGTTGGTTACTAGTACCACTAGCACTAACAGTCCCGGCCCTAGTCCAGGGGTGGCTTTATCTATTACACCAGCACCACCTAGAGCACCAGCCTTATGCAGGGGGTGCGGTGCACCCAGGCGCCGGGTGTTAGGGGGCGCCGAGAGCGTCTGTAGATACCCATAGGTATCTATACCTTTTCTACCGCGAGGTACCTATTCCATTTTGTATTTTGATGCAAAAGGACGCCAGGGTATTGATTGCACCCGGGCGCTACATGTACTAGACCCTAACCTGCTACTCCTCATACTAACGAACTAACCAACTAACCTTGATACAACTAATCACTAAACCAAATTTTAATAACCTATTTACCGTTACCGCCCTCGTTACACGTTCTGACGTCACATCGCCTCGTGTTACTAAGCTGTTCGTTCGTCCGCAGGTCGCCCGCCCGCCGTTCCCCTCGCAAATGTCAGACTCCGAGGACTCCGAATGCATGGACGTACTCGGAGTAGTTGGTAAGTCACAGTTTGAATATTGACGTAAAACAGTGGAAACGTTCTAACCCAAACCTATGATATTTTTTAAGTTTAACTGCTTTAGAATCGTTGTGATTTGAAATTCGATGAGGCGGAAATTAGGGTGAGACAAGGAGAGTATATATGATTAAGCCGGCGGGAGCTAAATGTTACAAGGACCGTGTTCTCGTTATTGTCAGACTTGCCCCGCAAAATAGTTCAAGGTTAATGTCAACGTCGCCGTTTCTTTTACTCCTCAAAAATTTAAAAAAAACAATATTTTAAGAAGTAAATGCAAAAAATTACGTTCATAAGTGAATTAAAAAATACCTACTTACATGAAATAAATGATTTGAGTTTGAGATATTGTCAGGTTTACCCCGCAAAATGGTCCAAGGTTGTTAACGCTATTGCCAGGCTTACGCCGCAAAATAGTCCAAGGCTGTTAACGGTACCGCCAGGTTTACCCCGCAAAATAGTCCAAGGTTGTGACGGTACCGCCAGGTTTACCCCGCAAAATAGTCCAAGGTTGTTAAGGCGGTTCGCGGCCGAGACCGAGACAGGAGACCGAGACCGTCACTTTGTATAGGCGCGACAGACTGTCTCGGTCTCGGTCGCTAGTTGTCGCCTATACATTGCCTATGGTCAAGTGCCGGTCACGGTCTCCTGTCTCGGTCGCTTGTCTCGGTCTCGGCCGCGAACCGCCACCTCTAACGGTATCGTCAGGTTTACCCCGCAAAATAGTCCAAGGTTGTGACGGTGCCGCCAGGTTTACCCCGCGAGGTGGTCCGGCTGCGCCTGCGGCCGACGCGCTCCTCGTCCATCCTGCACTCGGTGGAGGACCTCTCCACCGACAGCACCTGCGTGTACAAGGCGAGCCGACGGAAAATTAGTAGGTCAGTGTCTGTGGGACTGCACTTTTTTTGATGTGAAACACATAGGCTCACTTGTAAACCGAATTGTTGGCGTGGCAACGCGTCGCCATGCGCAATCGACTGTGCGATTCTCTCCCATTGTATATAACGAATAAACTCAAAAAGTACTGGACCGATTTTAATAATTCATATTTCATTAGAAAGCTACATTATCACTGAGTAACATAGGGTAAATTTTATTTTGGAAAAAAATAGGGATCCTTAATAAAACTTCAATAATGTAACCCAAGGTGTAAAAAAATTACCTAAAATATTCTTTACATCGCGTGCGCTGCGAAAACTATGGACAATAGAGCAAAGTGATGTACTACAGTTTTATAAAGGACATCAATATCTACAATAAAGTCCGCGATAGCATATGTCTAACTATTATAGTAAGCCACAATAAGTGTTTTTTTATTTTAAAAATTTAATTGAAATACCGCCGCTAGAAAAGGCTCTTTATTTGTATCTTGGTATTAATCCTTATCAAAATAAATTAATTCATATTCAAAACTGCTTCAATACCGATAAATAACTTTTTAAATTATTCAATTCGGACATTCCATTCGAAAGAAATCACGAGTTTAATAATTTAAATTACAATCTGTTCTTTTTTGCATAATAAGTACTTTTACAAAATAATGTCGATGTTTCACATCTGCCAGGCGTCCCGTGACAGCTTAATTTTTTTTTGTGTGTGATGCCCCTGGTGTTGCTAACGTCCATGGGCGACGGAGATCATTTAACGTCAGGTGACCCGCCTGCTCGTTTGCCTGCTCAGGCTATAAAAAAAACCAAATGTTTATGTTAAGTTTGGAAAATTAGTAGGTCAGTCCTTGTGTGGTTGCACCGGTGATGGACGTTTGATTTAATATTTTTATGCAGTTTATGTTAAAGTGTGTGTGTGTTCGACTAAAACGGACGAGGTTTTCAATTTGACTTTCAATTCAATTTTCAATTTGAGTGTATTTGAAGTGGATACTTCTTTAGTATGTCGTGATTTGGAATTCGTTGAAACGGAAATGACGCGAATGAAGCATCGGCAAAATGGCGGCTGACGTAAGCAAAGCAAAACGTAAATATTTGGACTGACAGTATTCGTTATTAAGAAGTTTCACATCTAGCACGTGTGAATTGCACATATTTTGATTTTTTTCCAACGGCCCGTAAGGTTAAATAAAGATGTGCTTGGGAGTTTTATTCACCAGTTCTTCTCAATTATTAAGAGGAGAGTGTGTGCGGGAAATATTTGAAATAATTCCCTCATTCTCTGTTCTTCCATCTAACAACCGGAAGTACGGCCAGGATCCATGCTTACGTATGAACATCCCGCCGATACGAACCACAAGATTTGCATCGCCGTTCATTATGCGTGCTGCGGGCTGCAACAGCTTGCCCGCGTCGGTGTTTCCGCAACATCCAGACTTCATCGCCGCTTACATTAGGCGTGATTGATGTCAAGCATTTACTTGTATTATGTATAAATCCGAAATTTTGGTATTGATTAACGAGTAATTCCAGGTCTTTGTACATTCGACCACCGCTGCCGAGCCAGATCATTCCCAGCAAGTTGGCAGAGCCTGAAGTGGACGTCAAGAAGGAAGAAGAACGGAAGGAGGAGCTGCCAGAAGTTGACGAGAAGAAAGGCTGCATGCAAACTATATCCAAGTAATGGTTTTGCAAAAGCTTTTTATATACAAGTTGTAGTAGAGCCTAGGATCTACTGCCTGTGTAAAATTATATTTTAATTGTTTTGCATAGGTAGTAGAGCTTAGAGTTCACCCGGGGTAGTACTACCGCCCGCCACGGTACTTAGTACCATTTCTACCGTGTAATAATTGTTTTAACAGCAATTGTGTTCCGGATAGAAAGGTGTGGAGCCGGCTACACTTTCTGGAGGCGACCATCTCAGTCCTCAAGGGTAGCAACACATCTGTGACCGAATTATAACGAGACTCTTAGCGCTCGTACGCACTATAGCGGTTAGCCGGACTCCGGCCAGCCGTCCGGCTGACCGGAGGATGCGGTTGGGCTAGCGGTTGGCCGGACGGCTGGCCGTATGCCGGTTAACCGGACAGTGCGTATGAGTAACCGTCGTCGTTTGCGGTTGGATCGACTAATTTCCAAGATGGAATTTAAAGAAGTCGCAGTTATATTTATTCACGTCATATATAAAAAAGAAACAGAGAAAAAGGTACTGGGTGCATCGAAATTCATTGTAAATCATTTGTTATCATCAATAAAATGCGCGAGCGTCGGTGAACACGTACAACATCCAACCGCATAGTGCGTATAGCGACCGTCCGGCTAGCCGTCGATCGGGCCGCAGCGCTCCCAGCGACCGGAGCGGTTGGGCGGCAGCCGCATCGCAGTGTGTATAGAAACCACATTTTCATACATATTTTTGATTCCGGTCAGCCGGACGGCTGGCCGCAGTCCGGCTAACCGCATAGTGCGTACGAGCGCTTACTAACATCTACTAACTGGACTATTTTGCTGCCTTAAATCAATTAAAAAAAAGGTGATTTTTTAGTCAGTTAGAATATTAATAGGGGGTACTCGGTATTCGATTCTCGTTCCAAATATGTATTAAAAAAGGGTGCTATTCCACTTTAAATAAAGAAAGTAAAACCTTTCTACTATCTCATACTAAATGTATGGGAGGGTTTAATGTAATTTTTTTGGATATTTCTCGTTATTATTTTAATAAATTATTATTGTAATTTTACTCATTATACTATTTCCATTTCTTTATTTTCTCGATGACAGCTCCTGTGAAAACTTGAACGAGCGTCTTTTTTACATTATGTATGCATTATTTTATAAAAATATGACGTTTACATAAGTACAAGGTTATACCTGATTCGGAGAAACTGATAGGGATGGGCTATATCGATAAACGTAACACGATAACAGACCCGATATTTTTTTACAAAATGTAAGAAACTAATTGCTACCGGATACTTTTGTACCAATTTATTAACTAATATTATACTATATTTCATTACAAGATGTTACACGTATTTATTCTTGTTTATTTCGTATTTATTCGTATTTATTCTATTAAAATTTTCGAAGATGTTGTAAAATAAGTAGGTATAGGTAGATACTCGACAATGAAACGTAATAATTATAACGACAGGTAATCTTTGTTTATTTATTTTAATCAAAATCTGATGAATTTAATATAATAAATATATGCGATCGATATCATTACTTATTTGGTCACAACACTACTACAGAACTGTCATCGAGAAAATAAAGAAATGGAACTAGTATAGGTAAAGTGCTTTCGATATCAGTTTAAAGTTTTTTGATATCTGTAATAGTTACGGAATAATCGCCTGTGCACACTTAACGATTACACCCTGTATACTTAGGTACTTATATAGATATAGATAAGGTAGTGTTCACAGCAATCCGAGCTGACGGTAAGCGATGAAGTCCGTGGTGGACGCATTACTAGTATACATCTAGACACTGTTACACTGTATTCCGAGGTGGGCGTAAATAGTGGCGACACAGTTTATACTATTGCGGCTGTTCACGAACATATCAAGTGTAAAATTGTTTTTGATCTATATATAAAAATGAATCGCTGATTTTGTTGCTAAGCGCAAATCTCGAGAACAGCTGAACCGATTTCGCTAATTCTTTTTTTTGTAATATTCCTTAAAGTACGAGGATGGGTCGTACGGAGAGAAAAATTTAATAAATTGCCTGTAAAATTCTAAAAACAACACTTTTCTATATTCCCATACAAAAGATTCGTAATAATACTTATAAGTCAATTTGAATTTTAATACCATACCATAAAGTTTAAGTGTTAGTGGAGGGGTTCCGGGAAGGTGTCCCGAATAGCAGAATAAGTATTAAAAAAAAATAAAAAATAAAATAATCGACTGTTAGGCGGTACGAAGCCGGGTCAGCTAGTTATTTAATAAAATCTTTAAAAAAAACTTAATTAACTTGGTTAAAGCCATTCACCCTCCTCTGGCACCACCTCCGCAGGTACCTGGACGTGTCGCTGCTGCGCTCGTGGCGGTTCGGGCTGCTGTGCGCGTCCGTCGCGCTCATGTCGTGCGGCTCCCCGTACGCGCTGTACTACCTGCCCGCGTACACCGTCGCCGTGGGGCACAGCAAGGCCGCCGCTGGTCGGTGCCACCGCATTGTCCACTTTAATACCTTACAATACGACACAAAACCTATTGCAGGGCATTTACAATGCTTAGAACACAATACAGCCAATAGACCTCTAATAACAGGCATAGAAATATGAAAAAGACAAGTATCGGCTGAACTGACTGACAATGTCACCTGGACACAAAAATGGCGGATTTTCGGCCTCATTTGGCAGTAGCATTTATTTTGTAGTACTAAAAGAACAATATGTCGTGTCCCTATTAAATATGTCAATGATAACAGGCGAATGGCTTCTGTCAACACATCGCGCTTATAGTACCGATATAAATTCGTGCCGTCTCGTTCTTTCCCGTTGCTCAAATTGGTCTATTTCTTTCCAACGCGTCGTGCGGCCTTGAATTAGCCAATCACAGCGTTGAATTAGCCAGTCCCCCCGCTTCGTCTCACGTCAGCCAGTTGCCAGAATGCATTCAATACGGAAAATCAAGCATTAGGTGTCTATTGGCTGTGTGGTCCGTGGTACATTACATTACAACACAAAACCTATTGCACGTCAATTTACAATGCTTAGAACAATTTGAAATTAGTTTTCAACAGTAAGTTGTCGTCAAATAGAAGACATTGATTCTACGCCCAAAAGTTACTGAACCAAAGTTGTAGAGAACTAAATTTGCAACGAAAATATTACAACAAATGTGTCTGTCTCTTTTTCGTTTCGTTATGTCATAGAAGTTTTCACTTCAAAAAGTGATTAAATGTACCAGTTTTTCTTTTGAGGTACGGAGCCGTAGAAGTAGTCACTGCTTGGTTCCAGGTCACCTGGTGGCCATCAGCGCCGTGCTGGACCTGTGCGGGCGGCTCGGGCTGGGCTACCTCTGCGACCTGCACCTCTTCTGCCGACGGAAGGCGTACATCGTCAGGTAATGCTCTCCACTACGGGATGTTCATTGGAACAGGTGCTTTTCAATTTACACCGATAATTGGATCCAAATGTTAATCGTCATTTTCAGGGTTTTGTATAACTAAATGACAAAACGTGTCTCTATTACTTAAAGTCAACTACAAATCGAGACCGATTCAACTCACAGGAAACCATCTTTAATGCTTGACTACAATACCACCTGAAATGAGCGCTTTGTTTCTTGTTCATCGCAACCCATCTGTCCCACTGCTGTGCTGCGGTCACTTCTCACAATGTGAGGGTACAGGCTATAGTCCACCACGCTGCTCCAGTGCGTATTGGTGGAGGGGTCAGTGGCAACCCTCAGGGTCGGATATTTTTAAGCCGCCCGAAGGCATCCGACATGGCTTAACGACTACTACCAAATGGTAACAACCGGGACCGACGGCTTTACGTGCCCGCCGAGGCACGGAAGCGCCCAAGAAGTTTTGCCACTAGCGGTCACCCATCGAACTGCCGACCGCCCGCTGTTGCTTAACTTTGGAGTTAAATTGGTGTAATGCCCAGACATTTTATTCTGTTCGCTTTATTCTGTTCTGGTCCTGGGTTCGATTCCCAGCGAGGCGGAAATTTGAATAATGAATTTAAATTTCCGTTCTTGGTCTGGGTGTGTGTGTTCTTGTCTTGTGTGTTGTCCACGCACCCACGACACAGGAAATCCTAGTGTGGGACTGTGTGTGTAGCGTTATTTATTTATTTATTTTATTGGATGGATTCATATTTGATGGTATCTTCCAGTATCCTGGTGGCCGGAGCTGCTGTGCTGACTCTCCCGAGCCTCACATCCTGGTGGGCGCTCGCCGTCGCTTCAGGTAAGCCCACTAAAGTCATCAGTCTATGTTTAGCTTTGAACTTTCACCCAGGAGCCAGATTTTCTTCACTTCCTCTTCATTCCTGATGCTCATATCCATAAGTCAAAAACCACTCGTCAGATCCAAACGGGAATCTTCACAATCGATACACCAAATAAAAAATTATGAGGTAACATACATAGAAAAAAAATCGTTTTTGAAGTCGGTTTAAAAGAAACAATTAACAAGTCTGACTTTTTGTTAAAGCCGTTTTAGATTTTACTAGCTTACCCTTCCAGGCGTTGCTGTGGCTCAGAAAGACGAATCAACCAACAGCGCCATCTATGAGAAATTCATAGGACTAAACAATAAATGAACACTATTATTGTTTAATCAACATTTAATTTCCAATAAAAATAAATAAAAAAACTATCCTATCTTTCAAGTTGGATCAAACTGCACACTGTGTGTAAATTTGATTATAATCGGTTAAGTAGTTTTGGAGTTTATCGCGGACAAACAACGTGACACGTAATTTATATTACGATGTAATATTACTTAGAATCACGGTCCGAAAGCGTGGTTACAAGGTTTCTGTTTGAGCCCCTAACACCCTGTATATTAAGATTTAGACGGTTATAAACTTAAACCCCGTCCCCCCCAGGCGCGTACGGCCTCTGCCTCGGCTGCTGGTTCCTGCTGGTGCCGGTGCTGCTCGCCGACGCGTTCGGGACCGCGCGCATCGCCTCCTCGTACGGGCTCGTGCGCATGTTCCAGAGCCTGGCCGCGGTCTCCGTGCCGCCCACTGCTGGTGATTGGATTGGCTCTTGTGCAGGAGTGGAGTGGGGGAGAGTGGGGGAGAAGAGAGTGGGTGGAGCGTGGGAGAATAGGGTAGACGGTACCTTGAGTAAAAGTGGGGTTGAGAGTGGAGTGGATTCGAGTGAGGGGAATGAGTGCAGTGGTGATGACGGGGAGGTTGAGAGTGGAGTGGGGTGAAGTTGGAAAGGGATGAAGTGGATCAGAGTGGGGGAGAATGGATTACAGTATTATTATTTATTATGTTAACAGATTAAATAGACTGGAGGCACTAATAAAAATCTGGGTATTCCAGGTCTCATTCGAGATGTAACGGGTGGATACTCTTGGTGTTTCTACGGCATGGGCTCCTGTATGGTCCTAGGTTCGATTCCGGTCATAGCTTTCCACGTGTGCACCAAGAACGAAGACGCCGAGTCGTCGGTGGATTGAAGAGAATATATCAGTAACTTATACAAAACTATTTGGAAAACTATTGACATGATGTCCCTAACTTTTATTGTAAGACTATTTTGTAGGCAAAGGTTAGTGCTTCGAGAATGGAATGAGCGATCCGGAAATTACGTCACTCGTTTAAGGGAGGGGTCAAATAATGTGACATTGTGTGACAGGGAAGCTCATAAGGTTCGTGACGTCACATGGGTGTAATATAATTTATCTTATGTACTTAAACTGTAAACTTCAACTCCAACGCAAAACTCAAAATAAGTAGGTACATATTTGACGTCACACCAGATGAGGGCGGTCACACATTTGTGACCACGCATGACAAGAAAGGGGGGGCGGGAAATAAATCCTGTTATTCGTGTGACGTAATTTATGAATGGCTCGTAAAAACATTCGATATTCGAAATAAAATAAAATGTGTTTGCTTTTCAATGGTTAATGAAAAATTAATAAGAGCAACCGATGAAAAACTAATCCAATATCAATTCATATTTAAAATAATCTCAATGGTTTTGAAGATATAATTATTTCATGATTTCAGTAGTATCCAATAATTTGAACAAAATTAAATTTCGCGGATTGAGTTTAAGATTTTTTGATATTGTATTATGATATTATAACATAACTATCATAAAACTATAACTATTATTATGTATTGTAGCATAGATTTGCATTTCTTTTAAACATACCATTCGAAATCCTAATTAGTCTGTGGTTATGGCGAACAATGACAGTGTTAGTTATAAGTAATCTACGCCGCGCGTGTTACGCGGGAATTAAGACATTGAGGAAATTCAAATTGCGCGGGCAAAAAATAATTAAAATGTTGTAGCAGACTACTCTTTAAACTGTAATGTATATAATTGTATTGGCGACCCTTCAGGTTTATGTTATTCATGGTCTAAAATATATAACTATGTAGTTTTATATATAATTACTTATGTAATTCATCCTCAACCAAAGGGTGCCTACAAGGGATCGTTACTTCAGCAAAAGATCGCCATTTGTACAACGTATTTTAGTATTTAAATAGAGAATGATTAATCTAACATTTTTGTCACCAAAAAACCCAATTGAATGAAATTTTTATTGAAATTGTATAGAATATATTGTATTTGTTATTAATTTTATTATTATGTATAAAAATACTAAGTACCTAAATCATTGAACATGGCAACATTTAGTAGCAAAGATTATTAAAATATTAAATTTCTCTTCACATCATCAAAAGGGAGAGATTCGTAAATGGGTGTGTGTTGCGAATCATAATTTATATTTTTACTTTAATTAGTTGTCTTTAAATTCTTAGCTTATGATAAACTTATTTCTTACTTTGTCACTTCTTAAAAAAACATGATTGTGATTTCAATTGTTAGTGAGAAAATTGTAAGTAATACTTACTTTTAAGTTTGTAATTCATAATATTTATTGTAAGTAACTCTTAATATTTAATTTAAAAATTACTAAAGAGTATAAATTTTGCCGACTTTTTAATGAAACACACTTATCAACACTTGTACACATTCATTAGCAAAATAATACATGCCATTAACAAAGATTAACAAGATAACAACCTTGCCGTGTCATTAACAAACCGATATTTCTGATACACGTCCATGTCCCGCTTTGCTTGTCACACGATTAATAGTATTATGAAACCAGTTGCTAAAGCGATGTGTTCAATTTGAAAATTTACAGGAAACCTTTGTTTCATAGCTCTGTGTATTGGAGCGGCGATTGCCTCGTGTTCGTGTATATAGAGCAATGGGTGTGGATGAGTGTTTTGTAAATATTTAATGTATGTTAAGATTGCTTATTGTTCTATATGGGCGACATATAAATAGATATATTTTTAAGCTATTGCATAGCTTTTATCGCGGGCCTTGAGCGTGGGGACCGAATCCAGAAATTCCGTAACGAAAAAATCCTAACACCCCCAATCAGCGCCATCTAGTACCTTAATACTAAGGTATGGTACGTATGTTTTCTACAAACTAGATGGCGCTGTTCTGATATAACTCTATAACTAAGTTGATAAAAAATGTTTAATTGTTTTACTTAAATAGTTTGATTTAGACGTCACGCTACACTACTTCCCTAAAAAATCGGTTGTCTGTAAAGACGATTTACAGACGATAGTTTCACGTGATAACGTCATAAAAAACATTGATGAACAAACGTTGTAGCGTATTCAAAATTTGTTATAAATAATAACTTCCGTCGAGGTGTTTTATTGTAAAAGTTTTCGAAGAAGCTCGCGTGGTGGCGTTCCAGTACGGAACGGGAAACTTTTTCGTGTGCGCTGCCCATCAATTTATAAGACATTATCACGTCAAAATACAAAAGGAAGACTATGTTCTCATAAGCATGACTGTGTTCTTCGAACTTAGCTAGTCTGCTGGGTACGTATGTTTGAAATATTTTGCATCCGTTTTCTACTGATATTGTAAACTTTTATTGACATACAATAATTACGTATTTTCAGTTAAAATTAATGACTTTTTTGCTTCTGTCGAGCGTATGCTTATTTTAAATAGCGTTATTACGTCGCCCATGTAAAACAATACATCACAACTGGGCCGCACTGGTTGGGTAGTTTACACATACCCAAAGTAACTTGCTTTAAAATATAAACAATTTATAAGCCCATGCCGAAAATTGGTATAAATTGGTATAAAATTGGTAAACAAGTACGTAGTACCAGTAATTGATAATCTGTTTTTCATGTAAACTAACCAATGCGGCCTTAGCCTTATGTAAAATATCACTTATACTATTCGTTTAATGGAGTGGCTAACGTACAGTTTAAAATCGCTGCAGTCAAGTTAGAACCCTTTATGTGCGTAATATTCCGATGGGAATTGCATTTGACAGGTGCAAGTGTTGTGGCTTATTGTGAATCTACTCGTAGATATTTGTACTCCAGCACAATAGGGGTGCTAAAACCATGTGATTTGAGTAGAGATCAAAAATGTGCACATTAAAATAATATAAAAGATATTAATAATGTTAGTAATGAGTATTATGGTAAATATGAGTACCTAAGTATTATTTGTGAAGATTAATGTAACCACGAAAAATTAATTTGTATCTGTAAAATTACAGAATGACCGCGAAAAAAAAATGTTCAATTTTTAATGTATTTTTCAATGTTTCTCTGATAAATACATTTGATAATTATTTGATAAATTTTCGTTGGTGGATAGTGCATAGACTAATCCAGATCGTAATAGCAATATTTTTTTCACAAAATAATCGAATACATTAAAGATTATACATCAATTTTAAGTTTCCCGCCATTAGAAAAAATGGATGCCGAGTTGAAAACAAAGATTAGCTTCGTAACTTCTAGATTTACTTTTACTTCTCTCATTTTCTTTACTTATATTAGGCACATCACCTAAGGAAACTTAAGCTTACGTATTGTAAATTTTTAGTTGAGATCTTAGGTTGAGATGTAATTTTAAAAATACATTGCTTTAATTTTTATGAATTTTTATAATTCATTTTAATAGGCTAGTTGACAGTAAGAAAATATTTTGAAGATTTCTATTTTTTATGGTAGCTTAATATTTACAAATGCGAAAAATCGATCTTATTGATTAAATAAATCATGATTATTCAATATTTTTGAGAATTAAAATCCCGAAATTACAGTCACTAGTCACGTGACAGCGAACGCCAATACGACGCGTGACGTCACACGTTGCAAAACTAAACTAACTTGACATAGCATTTTGGTCTTTCCGCTCAACCAAACAGCTCTTCGTATTCCAACATATGACGTCACACGAGTCGCCATGACAGTTTGTCGCGTTTTTTGACGGAAACGTCAAATAGTTCATGAAAATATAAAATAAAATATGTTACAGTTAGTATTTTACTGAAATATTAATATTTCAGTTAAATTAGACCATTTTGCAAACTATGATTTAGTTTTTCAAAATTAGTCAACTAGCCTATTATCAAAATTTGCGGTTAATATTAATGATATTACAAGCAAAAAAGAAGTAAGTAGATAAGTCTCTAGCGCGCAAAAAGTGGGACAGTCAAATTCGGCCAATTTGCGTACTTTTCTTGTAGCTGTCTCATTCTGTCCCGTAATTATCTTTCGCATCCTTAGATTCCTTAGTTACAATATTGTCATCGGACCGGGTACAAAAGTTCAGTTCGCGTATATAAACGTATCTAGTTATAATATCTTTGGGTTAATATAATGTATTTTTACACATTATTATAAATATAGTATTATCTGCGGTTGGCAGCACTGCGCACCGTAGTTTTATCTGTTTGTATTTGTAAATGTATTTATTATGTAAATGATTTTATTGTATAATAATAAAGTAGTGAGATTAAGAGTTGTGAATGTATTGTATCGACAGTGATAAATATATATAGCATGTCATTTTTGTTTTATTTCTCTCTCCGCCTCTCTCCTGTCCCAATGTGAGAGGGTTCTCTTAACGATATTTTCCGTCATCGAAGCAACAGTTAAATCAGTTCTTATAACTCGTCATTGCAATCCACAACTGTTCGCTGCTAGGAACGGGTCACAATGTGTGGGTTACAGGGCATGGACTTATTATTACTATGGACGTCGGGTCCGCGCTAAAAAATGTCCGAGCCAAATGAGCAACAAAACGCAAGGAGAGAAACAATTCCGCGATCACGACTGCAATCGAAATTAAACCGAGACATTATTAAACCGTGACGTGATTTTAGTGTTTAAATTACCTTGCTAGCATTTCTATTCTTGCAATGGCTGGCGTTCACGACTGCAATCGAAATTAAACCGTGATATAATGATTTTAGTGTTTAAATTACCTTGTTAACTGCATGACATGACATGACATAACTGTCTGGGACATTTTTTTCGCGATTTTAGAATGAGACTAGATGCCCATAGTAATAATAAGTCAATGGGTACAGGCCATAGTGCACTACGCTGGTCAAGTCCCAATTGGTAGATGTAACACGTCTTTGAGGACATTATGAAGAACTCTTAGATAACCTCACTATGTTTTCCTTCAACTAAACAGTTATATTTATTACTAACTAGTAAACCCGCCCTCGCTTCGCTTCGGGAAACCTGTCCCTTAGTACCCAAGTCCAAAATTGTTAAACGTAACCAGCGCACGAATTTATTTTCACGCGTTATTGTTCATTTTGCGAAAAACTTTAATATATTATACATATAAACTTTCCTCTTGAATCATTCTATTTAAAAAAAAAACCATCAAAATCCGTTGCGTAGTTTTAAAGATCTAAGCGTACATAGGGACAGAGAAAGCGACTTTGTTTTATACTATGTAGTGAAGTACTGCCTGATGCCTGCAACTTTTGAGTGTAGGTATTATGTCATCATCATCATCATCACAACCCATAACTGTCCCACTGCTGGGCACGGGTCTCCTCTCACAGTGTGAGGGGTACAGGCCATAGTCCACCTCGCTGGCCAAGTGCGGATTGGTGGACTTCACACACCTTCGAGAACATTATGGAGAACTCTCAGGTGTGCAGGTTTCCTCACGATGTTTTCCTTCACCGAAGCAAGTGATAATTAAATATTAATACGCACATAAGTTTTGAAAATTAGTGGTGCGTGCGGGGTTTGAACCCAGACCCTCCGGTTCGGTAGTCCAACGTTCAACCACACGGCTATCACTGCTTCTGATAGGTATTATGTACTAAGGAATTATGTTTCCCAAATGGTAAAGAGCGTTTACCATAACTTATAGTAGATTAAAATAGTAAGTAAGTAGATGAAATAAAAGAATATCAACAGTCATAATATTTAATCACATTTATAGGTACATCTAACATCGAACTTACAGTGAACACTTACGACGCTAATGCACATAATATAATAATAATTATAATGTAGTAATCCCACAAAACACAGCTCTACTGTAAAGTGACGCGCCAAGTAAACAAAATAGTCAATAAGAACTTGTCACCTATGATAGTGCTTCTTAGGACGAGTAGTCCTTTTTTAACAGCACAGACATCCACTGTTTACAGAATGTTCAAAATACTTCTGACTACCTTCATTTATAGTACAGAAACTAATTCACACTGGATTTAACTGGTTTAATAATTTCAAACTGGTTTTAACTGCTCACTCAACAGGCGTCTAACTTATCTAACCTACACTGTGGTTAGGGATCTGGTTTTTTTAAAGATAAACGTTAGTCTATAGATTAATTTCAGTTTCATGAATACAAACGTGTATCTATCTGATTATTGAAACAATACATTTATTAAATAAAGTGTGGTATCTTATTACCAGTAAGGAAAAGCTAGGTTATAAAAATTGACCGATTCAAATTGACTCTGTATCGACGTCATTCTCGACTGATTGGTAACATTAAACTAACATAGTACTTAGTTTGAACTTTAAATGAATTACACTGATTCTACATTTATACATACATACATATAATAAAATCCTCCTGCTTCCAATAGAAGCGGCACCGCGCCACAGCCACCGGCGGCTCTGATCGGAGGCCAAGTTGCGCGAAGCCTTACGACAGTTAACTTCGGACATTTAAGTTAATAGCGACACATTTTTTCCACAAAATAACTCAAAATAGCACAGGTTTCCAAGGAAGTAACGTGCGATTTCATCGTTTAGAATGTACACGTTAAAAAGGACGGATATAAGAGAAGCGTCGTGAAGAGTAGGAAGGCATTATATTTCTTATTCAAGGCCACAATAATCACAATGTGAATTTAAGTTTTTTTTGTATTGCCATAGAGTTTAGTTTTGGACGTGGCCCACTAAATCGTGTAATAGTGTATCTACTTTATAAGTAATTGTCATCGTTATGACGAAACGTCATTACAAACGGGAAGTTTTTTTTTTTTAAACACGATTGAATAAATATTTAATATATAGCCATTGACTTATCATTACTATGCACGTCGGGTCCGCGCTAAAAATGTCCGTGCCAAATGAGCTTCAAAACGCAAAAAGAGCTACAATTCCGCGTTTACAACTGCAATCGAAATTAAATCGCAATGCAATGGTTTTAGTGTTTAAATTACCTTGTTAACATTTCTATTCTCGCGATGGCTGTGACTGGGACATTTTTTCATGAATTTAGTATGAGTCCCGATGTCCATAGTAATAATAAGTCAATGTATATTGCCATAAATGTTCTCTATAACCGCGACCACTTACTTACCACTTCTTGTACCGAGACTACTTACGGTAGGTACTTGTTTTAGGCTTTTCAAGACTATATTCGCTGTCGCCATTGACTTATTATTACTATGGACATCTAATCTCATACTAAAATCGCGAAAAAAATGTCCCAGTCAGTTATGTCATGTCATGTCATGCAGTTAACAAGGTAATTTAAACACTAAGATCATTACATCACGGTTTAATTTCGATTGCAGTCGTGAACGACAGCCATTGCAAGAATAAAAATGTTAACAAGGTAATTTAAACACTAAAATCATTACATCACGGTTTAATTTTGATTGCAGTCGTGAATGCGGAATTGTTGTTCTCCTTGCGCTTTGTTACTCATTTGGCTCGGACATTTTTTAGCGCGGACCCGACGTCCATAGTAATAATAAGTCAATGGCTGTCGCCATTAAAAATAATTATACCACTTTACACCTGTACTGTGAGCCAAGCCTTACATTTTTTTTTACGCTACGAATGTCAATCCAAAATTTAAATAATTACGAATTCATCACATTGATCATTGTCAGTAGAGATTTACAAACAAAATAAAATACAATCTCTATGAATCGACAAATTATTACACTAATATAAACATGTACAAAACTCCATGTGATCATTCTTTCGAAATATTAAAATCACATAATGAAGTCGTTCAACAAAATACATTAGGTGCTCGGATACAAGTAGTATTTTGTTAGAACCCGTCATCTTAGAGCATGTAAAATTGTAAAGCTTCTAAAAACATAAGTCTAAAGTATTTGACGCTGTTTCTAATTAGTCTATTTTGACATTCCAAACAGTTGAAACTTGAGTTATTTAAAAGTTAGATCCTTTTTGTACCATGATGCTGTTTAATAGATGACGTATACTATCCATACCCTGAGGTAAAGCTCTTCCCAATTTTATTACAATAAGATATCGACACATTTTCTTTCTAATAATGTCGTATACGCCACTAATATCGAAATATCTCTTATAGGCATGTAACAAGGACAATATAAAAGCTTTTGTTTAATAAACTACGCACAGTTTCATATTATACCTATTGAATACATCGGCAAAATTATAATCTTCAAATAAAAAAATGCCAATCTTAATCATAAAAAAAGAACAGTGAAAATGTCAGTTGTAGCTTATATTTATACCATATCTATGTTGTTGTTGTTAGATGACGCTACCAGTGGGAAATATTCATATTGTTTTTAATGTTGTTGGAACGAAGTTTTGGAATAAAATTTTATTACAATTCCTTCACTAATTAATCGAAAGGAACTTCGTTCTATCCGGGTGTCCCTTGACACTTCTCAAGTTTTTTTTATTTTTAATGTGACACTTAATGATAATTATTGTGCGTAATAGTGTCAAAAAGCAAGAGTTTTAGCATTAACAACGAGTTTTTACACACACAAGAAAGGCGAATTCAATCATGATTGTATTTAGTCCTTAAATGCATTACATTTAATAAGCTCACTTATGTTAAGTACACGATTTTTCTCAACGACATAATGACAAAATATATGGGTTGAACTACAATGTATATCATAACTTAATAATAAAAATGTTCAAGCGGTTTACTCGCACACCATATCTACGTTTTCTTTCACTGGTGTCATAACTACAATACATTTTATGGTTTTTATTTAAAAAAGAAACATAATAAAATAAAGATTTTTACTTTTTTCTCCTATTTTAAATATATTTCTATCAAATTGGCAAATCGATTTCAACAGGCCCCTTTAAAACACAGGAAAATAATATCACTTGATAAAAAAAAATGTAAAACTTAAAAAAATCTGCAAAAATACATTAAAATCTCTTATCGATTTGAACTTCAAAATGGCACAACTATAACAAAATGATAATATTGCTTAAAAAAACATATTTTCCATGACGAAAGCTATCAAATCCATCCAATTTGATCTTCGTCATGAATTCACTGTCATTTACGTAATAATTATAATATATTCCTTATTATCATTATAAAATTTATAGTAAAAATGTCAACAAAATTACGTCAGGGTAAGCTTTGTCAAAATCTACAAAAATCTAAAAGGCACAGAGACAAGGTGTCATAGATGTAAACAGCTAAATATTATTACCTATAAGTATACTATACAACAAATATTTATTATATTAATAAATGATATTACTTGTAAATTTAAATCTCAATCTAAGCTATAAAATACATGTTAAAATAATCTTTGTTTAATTAAAATCCATTTATGGCACCACAACATATAATACATAGAAATAAACATCAATGCAACTTACATATTACGATTTATGACCTGTACGAACTTGTGTCCAGTGTCCACATTGTGTCCAGTGTCGAACAGGAGTTCAGCGTCGGACACAAGTCATTGACAACTGTCAATTTTATGGTAGCGATACAAAACACTTTTCAGCTACTACAGCGCGGACGTATTATTGTTAAACAAGATAACGCCAATACTTGAATACAACTGTGCAAAGTGTAGAATCGACTTAATAAACATTGACAGTTGTCGACAAACGAACTTGACATTTAAGTGTACCGCTATGAACATAGCAACAATTCTGAAAATATGCTTCTTAATTTATTCTTTTCAATTTGTGTCATTTGATAAAATATTTCGCACAATAATTTTGAAAACGTTTTTACAAATAAAATAGTATTGTGTTTGATTCATCATTTAACGTTGGGTCTTACAAAATTAAACGATTCAGTTTTTGGTAGCTTGAAGCACTCGCGGCTTGAGTAAAAGTGTGTGAAGAAGGCTTGTGTGAAGAAGTGTCGCGTAGTATGAACGTAACACATCTTAATCAAGTTATTATAATAACATCTTAGAATGTTGCTATTAAAAGAATATAATGCTATCATCAGCGGTACATATTTACAATAACTATTCTAATTAACAAAATACACGCACTTAGATTTTAAATTGATTGACTCGAAATAACAAAGGTATACTTGTTTTAAATTTTTAATATACTATCTTCGTCGGCTTCCATCTGAAAACACATTACAAGCTTGTATAGTTAAACTTGCAATGTTTGTATGTACGTGTCAAATTTTGAAATTTGAATTAGAACTACTTCCTCTTACTGTACGGACTCGAATTTTTGCATATAGCTTTAGTTCAGATGACAATGTAATTGTATGTATTGAATTAAAAGATGCAGCTAAGGTTATAATCACTATTTATTTAGTAATTACGGACAATTATCAGTGTAATATACCGGTCGCTTGATGTTACAGAGTAGAGAGAGACAGCAATATATTAGAGCGCGCAAATAGATGCACAAATAGGCACGAAATTCAAATATAGAACATTATGTTCAACAGTATGGACAAGCGTGTCCGGATACTACGCTTAGGATTGGCCCCAGGCAACGGAACTCCTCAACGGTTAACAGCACTGACTAAATAACTTCATCATCACCATCACCACCCATAACTGTCCCACTGCTGGGCACGGGTCTCCTCTAACAACGTGAGGGGTACAGGCCATAGTCCACCACGCTGGCCAAGTGCGGATTGGTGGACTTCACACACCTTTGAGAACATTATGGAGAACTCTCAGGTGTACAGGTTTCCTCACGTGTTTTATAAGTGATAATTAAATTATAAATACGCACATATTTTTTGAAAATTAGTGGTGCGTGCACGGTTTGAACCCGGACCCCCCGGTTCGGGAGTCCAACGTTCAACCACACGGCTATAACTGCTATTTAACTGGACTAAAATTGCTTTGCATTTATTATTCACTTACCGTGCATTAGAACAGTGTTTTAGTAATTCAAACTTAAAAGTAAGTAAATGCTTGACAACAATCCCACCTGATGGTAAGTGGCATTGGTGTTTAAAATGGTGAGCGAGTCAACTTATCAAAAGCCCATGACTCGTCGTGTTTCGGCTGGAGAAACAGGTGACTTCAATTTTTCTGATGTCTATGAGCGACCGCAACGTACCATCAAGTGGCTTGTCTGCTCGATGTCACGTTCAAAACAGCATTTAGGCTGGGCATATGCTGGAACGCAGGCGACGCAGTTCCACGCAGCGCACAACTGAGCAGACGGAACGTCATTGAGCTACGTATGCTGCGACGCAGGCACGTCAGACGTTGACATGTGTCAGTCCTGCTCTGCGTCCCGTTGTAGAGCCGGCACAGATTTCAGCGCGACGCGCGGCGTAGTTCTGTTGCAATGACAGTCATGACAGAAAGTTTAATAGAATCAATGTCAAACGTCTATTCTTTGTACTAGCTAAGAAGCGAATGAGTTGCGTCGCAGCATACGGAGGGGGCACATGTCTGCCTCAACTGCCCCGAGGTGTACTGAACTGTGATTTGCTGTACTGCGTCGCCTGCATTCCAGCATACGCCCAGCCTTAACATCGGAACCTAGTACCTATTACATGGCTATGGCACGCCAGACCAATACATCTTGGACTGGGATCCCATACAATCCGTTAGCGTTAAGGCACGTAATAGTATCATACAGTATTCCATCTTCATACAAACGGTCGGAACGCGAATCATACCTACGCGCCTCGGAGTTTAGTACACATTAAGTATACAACAGTCACAGAAGCGCCATAGGGACGATCGAACGTGTGGGTTTGTAATCAGGAAGCGTGCGTATAACCTACCCACTTACATTCACTACAACTAGAAAGAGGCGGCTCTAGCGCGCGCGGCTGTAGGCATATATTTCAAGGACAGGGCCGAGTCACACTACTGTATGATACTATTACCGTGGTTAACGTGTCTGGATGGCGGGACGCTACTCACCTCACTTCATGCTCATGTTACCACCGTACAGGTCGAAGTCCTCGAACCCGGGCTCGAACGACATCTGCTCGAACAAGTCACTGTCCATGAAACTGCTATCGTTCTGCGCGGGAGTCGACGCGCTGAAGTAGCTGCTAGCGTTTCAGTGTTTCAAGATTCGCACGTGTTTCGGGATTCATGCGTGTTTCCGTGAATGTGTTAGTGTTTTTGTTATAATAAGTGTGATTGCATTGAATGTGTGTATTTGATTAATTTCAAATGTATTGAGTAAATATTTTTAGTGTTATTTTTTAAATATATTGTGATGTGCGTAGAATAATTTCGTGTGTTCGTGTGTATGTGTGTGCCGTCGTCAGCGTCATCAGGAATCGGGAAAGAAAGAAAATGCAACACATGAGCAGACGGTCGAAAGAAAAATGTAAAATTAAGAAAAATAAAATTGTAAAAAAATATCGCCAAAATGGCACCACAGACCAAAGTCGAAAGTTACAATTTATTGTTCAATAATTTAACGTGTACAATACAAAAAGTATATAATAATAACAAAAAGTATAAAATAAAAAGGACCGTCTGTGTTGCATTTTCGCGAAAGATACAAAAAAAGATTGTCTTTGTACACAACAATATAATTGCAAGCTCATGATTAACTTACAATGTATGAACTACAAATGCTTCCTCTTAAACTCGAAACTCAAATCATTTTATTTCATGTAGGTACTTTTAAAAATACTCTATGGACTTGACATTTCGCACATTTCTTTAGTTCTACGCTCAAGATTGTCTCCAGACGAGGGAATCAACTTTTCTAAATTCTAACCGTTGAACAAAGACAATTTTTTTTATTAAAAATCAAACGTACGTTTTCGTGTCACATACATGTAATTATATTTATAAATACATCGAAACAGTCAAACCTACAACATTGTCATGTATAATTCGAATCAGTATTAACATACATTATATTATAAAAAATCTCGAGGAATGTCTATGGTGCTCTAAATTGATAATTCAAAAGAGTTAGAATGTATAAATCGCGGCACATAAGTTGAACCTAAATGGCTGCCGTTTGCGCAGGTACTACGGATGGAGAGGGACGGAAAGCGACTGTGCGCATGCGCGTGAGCGAACTGAGCGAGTGACGTACCGCCCCCGCGCCCCGCGTTTCGATTGAGACCCGAAAATGTGTTACTGCGCACTCAAGGACATAGTTCAACTTATACGCCGCTTATTATATTTGTATTGTATTTTATTGAAATAAAATAACAAAAGTAATACGTTTAATCGATCCATAGACCAATATTTTTAAATTTAGAACACCATAGACACTTCCACACACTTGCAATACTATTAAATTTTAAAATTGGAACTTTACAATCCGTTTAACATCTGGCCGCAAATTTACATCAGAACATAAAATGTACTTGTATTTTTGTAAAATATTATAAGCATAATCATAATTGAACATGTCAAGTTGCTAATTAGCAACTCTATAGTTTAATTATAGCAATGGAATAGTTAAATTCACGACCAGAGATCTAGCGAACAACATCGAGACTGGAAAATTGAGCACATCAATTTAATTTCAATATTCATACAGATACGTAATATATTTTATTTATCTAATTATTGGCTAATTAACACTAAACTTTTAGCCATTGTAATAGTCACATCCATTCGATGTAGTTCAAATTGTACGCACAGACATGAATATCAATTACGTATAATATTATATAACACAACGTATTTCAATTGATTCCTTCGACGAAGCTCGTTGTATTCACATTCTTTGTAACTTGTCATTCTATTTTACGTTTTTTTATCAAAATAATAAAAAAAACGTAAAAATAATCGTAAAACTTAACTTAACTTACAGTTCGCCTTCCGTCACTGCCCTATTAATTTGATTTAAATAATACGTAGAAACAGATCAAAGAAGAAAATGAATATAAAATGTGAATATTGCAAACTTTGCCGAAAGTATTACATCCATCAAACGTTTTAACATCGAAAGTGACGATCGTTTAAACGAATAGTATCAACCTTAGAGTAAAAAGTAAAGTATATAAATACTCTAAGGTATCAACAATGAGTACACGTGCACCGACCAGTTTAATCCAGTTTATGCCGGACACTGCGATGTAACACTCAACTATAATATAACGATAATTCTAATTTCACAAATTAATTAATTTAAAATAAATATATATTAATACAAAATCCAATACACGATTTTTATATATCTCAGTTATTTGATCATAAAATAAGTAATAACCGTCGTCATTAAGAGGGGGTATAAAGCTAGGGAAAAATCAAATTTCACCCGCCCGTCTCGATGGAGCAACGGTACTGATAAATGGAAGAGAGCATGTCAAAATCCTAGAGCTATAAAGATAAATGTATTTTATTTAAATAATTCGTAAATTATAGATTTGATTTAGAAATCGATCTACAAATCCCTCCGTGATACTAATTAGCATAATATATTAAAATATTGACTCAAAAACATGCACCATATTGAAAATAAATTGATTTTAGTTGAAAATTAGACCTAACTTTGTGATTTTTTTCTATCGAGAAAATTTAATTTTTTTATATTTTTGCTTCTTGCATTCACTCAATAATATGATGAAGTATAACTATGTTTTTCTACAGCTTCTAGAAACTTGATCTACTACTGTAAAAATTGAATCTACGATTGCCAATTTTGCTTTATACCCCCTCGCGGTATCGCGTTACGATATGCGTTCCGTCTAATAACGGTTTTAAAAATGCGACGTGGCTGTCCTTATTCGAACGAACCTGTTAGAGCCACGCGTCCCCAGGGACCCCGGGACCACGTCATTTCGATACAAAGCGTTTGGCTGGGCAGCCTGATATGTCATGGGGTCCTGGTAAGATATGACTCTCAGGCTCAACTAACATTGGCGAGGAGTCGCAGCGAAGCGTCGAATTATGGTACGACTTTGAGCTTATCTCCATTAATTAACCACAAAATTGGTGTAATGAATACGAAAACTTTCAGCTTCACGCTATATCGCGTCCGAGTCAAAAGCCTTCACGTGATCGCCGCGAAATTTAGTTGGCTTCTACCAGCGACCACACAGCCACTAGAATCCTAATGTTTGATTTTCCGTATGGAGAACATTCAGACCACTAGCTGAGGTAAGACGAGCGGGGGGACTGGCTAATTCAACGCTGTGATTGGCTAATTCAAGGCCACACGAAACTTTGGAAAGAAATAGATTAATTTAAGCAACGGGAAAGAATGAGACGGCACGAATTTATATCGGTACTATAATACTGATGTGTCGTTTGAAACCATTCGCGTGTTATTAGTTGTTAGGAGTATAGTGGCTGTGTGGTCGGTGGTTTCAACCCATTAATCCCCCACCACTGAGCACGGTTTCCCCTCGTAACTGAGGAAGCCCAGGGTATTCACAACCAGGCTGGGGATTGGGGATCACATTGGGGATTGGTGGGGATTAAAAAGTAAGTTTATATCGAACGCTTCACTACCACCCTCCGCCAGTAAATATCTTTAGTATCATACCGGTCTTATTTAAAATTCACAAACGAATCCTACAACTTAACGTACTGTCATGAAAAATTCTTTAAGTAAAACGTAGCACCTATGTAAGCAGAATCACAAGTAATATTAAACACATGCCACGAAATACGTGGTAAAAAAAATATTAACGCATGTAAAGTCTGTCTAAATATAACTTAAAGTTCAACCTGCTTACTACACTATACTAACACAAATAGTTTCCGTCTATTCGATTTTAAATTCGTTGCCACTTCTATTTACGTCGAAGGCTATGGTCAGATGCATACGAATTCGGAAATACCTAGACTATAATACTATCGAAAAAGAATATCCAACATTGGTCACACGAATACACATACGAAAAGTTGCATGTTTTTTGAAGTCGAGGTTAATATGTAAAAGTAAAGTATTGATTTCCTTTAATACTCTGTGCCGGGTGTAGAAGACTTAAAAATTACTAGTTTAATCTAATTTAGTTCTTATAGTCTCTTCCTTAGGTACACTATTGCCTGTACGATACAAGGTATTACACTAAATCACCGCTAAAAATGTATATGTATGTCAAATCACTTGTAGACTATTTGAGAGATGTTGTTTTGATAGACGTTTCTATTTTAGATAGTTATATAGTTCGTTATCTAGTTTCTATTTTGAGAAAGCGATATACTTAAGAAGAATACAAATGAATAACTACGAAGTAATCAGTGTTAACGCACGCCATCTATGAGCTAGTTTGTAAACTACAAGGAACGCTTACAAGCTCACGGTAGAAACTACAAGTCGATGAAGGGTGGGTTCTCGACTTGGACTTGGTAATTGTGCAAATTAACGTTCGTACGTTTCACGGTAAACTCAGCCGTGAATTCCTGACCACTTTACTCAATTTTTGATATTTTATAGCTAAACTGTTTAGCTTACATTCTTGCAATGATACATATATGTATTTTTTATTGTTACAATACTGAGTTTTATAAATACGTAAATTATAATTAGAAAATGCTTTATCGTGGCCCCAATTTCTCTAAGTCATAAACTATAGATAGATATTATTATGATTTTTATGATAAAAAAGGTCATTATGAAAAACGTCTAATTTAAATTAGAAAATATTTTAAGAGATCATATTTAGAAAAATAAAATTATACATTTTTTTGTGATATAAGAAAAAAATACTTGTTCTCAATATTTAAGACATTTTAAAGGTTTAAAATTCATTAATTTTCCAAAATTATTTTTAATAATTTGGTCATTTTCATATTCAACAACTGTAAATAATTACATATACTTTAAGTATATATAACGTATATAAAATGCTAAATTGTTTACGATCCGAGCTATTCTCAGCTATTCAAATTTCAACTTTATTAATAATAACAAAACTGTTAAATTTTAAAATTAATGTCATGGATGGATTTTCTCATCAAGTTAATATATTACTAATTGTTATGCTCCTATAATCAATAGAATTATCGAAATTGTAATACGTACGAAGTATGAAAAATTTTAACCGTTCAAAAAAAAATTTATATAAAAAGATTTAAAGAATAGAAAAAATAAGTATTTTTACATAGTTATTTAAGTAGGTACCTATTTTAACAGAATACTAATAAATCTATTGTTTAATCTCCCCTAAACCTGCATGTCCCCAAATAAGGATACATCTCATCTGGCCCCAGAATTAATTATTTTATCAGTTAAAACTTTTAATCTATAGAAGCTTCAATTGTCACCAAAATTAAACACTACAAAAAGACTCATCTTAAACTTGTATCTTCCATCCGGGACAAGCATGTAAGTTATGGTAGGTATGTTAAAGTTAAAAAAAAAATGTAAAAAATGAGACTTTGTATTCTAAAATTAAAATACACCGATGTTAATATAATACTGTTTTTCTATGCATGTTGCACGTTTTTATCAATTTCCCGTGAATAAGAATAAGGTGATGGGAACTATATTATCACCCAATGAAATGGTGATCTGTACGATGAACGGTGTCAAAGTATAATGAAGACTAAGTCTTACAAAAAGTGACAAATTTTACAACAATTTAACATCATTAATCTCATCTGATTAACACGAATATTGATCGTCAAGCAATTTTAATATTTTATTTATTTATTCGCAAAAACCGCTAAATAAAATTTAAAGTCGCTTCATTGAATGCAGCCTTCATATATGTACTTTAAATACATCTCAGACATCAGTAGGTATAAGGATATGTAAAATTGTCAGACGAAGTGTATACAGGGTGTTACGAGGACAACCAAGAACCGCCTCATCAAAAAAAAATTAAAAAAAAATGTAATTTTTTTAACAGTTCTCATGACCATCCGTTGTAGCAGCATATTACAACGGTCTTACATTTTATTTTTTAATGAGAATAATAATTTACTTTCAGTAACATATCCATAACATCCTGTATACACAACATTAACAGTCAGCATGTTCAAATCGATTCAAACTCTCCATTGTTATAAGTACAATCTAATCGTATAACAAAACAATTCACGTCATGGATGTTAAGTGCGACTAACATGACGAGATTAATATTGTAAAAGCTTCACAACTTTAATTTTTTTTAATAAAAGACATCTTACAAATAATCATCATCTGTACACCAGCATTTGTAGATAAATAAAATTCTGAATCTGTTATATTTATTCCAAAAGTATTACATTTTATCCTATCGTCTTTCATTTCTATGCATATTAGTTATGTAAAATAATTAGAGTAATAATAATAATAATCACATCAACTTAGAGGGTGTTTGCTACCAACCTTATAATCTCACCACCAAGTCTACCTAACGTCCATGACACGAAGAATTACACATAGAATTACAGACACCAAATTGACATACAGTTGATATAATTGTAAGTTAGAAGGATGCACACGTCCCTATTCTTGTCTCGCTCACGAAAACTATATTCCCTTCCTTTTCTAATTTTTAAAGTTTAAAACTTAAAACCATGTAAAATACTAAAATTACAATGCTTTATAATCAACTTCAATCGTTTAAATCGTAAATGGACATTTGAAAAGAAAAAAATTAAGAGAAACTTAAAGATGATTTACAAATAGATATTTGTAAATCATTTTAACACTGAACACGTGTTCAGAACAGGTGTTACTCGTACTGTTTTACTCTACTTTATATAAACTTAAAGACTCTTTAAAGTATTAAGCTATTGCATAGCTTTTATCGCGGGCCTTGAGCGTGGGGACCGAATCCAGAAATTCCGTAACGAAAAAAACCTAACACCCCCAATCAGCGCCATCTAGTACCTTAATACTAAAGTATGGTACGTATGTTTTCTACAAACTAGATGGCGCTGTTCTGATATAACTATACAACTTCTAATAATTATAATTGCATAAGTTGATAAAAAATGCTATGCAATAGCTTTACCGCGGCAGTATCCGAGTGCCTTTTAGTGTTTTTATTTTACAAAATACATAACCTATAATTTACCTCGAAATTCACGTGTACACCCTTCTAAGTAATTGTATATAAACACTCGCAAAATACATAGAAACATGTAAACTTTATTTATATAACCTATCTAATGAGACAGAATTGACATAAATCTGTCTGTCGTTACCGCGACCGAGTAAACGAACGAATGAGCGAGTGACCGGATTATTTCTATAAAATTGAATTTTAGAAAGTGTGAACTGTTAAAATTATAGTAATTTTATAAATGTGAATTATAAAATAATAGAACAAAATTTTAAACAGTTTTATAAATCTTAAAAATTATCTTTTTAAATAAGTATGCGGAGTATCACACTTCGTTTCTTTGATATTATGTGTATGGACGATAATAACCACTTGCTCTTTTCTAAGTACATAATTCACTAGGTCCAAAAAGATAAAAAATCGATAATGCTTTATAAAACAATACATCTCAAAATTCGTTCACCGTTAACTCGCTCGCGGTTACTAGAATCGATTCCAACATCGATACAAACGAGACAAAATTGACGAGTAACATCGAAAGCTGTATCCCCCTACAGCTGAAGAATGGTCGTGCCGCAGCTTGAAAGTTAGAATAGAATATTATTTATTGTAAAAATAATTTTATGTTTAATACTATTGATAAGGGAGAATCTATTAACCTCCATTATAACCTATAGTCTATTACCTATTACCACACGGTGTGTGACACATGTTACAAATGTGTGACACCTGGTGTGAGGTCAGATATTTTGCAATTCTAATAAAGTTACGGTGATAAAGTTGGTAATATTTAAAAAGACTTGGAATGGAATTTCAGTTGAATTTTGTTTCACTTGAATAGTTTTGGCCAAGAACTAGTCAAAAATGATCAGAGTAATGAATTAGAATCAATGTAATAAAGTGTTAAAATTACATCACCTCACAGCGATGATGATTATTGATGTGGAACGAATAACAATATTCCGAACACCATTAACGATTAATAACTGTTATATAAATGCATATTTGGGCGGATTTTTTCATAGAATGTTTTGCTTAAGATTTTTATTTTTAAATTTAATAAAATAATATATAGCGGCTTAATATAAGCGCTACCATCGATGACGTCACACTTCGAGTAAACATGTTATCTCGTAAGCTGACTTTTAAATTAAATGTATTAAAAAGAGTATTAAATTATATTTGAGCAAAACCCAAATCACACTACGAAGCTTCAGTCCTTGTCACACGTCATTACACGTGTGACACCCCGCCCCTGGTGTGCCAATTATTTTGCATTATTAATTATGTAACAATACATATTGTTACATTATTATTTTGCAAATTTAAATTTTGCACTGCATAACTTTACTTTCAGCATTTGTCACAACTTGCGACATCACGAAGCTTACCCGTCACATCACACGATGTCACACTGTGTCACCCCCTGTGACCCAAAGTGTGACGTCATTTATAGCCGGCCCCATACAACCAACATAGCAGACATTGCACACAATACATGTTACTGTCCTAAACACAAACTTACTCCTAATAATACTTGCCCAATAAAAAAACCAATTTCCTTCAATATTGCAATACTTAACCTACACGGTTCTAACTCTGCTTTTTAAGTAGCTTCGAGAAGTTATTAGCAAAAGCTATTTAAAACTATATCAAACAATAAAAAAGTTAATTTCGGGATATAAACTATAATCTGTAAAAATAATAAAAAAATCATACTGTTACCGAAATTTACATAGAAAAAATAATAATAAAAAAAAACATAATTCTAAGGGGAAGCACATTTAAGGTCTGCGTACATTACATCAACGCAGCTATAACTCTACTCCGATTGAAATCAAAGAAATATGAATTGAATCGGCGTCGAGTTGAGAGTCGACTTGATATAATGGGCAACCTCTAACCGTCTTATTAAAAAAGTGCGTTAAACATAAGGGATGTGACTATTAAACTTAAACTAACTTAAAATTATAATCAACTAAAACTAAATTAAAAATAAAATCATTCTCAGATGTCATTCTCTCGTACACTTTAAAAGTCTAACATGTACCTATGGGGGGACAAAAATCATAATTAAAATAACAAAACAAAAATTAAAAAAAACCGGCTTCAAAAGTATCATTTTATGTTACAAGTAAAAAAAAAAATTCCTATGTGTTCCTCCAATTTAAAAATATTCAAATCCGTTTAAGTTATAAGTTACTGAGTTTTGAGGTAAGAAAAATAAAAATATACAACCAAATTGAGAACCTCCAAATTTTTTGAAATCGGTTAGAAAGTTAAAATGAGTAAAAACATGCAAATATGCAAATTAAATTGGCAATATTGATATTGATCTGTCAAAGTGACATAAAAAACGTGACAGGCGATTTGAAATTCGAAAATTTCTTTTCATTTGCCGATTTCGATATCCTCTGTAACCCTTACCACGGAAAAAATTTAATATTTCTACGGTAAGTTATTATAACTTAAATAACTAATAACTAATTTAACTTTATTAATTTTTTTACTGATGTTTGGTAAATAACAAACTTTGAGCGATAGATCAAAATCACGGATAGAAATGATTTTATTGGAACGCAGTTACAACTACTAGCATACCTTTTATCTGTAAGGCGTCGTCCTAATTGGCAGCGATCGTACGATGGCGCGATGCGATCTCGTCGTGCGATGGGTTCAAACAAACAGATTTCATCAGAGTGTCCTATTTTAATCTCGCGAGTAATTGTAATGAAACAGTATTTTTGAACCCATCGCACGACGAGAACGCATCGCGCCATCGTACGATCGCTGCCAATAAGGACGACTCCTAATAAGGTGTAGATAGATTATATAAACCGTACACGACAGCAAACCGAAAAATAATTGTACAAGAAGCTGTGTTAAAATATTGCATATTTAGTGTGTAGTATAATAGTATTCAGTAACATCTGTTTGCATGCATTTTTGACAGTGCACGCCGCGACGTCAAATGACGCTCACTCATGACGTCACGGACTTTCTCCACCCTAGTACTAGTACTAGTACAATACATACATTGTATGTATGTATGTATGTACATTGTTTGTATGTCAGTCCGTCCATCTGTCTCAGTCTGCCTGTCATCTCTCTCTCTCTCTCTCTCTCTCTCTCAGTCTGTATGTCGCATATATTTTCTCTCCATGTGCGCGTGTGTATGTAACTATCATCTGGGTCTCTCTCTCTCTCTCTCTCTCTCTCTCTCTCTCTCTAAGTCGCATATATTTTCTCTCCGTGTGCGCGTGTGTATGTAACTATCATCTGTGTATGTCTCTCTCTCCCCCCCCCTGTCTCTCTCTCTCTACCTGCCTATATATCTATCTATATCCCCGTCTCACCTGCTGTGCACGCTGGGCGTGTTCCGGTGCGAGTCCGGCGAGTGCGCGTACGCCGGCGACGGGGACATGTACGGCGGGAGCGTCGTCACCAGCACCGGCTTCACGTACCCGTTCTTCAGCATCTCGTTCTCTGCAACGGCACCATTGTGTCGGTACAAGCCTGAATCACGCTATCGAGGTTTTCTACACCGGTCGAATGTATACAAGTTTTACCGTAACGGCTTGCCTACAGGGAGATCTGTCCTTGATAAACGTGCAACGCCATCTAGCGGCAGCGGTGGGACACCGAGCAGCGTATAGTGCAATAGTACTGTTACAGCGTATTAAAGAAATAATTTGAAACAAGCGCTCAGGCGATGACTGCTTTAGTCGTTGCTTTCAAGACGGCTGACTTAAGAACAATTTGATGAACATTTTAAATAAGAAATTAGGAAAGGAAGACACAACTTGCTGTAACCGAAACACAAGTTCAATATGTTGAGAGTTGTCCATAATGTTCTCGAAGGTGTGTGAAGTCCGCCAGCGTGGTGCGCTATGGTCTGTACCCTTCACACTGTCAGAGGAGACCCGTGCCCAGCAGTGGACAGTTATGGAATACGATGAGTTTATTTTAAAATGCAGTATCCCCCCGCTGCCGCCATGACAACTGTGACCGACACAGAACGAGACTCACATCGGGACTGGGATGGTTAGTCAGTTAGCAGACGGTGTTAGAACATTAGTTGGTTAGTTTATTAGTAAGTATGAGGACTGGGAAGCGCTCATAACCCGGCGACTTGCGTCGATCTCAAGTGATCGACAAAGTTATGCAACAGCGGGCGCGGTCGGTAGTTGGATGGGTGACCGCTAGTAGCAACATTTCTTGAGCGCTTCCGTGCGGCTTAAAAATTTCCGACACTTGGGTTGGCCACTAACCCCTCCACCAATCCGCACTGGAGCAGCGTGGTGGAGTATGCTCTAGGCCTCCTCAGCTATGAGGAGAGACCCGTGCTCAGTACTGGGTCATCAATGGGTTGAAGCCATGAGGACTGGGGTCATTGTCAGTAAGAGTCTTGTTCTGATACGGTCACACGAGACGATCGACACGGGGCGTTACGACCCCCTCGTCTGTGGGCCCCGATACGGCCTTCGCCCCACAAAGCGCCCCGCACCGACCTGGCTTGGTGTAGTACTTGGCGAACACGTCGTCCTTGGCCACGTTCGGGTACAGGAACTGCAGCTGCGCCAGGTCCAGGATGCGGTCCGCGAGCGAGCGCAGCATCAGGTCGCGCGACGTGAACGGCTGCAGGCTGAACACCTCGTTGCCCTCTGTGGGGGGTGGGCGGGTGGTGAGTGCGTGCGTCGAGAGCGGGGGGGGGGGGGGGGGCAGTTAAGGTCTGCGCACATTACAACGACTCAACTACCGACCTACGCCAACGCAACTAAAAGTCTTGACAAAGCTAAAATTAAATTGTGAGCTTTATATTCTCTAAGGTTGAAATTCGATCATATACTTAAAACACGTACTTGCGAGTATACGTTTGAAATTCAACCTTAATACAAAAGATATAAAGCTCATAATTGAATTTTAGTTTTGTCGAGTCTGTTAGTTGAGTTGGCGTCGGTCGGTAGTCGAGTGGGTCCAATGTGCGCAGACCTTTAGGGGCCGGAGTGGACAAATATAAAGTACTGTGGGAACACATTGAGACATTACCAATAGTTGATAGTTGTAAAGCATTAACTTATGTCATGTAAAAAAAAAACATATTGACACAATACTAGAAGAGCAGCGCCGGCGATGTTATTAAACGGGTTTCGTTGTTGCAGGTAAACTACGTCGTCGTTATATTACTGTCCGGAGGTCGACAAGCGGAGAATACTTTTAGCATTAAGTCCGCCCATTCTTAGATTAAGCTTTTTCAATAAACATTGAAATGAATAAATAAAAAAACAAAATGTGTACAATTCACACGCGCCAGAAGTGAAACCTTAAAAAACGAATACTGTCAGTCCAAACATTGATGTATTACTTTGTTCACGCAAGCCGCCACTTTGCCGATGCTTCCTATCTCATTATCTCTCTCTCTGTGTCTGTGTCTTTTCGTTTCCGTTTCGTTTCATTTGCGCGTCATATCCGTTTCGTCGAATTCCAAATCGCAACGATACTATAGAAGTTTTCACTTCAATAAAACCAAACCCGCCACTCACCGCCGGTCCACGCGATGGTGATCCCGCCCAGCTCCGAGTCGGAGAAGCGCAGCAGGAAGGTCCCCGGCGGGCACTTGGCCAGCATGTCCTCCGCCTGCTTCTTCTGGATGAAGCCCATTATCAACCTGCGGGGATTCAACATTGGAATATCTCAGGTCACTCAGGAAATTAGACCTTAATTCATTATACCGAAGGGTTACTTTTTTGACACGAACACTTCCGCCGCAACACAACTTCCGTTTCAAGGAAAATTTTCGAATGAATCGAATAAATTTTATTCACTTTCAAGTATCAACAATCAGTAAGACAATGTATCTTAAATAAAAGATATTAACTAAGGGAACATACATACCTTTACCATTTTCTACATTTTTCTGTTGCAGCGCATTAAGTACGACTATTGTACGCCCAATTGTGGCGGGAATACGAAGGTTATTTATTATTTCTACTGACATTTTATAACATCTGACAATAATGGTACCTCGTTTCCACAATAAAAATTTTGATTGATTGATTTGTTGATTGATTGATTGACTGATTTGTTGATTGACTCATTTGTTGATACATTTTTTGATTGATTGATTGATGTGTTTCTGTTCTCCGAACAGTGTGACTACCCCGTTTCCACAATAAACATTTTGATTGATTGATCGGTTGGTTGATTTATTGATTGGTTGATTGATTGATTCACTGATTTCTTGATTGATTTATATGTTTCGTGGATGCGGCCACGCCCACTCACCGGTCGCACCAGAGCGTGCGCAGGTAGTCCCGCGTGACCTTCACCACCATGTAGAACCACTCCCAGAAGGTGAAGTTCCTCTCGGGCAACGCGTCCTTGCAGAACTGGGTCCAGCTCACCGCCATCGCGTTCAGCTCCAGCGTGTTCAGCGGGACGCTCGTCCTGGATACCACAATATAACGATGAGTGCGCTGCCCAAACCGTTCGAGTTACACGAAGATAATGTATCATAAACAGTCCTTAATAAAAGTTTGAGACAGCAAAATTATATCTACCATTTATGTGTAAACCAATATATCCAAAATAGGGAGTTATAAATACAATAGTATACAATTTTATTTTTTATTTGATCTTTTTTTTTGTTAAGTATGTTTATTTCTATTCTAGGATAATAAATGTAAATGTATTTTCTAAAAAAATAACGTAACTAACGCATTAAGGAAACTTGTAATGCTGGTCATAAGTGTTTGAAATAAATAAATACAATAGCAGGATTGTCTTCGGGTACTGTCGGGCACAGACCTGAATATCTTCTCGGCGAGGAAGCGCAGGTTGTCCTCGGAGAGGTCGCCGCCGGTCGCGTAGCAGAACTTGATGCGCAGCGTCTCCGCGAGCTGGCCCCACGTCACCTGCCGCACAACCGCCGTGTACACATCGTCAAAAAAGGAGAAAGTTCTATATTATAGAATATAAATAAAAATGTTATGTAAATTTAAAGAATGACGCCTAACAATGAGGGTGGGTCCACTAGTTGATAATAAAATCCTTAATCAAGCTCAACCACCAAGCAGCGGCCAGCTTTTTTAGCCCTTAAGACACCCTGGTTCGCTAGAATAGATTTGGTTCCGGTAACTTTAATCACAGTTCCTACGACGATACAACATTATAATTGTTTCAAATTGATTATACGAGGTTCTGATGTGGAAATCATGAGATAGACAATGGAACTCTTCAACCGATCTCAAATCTTCTCTAGTTTGGGCTTTTGTGAACAGATTTGTAATTCTTTTTTGTATTCGAAATCTCGTGTTTGTGGTCCCGTGGTGTGGAGCCGGTTACACTTTTTTAGAGGCGAACAACTTATTCCTGAAGGGTAGCAACACATCTGTGACCGAGATAGTAAGAGGCTCCTACTAATAACAACTACCAGGACTGACTATCACTAACAATCCCTGTCCCAGTCCAACTAACCAACCAACCAACCAACTAATGTTCTAACACCATCTGCTAACTGACTAACCATCCTAGTCCCGATGTGAGTCTTGTTCTGTGTCGGTCGCAGTTGTCATGGCGGCAGCGGGGGGATGCTGCATGCTCGTTTGATACCTTAATTCCACCATTAAGGCTTTTTTTCTTTTTCTTTACTTACGTTACTCGTATCATATTATATTGTTTATGTTTAATGTAAACCAACCGTATGCTTAGTATGTACTATAGGTGTAGATCAACTGTATTTATCATATCAACTACGGCTTTTAGACTGCGAATGTAATCTCACTCTCTCTCCCCCCTCTCCCTCTCCCCCCTCTCTGCCTCCCCCCCTCTCCATCTCTCCCCCCCCCCCCCTCTCTCATTCAAACCGGCCACCATCTCGCTCTCGCGGCGCACCTTGTCCGGCACGGCGAAGGGCACGCGGCCGGTGGAGCTGAACGCGTTGTCCCACGTGACGGTCGCCCAGCCGTGCGGCTCCTGGTTGCCGTGCACTATCACCACCACCGGCAGCGACAGCGTCCACACCTGGAACGACCGTAGGTGGTACGATCAATACAACAACGTCATAGATACATACATCATAATATGTCAATGAGTATATCCTATTAATATTATAAATGCGAAAGTTTGTATGGACGTATGAATGTTTGTTGCTCTTTCACGCAAAAACTACCGAATGGATTTTGATGAAACTTTACAATAATACAGCTTACACATCAGAACCACACATAGTTTATAATTTATAAAGCTATAGTGTGAATCATCCAAAATATATAACTAAATTTTGCAAACCGAAGGAATAAGTTAGGAAGAAAAGAAGATGAGTAGGGACGAAGATAAAAAGGAGAGCTGGAGATCGGGAGGGGGGGGGGGGGGGGGGGGGGGAGAGGGAGAGGGGGGGGAGAGAGAGGGAGAGAGAGGGAGAGAGGGAGGGAGGGAGGGGGAGAGAGAGACCCCCACCCACCTGAAACACGAGCTCGCCGCCGCCCACGTTGAACTCCGACTGGAACAGCAGCGTCAACTTCTCATCCATCACGCTCTCGGTGCCCTTCTTCTCGGCGCGCTTGATCTTGCGCAGCTGCATGTTCCTGTGCGGGAGAGAGAGTGAGACATTACACAGGAAGAACTGAGACAGACAATATACAAGTCCCTGTCCCAGTCCTCATACTCACTAACAAACTAACCAACTAATGTTCTAACACCGTCTGCTAACTGACTAACCATCCCAGTCCCGATGTGAGTCTTGTTCTGTGTCGGTCACAGTTGTCATGGCGGCAGCGGTGGGATTCTGCATGCTCGGTTGCATACAACCACTTAACTGTTCCCACCGCTGATCCTACAAACACCCCCGGCCATCATCGAGCCCGGGCGGCGCTAGCACCGACCTGAAGCTGACGCTGAGCTGGCGGCTGGTCGGCTGGTACTCCATGCAGCCGCTGTTGTTCAGGATGTCGCCGCACTCCGCCGGCTGCTTGCCGCGCCCGCCGCCCGAGTCGCTCTTCATCAGCAGCTGCGCCTGCTGCTCCGAGATTATCACCACCTGGAACGTCGTCATCATCAATATCATCATCATCTTCATACGTCGATGTAAGCTTATTTAGTTAGTATATTAAACTAGATGACCCGGATAGACGGAACGGACGGACGAACGGGACGTCAGAGAGAGAGCGAGATAGATGTAAGGTGGGAAAGAGAGGTGTGTGACTTAGGATTGATTGAAGGAATGGCCGAATATCTAGTTGGAGACAGGATATAGGATAGCTTTTATCCCGATAATATGTATACCCGCATATCCCGATAATTTTAACATTTTTTTTGAGTGAAAACTTCTATAGTATCGTTATGATTTGGAAATCGATGAAACAGAAATGACGCGCAAATGAAACGGAAAGGAAACGAAAAAGACACAGACACATTCTAACGTGGGAGAAAATGTGATAGGAAGCATCAGCAAAATGGCGGCTTACGTAAGCAAAACAAAACGTCAATATTTGGACTGACAGTTTCCGTATTTTTTTTAAGTTTTCACTTCTAGCACGTGTGACCTAGCGGGATATAAGAGACTCACCGTAACGCGGGGCGGAGTCATGTGCACGTTGAGCTGCCCGCCCACCAGCAGACGGACGGTCGCCGTGAACCTACCACAAACAAGACATGTTACGTCATCAAATAATACAACTATCATTTGCTAGTGGTCCGTTGAAATGTTACATTTTTTTGGGCTTAGCGTGCATTTGTCAGAGGACAAATTTAATTTTTTGGACTAGTAACCCCACCCTTGCGTCGCTTCGTTCCGTTAGTACCCTCACACTACACTAGTACACTCCAAAATTGTCAAACGTAACCCGCGCAGCGAATTTATTTTCACGCGCGTTAGTTTTCATTTTGCGATAACTCCTAAGAGAATCACTCAAATTATATGGTATAAATTATGTGCTTACAAATTGTATGTAACATTTTTATGGACGAACGGTGGAGTACACACACATTGTGAGAGTACAGGCTACAGTCCACCTTGCCCACTGCTGGGCGCGCTCTCGCTGTCCCAACAGTTGTGATGACGTGGGGACACTGACCTCGTGTTCGTCTTCATGACCTGCGGCGGCTGCTTCTCGATGACGAAGGTGGACGTCACCAGCGTCGACAGCAGACTCGTCACCTGCACCGACACACACACACACACTGAACTTATTGCTCAAACTCAAATCATTTATTTCACGTAGGTATTTAGAATACACTTATGAACGTCATTTTTTGCATTTACCACCGTTTCGCTAAGGTGCCTTTAAATTTTAAATCTTAGAGGAGAAAAAGAAACGGCGAAACAAAACTCCTCGGCACATCTTTTAAAAATAGTGCTTAAAAACGAATTACAATATTTTTGCTAGGTACTACCATTTTATACCTAAATACTAACTTGAGGCTACAAAATATTATTTCTATATATATAAAATTCTCGTGTCACAATGTTAGTTACCATACTCCTCCGAAACGGCTCGACCGATTCTCATGACATTTTGTGTGCATATCGAGTAGGTCTGAGAATCGGCCAACATCTATTTTCAGGCCCCTAAATGTTAAGGTTTGTCCACCCCACAATTTTTTTTCCATTTTTTGGTCAAATTTTTTTTTTTGGTTATTTATTTATGGTGGGGCATAAAAAAATACACATGATCCCAAATCTTAACCCCCGCCCCTCAAATTTAAATCGCGCTTTAATCATTCACAATCTATATGGCGGAACAACGTCCGCGGGGTCAGCTAGTACGCTTGTAAACTTTCACCGGGCCCGTTTTAATAAGTATTGGAATGAGTACATTAATGATAAAAAAAAACTACTTCATGATTAAAAAATATTGGCCATTGCAAAGTCATATCAAAGTCAGCTCAGCTGAACTTTTTCCTCACAATATAAATCGTAGCGTATTCGGATAAAGACCACTATATTATTGCTAAGTTGCATCAAAGATAACTCAGCCAAACTATACTACAATAAAGTTACATCAAAGCCGGCTCAGCCGAACTATCCCACTGTAAGAGTTACATCAAAACCAGACCAGCACCCGATTCCCCATATCTTAAAAGCCTTTAAATCAAACAAAAAACACTATATCACTGCCAAGTTACAGTACCAACCCAACCAAACTACACTAAACCGGCTCATCCAATCTATCCAACCGCAAAGTCACACCGAAACCGGCCCAGCCGATCTATCCACCCCCGACAACCGCACCGACCTGCTTCCCCATGTCGTCGAGCATCTCGGCGAGGTGCGGCTGGCGCAGCTCCACGATCGTCTTGCCGTTGATGCGCGCCACGTTGTTCACCTGCTGGCGCGTGCTCCAGATGAGGTCGGCGAGCAGCTCGCACCACTCCTGGATCGTGTTCAGGTTGGACTGCATCGGGACGCCGTTGCCGCTCAGCTGCTGCTCGCGCTTCCACCTGCGGACCGGGCGCGGGCGAGGTCGACGGGACCCCGTCGTTAAGGGTTCGCCGTGTTATAGATGGATGTATCTCTTGAATCGCAAGGGTGCCTTTCCACCAGAGACGTGCTACGCTACGTTGCTACGGCTGCGTTCGCTGTCCAACACTAATGACATTAATTGGCTCACATAGCATAGCACAGGTGGAAATGGTTCCGCTAAGCTATATCCGCATAGACTAACCGCTATAACAAATACTATGAAAAGTAGAAAATTAACGGGCACCTTCGTTGAAAATCCGTTCAGTAATTCGCGTTTATCGCGAACAAACAGACGGACAGACCGGACAGCAGCGGGTACTTAGTTTTATAATATATATGTTAAAGTACGGCCGACGGTTCCAGACGCTCTGAAGTTAGGCTTTCGGATATAGTGCGCAGGTATTGTACTTTAGAGAGAGATAGCGACACGAACACTGAAACAAACAATGCTCAAAGGGACACCCCGCGCGTCTTGCCACCATTTCGACCCTAAAATTGACTTCTGCGCAGCGATCCGAACAAAGTTCTGACCGGCCTAGAACCGCCGGCCGTACTATATTATCTGACTAACACGGGCAAGTCAAACGAAAGCGGGTCCTCACTTGATCAGCTCCTCATCCAAGACCTGGCTCTGCAGCTGGCGCAGGTTGGCGATGTTCTCCTTCATGTGGTCCACAAGCTCCATCTGGGACTGGTTGATTTGGGCCACCTGACAACAGTGTCACTGATTAGGCGACTTCGTACACACGGTGACGTCACGGACCTGAATCACGCTATCGAAATGTATGTGTCGAACGTGTGTGTGTGTGCGTGTGTGTGTGTGTGTGTGTGTGTGTGTGTGTGCGCGCTTTGTGTGTGCGTTGTGTGTGTGTGGGTGTGCGTTGTGTGTGTGTGTGCGTGTTGTGTGTCTGTGTGTGTGCGCGTTGTGTGTGTGTGTGTGTGTGTGTGTGTGTACACTCCTCTCACCAGCGCGTTCAGCCGCCGCTCGATCTCCTCGATCTGGACGCGAAGCCGCGCCTCCAGCTCGCGCCGCTCGTTCGTCATCGGCGTCATCGGCCCCGACTGCTGCAGGTAGCTCACGTGACCTGCGACACATATTTTTGTCGGTTTGTACGCCTACTTACATGTAGAAAACGAGCTGCGCTCGCGACGTCGTCCGCGTTGAATTTAACAAAAAAAAACAACTAAAATAAAAGTAGCGTAAGTTAGTCCTTATGACATCAGCAACCTGCCTGTGAAAGTCAGAGACATACAGACAGACAATCTAATTATTTGTATAGAGATGTATAGAAGTGGCCAAGAGTCGGACTCGCTCATGAGGACGGACTTAGGGACAGCTAAAACACGGTTGCCATTTCCGAAAAGCTACGATCATTTGAACTGAGCACCCGCAGTTTCAAGTCAAAAGCCTTAGCGTGTTCAAATAGCTTACCCTTATGCTTCAGACACTCGTGGTACTGCAGCGAGAACGACTCGATGTTCGCCTGCAGGCTGCGGATCTCCTCGCCGGCCATGCTCACCTTCTGGCGGACCGTCTGCAGCCCGGTTATCAACTGTAACACGACATTAATCAATCGATTTCAAATCAAATTGGGGCCTAGACTGCTCCCTTGTGAAACGCCTTTTTTAAAATGTGGGTCTTTTTCTTTTGAAGTGCAAACTTCTTTAATATCGTTGTGATTTGGAATTCAATGAAACGGAAATGACGCGCAAATGAAATGAAACGGAAACCAAAAAGTGATAGACAGATTTTAACGTGACAGAAAATGATATAGGAAGCATCGGCAAAATGGCGGCTAATAAGCAAAGCAAAACATCAATATTTGGACTGACAGTATTCGCTTTTTTAAAGTTTCACTTCTAACACGTGTTGCACACATTTTGTTTTTTTTTCTCTATATCTCCCTGCGTGTACCTCCGTATGTACATATGTGCCTGTGCATGTGTCTTTTCATGTGTCTGTCTCTGTATATGTCTGTCTCTCTCTGTCGTCTGTGTGTGTCCTCACCTCGCTGTACTTGCGCTCGGTGTGCGGCTGCGCGACGAAGGGCGCTCCCATCGCGCCCTGGATCACCTCCATCTCGAGCGCGAGGCAGCGCCGCATGTACGTGTACAGCTCGTGCGGCGCGTGGCTGCAACCGGTTGTTACCGTACACACTGACACATTTATACTAATATTATAAAGCTAAATACTCAAAGATTTAAAGCGACATCACATTTGACGTCACGACTAGCCTGAATCACGCTAGTTTCCTATCATCATCATCGCAACCCATAACTGTCCCACTGTTGGGCACGGGTCTCCTCTCACAGTGTGAGGGGTATAGGCCATAGTCCACCACGCTGGCCAAGTGCGGATTGGTGGACTTCACACACCTTTGAGAACATTATGGAGAACTCTCAGGTGTGCAGGATTCCTCACGACGTTTTCCTTCACCGAAGCAAGTGATATGATTTTGTCCAGCACCAGTTTCCTATACCGCTCGCATATGTAAGACCGACCGTGAACAGTCGGAGCTCGGCCGCTCCCCTGCTCCGCCTGGCGGGAGATCTCCTAACAATAATGCATTACAAATACCTCAAATTAATGAATAAAACATAACACACTAATATATATTACTCTAAGCCAACGAGCTATAAACACTATCAGCCTTATTACAAAACGCGGTCTAATTTTAGGCCAGGTCTAAATCCCATTTAGACCATGATCTAATCACAATTCTTATTACAAAACGTGACTTAACGCTAAACTATGGTCTATCTACTGTCAAAAAGAAAAACCTGCGAGACCCCTATTTTAACGATGGTCTAACTCACAAACGTCAAAGTTAGTATTTCGAGGTTAGTGTCGTTTATATTTGTTATTAGCGAAAAAAGGAGTTTAACATGTTTGAGTCAATAGATTTAGCAGATATTGCGGATACTTTATTAATAAGCATCGCCGAGCGATCCAACAGAGGTCATGTAAACCGTTTAGCGTAAATCCATTTATCGAATTAAGTGATGAAGATTTCAAATCTAAATATAGATTTTCTAAGAGGTTTGCTATGAAAATAGTGGATTTGGTGAGACTAGACTTGACTCTCGATCCTCGGGGAGGCTCATTGTCCCCTGAAATACAAGTCATGTGTGCAATACGATGCTGGGCTCGCCACGAAGTAAGTGCATAAAATAAAATCTTAAAATTATAGTCTTAGTACAATAATAATAATGAATGTAATGTACGGTATCTAACGCGAATCTTCCCTCCTCGAACATGAGCAGTACCACTACAAAGATTACCTCTGTTTTACTGATATTAACATTGTGGTAAATATAGTTTATTAATGATATTGTTATTATTATAGATTCAAGATGTTGCAGCTGATTTGCATGGGGTTTCTCAGCCATATGTAAGCAAAGTGTGGGGCTGTGGGCATAGATATATTAAAATGCCTGTTACCTTGGATGAACTAGAAGAAACAATGAGAAAGTTTCGGAGTATTGAAAACTTCCCCACAGTTATTGGTGCAATAGACTGCACACATATACGTGTCAAAAAGACAAATGCTAATGGTGGACAATTATATATAAAAAGGATTTCCTTCAATCAATGTGCAGGTATGTTTCATTTGTTAGCATTAATAAAAGCATTAATAAAGTTAACTGCCTATTTACTGTCCAAATTACAATATAATAATATCTTATATGTTAATATGCTAAACAATCCATAAATTAAATAGCCCTTATATCTTTGATGCAGGTGATTTGTGATGCGAAGTTAAAAATCATGGATATTGTAACAAGGTGGTGTGGCAGTACAAAATATTGCCATGGAGATGCAGGAAGACCTTTTTCCCGATGAGCCTGAGAGCAATCAGCCATGTTCCTCCGGTGAAATAGCTTTGCCAGTTGTAGCAAATACAATCCGTGGCAATATAAGGAGAAGATAATTTATACAAGCCCATTTTAAGATAATTAATATTTATTTTATAGTATACATTGTTTTGTTACTGTTATTCTTTTCAAGTTATTCTAAGTACCTGAAAAAAGAATAATAATAAGGTTATTTGTCTGATAAAACATTTGTGCATTTTTCAATTTTAAATACTATTGTCATGTATAAGTTGGAGACATTGCTACTATGAAAACTAAGTTATTCACCTCAAATAGTTCACTATGACATAAGTAACACACATTAACTGAAAAACTACACAGTTTGATTTACAGCAAATACAGGTGTGACAGTGCTATTTAAACCACATTGGCTTTCCTAGGTACTTTTATAATTTCTTTTAATTTTTGTCAGTAATATGGATTGTAAAAATTTTATATTATTTAGCATAGAGAAATATAAACTTACATTTTATGTATTAAAGGATTCTGCAAAATGAAAGTATTGTTGTAAATTACACAACTTAAGGAAATAATACCATCATTTTAAATGTTTGTTACTCACATAGTTTGAGATATATTTTTATATTTTTTTCTTAAGTGTCTCTCTCGGTGTATTCAGTATGCATTCTGAAATAAAAAAGTAAATACTTAAAAAACTTTATATCAATTATTATAAATATAATTATATAATATAAATATTATACAAATTGACTTATTAATTTATTTTCCTTGTACCCAGATTATGTATACTGCCAGTCGGTAACATGCTATTAAGATTGAACACAAAATATTTATATGGAAAATAAGTATGTACTTATATGCCCCGTAAAAAATATACTCAGAATCCAATGTCTTAGAGGCAAGATGTGTTAATTAAATTACGTAGAAAGTTAACTTGGCTCAAAACATTAGCTTAATTTGAAAATTATTTTACCTGGATCCAACTTCTCAGAGAACATTTCTCTGGGCTCTGCATTTTTCCGCCACTTTGACTTGCCTGAGTACTAGTACTCGGTCTTGCTTTTTCCACTTTCATTTGCACCACATCAACCTGAAGTTATTATTTTAACATATTTACAATTGTTTTTTATTAATAACCTGTATAGCAAAGCTCACATAGGGAGTGACAGCTTTTAATATATTAGGTGAGCTTTATGTTTTAAATAGCAGTATTTTTAATGTAAATATCTGACAAACGACCAGACCAGCCATCTGATGCTAAGCAGTGACGGTTGCCCGTAGACGTCGGCTAGAGAGGAAGTTGATGAACTGCATCATTTCTAGTTGTCTAGATTTTTTACACTGATCGAAACACCTGAAAACATTTCACGGTCGATTTTAGGAGAGTGGCAGCTATCCCGGCTGAAGAAAAAACGCTACCACCGTGCTTTAGTACTATTGAGTAGGTGTTACAGAGCCCAACGACATCTGGCAGTGAGACGCCTGTCGTCATAACCACGAATGACGTGGTTCAGCAAGGTGCACCATGAAAACTCTTGGACTTAATAATGGATGCTCTTACACCTAATGAACACTGGTATAATTACAAACAGAAATATAAGTAGATTAATATATTTTTTACCTCACGTATTGCATCACTGTCATAGTCATTAATTTCTACAACAAAATCATCTGGCGCAATTGACATTACAGTCAAATCTTCCTGGGAAGGCGACGGTGGCTTCTCACCACTCCGTTTGCAATTGATGTTGCCTAAGCACGGCTATATTGGCTTTCGCCGCTAACTTCATCCTTTTCCAAGCCAATTTTATTTCATTGAGCGATCGGTTCCTCTCGGAAATTTCCAGAAATCTAAAATGGCAAATATGTAAAAAAAGCTCACTTCCTCGTAACATTTTCCCATTCTTTGCCTTTTAAAAAGTTTATTTTGGTAGAGGTGTTTTTATTTTCTATTATATAAGCTGATTGTGCAATTAACTGTCGTACGATTTCCTAAAATATTAAAAAACAATTAACATTGTAAGTGATAGAGTTATGTTGGTCTATTGTATCAATTGTATGAAATGTGAGATACTAAATAAATAAAAGGTAAAGTTGTAGGTACTAACTTTCTCTTCGGAACTCCAGTTTTCTCGTCTCCTTTTTTTGTAGATCCATTTTAATAGGTACGATTTAACACGACTAAACGTAACAACTAAAAGAATTACAATAAGACTCCGCTTGGCATTACACACTCGTATCGTAACACTTATAAACAAAAGAACTCGATAGTGTAATAAATTACAAAGCATCAAGTGGATTTTGTTTAACTTAACTGATGCTTCTAACAATGGTCTTCCTAATAAGAATTTTGTGTTTGTATTACGCGCGAGAAATGCATTCCTTTATACTTATGGTCATGGATTGCTCATAAGTACTTGTTTTTAGTATGCAATAATTCCCACAACAGCGGCAGTCATTGGAATTGATTAAATAATATGCAATAATTTATTTGAAATCTGATTTATCTTATTTAAGTTCTTAATTTTAATGATAAATATTTTCATTAAAACGGCTTTATAGAAAATAAATTCGTTGTTGTGTAATGGAACGTTGCAATCGAATGATTTTTGACTGAATGAATAATTTTCGTGTATAATCTGTCGCTTTTATTTGAAGTAAGATCTGTGCAAGGTTTAAACCAATGTACTAAGAAGACCACGATCATTTTGCGTTTTGTAATAAACTCAGATCTAAGCCATGGTTCTAAATAAAACCCTAGACTTCTTAGGCGTGGTTTAAACCAATATTTAGACCACGTTTTGTAATAAGACCGTTTGCGTTTATTTCGAGAGGTAGTTCGAGAGTCGACGTCATTACATATTGCACATCTCTGTAGTATACCT